>JAJJWW010015270.1:600000-1026754 GCA_023531295.1 Papaver armeniacum
GAGCCAATCCTGTTGAATGACCTGTGCATAACCCTGTGGAGTGAGTTGTGTGCATAATTATATTGGCTGAAACCTGGTAAGCTAGGAACCTTGCATACCCTGCTTTGCCTTGGCTATTGCAAGCCTTATTTTGTGCATAACCTGTGTAAGCCTGCTA
The DNA here is from genome assembly GCA_023531295.1 of Papaver armeniacum. Taxonomy (NCBI): domain Eukaryota; kingdom Viridiplantae; phylum Streptophyta; class Magnoliopsida; order Ranunculales; family Papaveraceae; genus Papaver; species Papaver armeniacum. The sequence goes on from JAJJWW010015270.1 coordinate 600,158, forward strand.
AGCTTGCCCTGTACAAGCCGTGTCTTTGTCTTTGTGACTGCATACAATGTGTGCACAGGCTTGCCAAGCCAAGGCATGTGAACTCAGCAAGCACTTCTTTGTGCTTAAAATTGTGAAATTGTGTGAGTGGCATACACCTACAGCCTGAGTTGCCAACTGATAGACTAAGCCCCATCTGCTGGGCTGAGCACAAAGCTTTAAGCCCACTGCCCATAACCTGGGTTGAACATTTACACTGCTGGGCTGGAGCTGGGCTTACACCAAACTGAGCCCACAAGAACACAAGCACCCTGGGCTGAGCTTTCTCACTGGGCTGCTTAGGCTAAACCTATTAGCTGGGCTGTGCAGCCAATTGAGCCCACAAAACCTAGGCTTTGCACACAATTGCTGGGCTTCCTACAAAACCAAACAACAAGCCCACATAAACCAAACCTTACCCAACAAACCAAATGAAACCCAATAAACCAAACCAATCCCATTAAAACCAAACTTAGTCCACTTCAACTGGGCTTTGAGTTCAATTTGAGTTGATAAATCATGTCGGGATTTTGGTCCATAACTGGGAATACCAACAAATCCCTTAGAGAGCTTGCTTACGGGCATCTTTCACGGGATGAACACCCCACATACCATAGTGACTTTAGGGAATTTTATGGGCCTTCTCGGGGCCCCGATCTCACATACCCTAATCATTATGATCACATGCATCATCCACCACAGGTTGAAAATGAACAATTTTCTCATACCCAATCATCACTTTTAGATCAATTAGAAGCTCGACTATCTGCTTTAGATAGGAAATCTGCCTTAGAAAAGCAATCTGTCGAATCTAGTTTTTCTAGGCAATATGAAATGCATGCTTGCACCTTATGTGGTGGCTTAGACCACCCTGCTGAATACTGTTATATCTTGCATGATTTTAGACAGTCTAGGGAAAACCATGATAATCCAATGTACGAAGTGTCTAGAAGTGACTATTGGGACCATAATCAACCTGCACACATGCATCATTCACCACAGTGGGGAGATGAACAATTTTATACTCCCCCAACTCCTAGTTTGCAATCAACAATGGAAACACTCATGGAGCAAAATGCTAGGCTTGAAATGAATGCAATGCATGACCATCCATATAGCATTGATTATGAATTTCCTACTGTTGAAAACTCTCCTTTCATTGAACAACATAATGAATTTCTAGAATTGAATCAAAACCTTGAGCAAAGGTTTGAGAGTTTAGAACTCAAATTGAGTCAAATCTGTGATGCACTAAATCAGGAAAGGGAGGACTTTCAAGATGAAATGTTTATCAACCATAATGAAGTCAATAGTATGCCTAGTCTTACTCGTGCAATTGATATTGCATATGAACCTGTTTTACATGACGGGACTAGAAATACTATGATTTTTAATAAGGAAATGCATTGCTATGATGATGATGATGATGATGAATATGAAGAGCATGTGTATTTTGAAAATGTAGTAGAATCTTTAGGTTGAGACATTAAGTGTCTCTCCCTGTGAACCCTATGAATGATGCTTCTTCGATATTCATGCATGTGATATTGATGTGGAACCTGTGCACTTGTCCTGTGAAAGTGAACATGATTTACCCTCTTCTGACTTTAGGAAAGTGTGTGACGGTGCAAATGATTTTACACATGAAAACAACTTAGATGTACCTAACCTCTCTCCTAAGTCACAAATTGAAACTCCTTCACCCAACCTAGGTGTAGTTTGTCACAAAATTGCAAAACCAACTTTTCTAAAAATGCCTAATTTAGGCCTAGAGCTTTGTGCTTCCCAAGTCCTCTTGGACTATTTTGCATCAAAGTATAACACTCTTAAGGAGCCACAGTTGGAATATGTATGTCTGCCTGTAATTATCAAAACTCATTTCGAGTTAGACCTTTTGCATGATGTACCTTTAAAATTGCAAGATTTTGTGCTTTCAAACACACCCGTTCACAAGTTTAGGTTTGGGGGAAACTCATTCACATACACAGTCTTACTTGCACTCTCATATTATTTCTGTGTAAGGATGTTGATGTGTGTATATATTTTCTATTGGGTTGATCCTCAACTCTTTAGACTGTTGATTTATGGTGAATTTTCATTGTATATATCCAGTAGGACTTGTTAAATTTTCTTTTCTTGAATCGGTTGAGTCTTCATGCGCATATATTATGCTAATCCGATATGATCTCCGTTGAGAATGTTGGATTCTAGCCTTGACTAAAGAAGCTTAACCGTGCTCCGCCGACATCCGGTAATCTCTTCCCTTTTCTCTTATCAGCATAGTTCTCATGGTATGTGATTTGTTTTAAAATTTTCTATCTGTTGACACATTGAGGACAATGTTCGATTTAGGTTTGGGGGTGCATTTGCATATAGAGTTTTTAGTCTTTTTATTTTACTTCACTTATTTTAAAAAAAAAAAAAAAAAAAAAAATAAATTAAAAACTCATTTTGTACAAACCTCCAACTTTTAGAGATTTTAGAGTCACTAGCATGCTTCTAGCTATGTTTACATAGAGAATCTGACCGAAATAACAAAAGTTAGAAGTCTTAGGAGAACACAATCGGGTTTCTTAGTTGATTAGAGCGTTAAAGTTGGATTTAACCATACCGGAGGGCGAATTAGGTGCTGTTAGATATTCGGTAGTAGAATTGTGATCACCCATAGTGGAGACTACCCAATTTACATCAAGTGAGGCACCAACCTTCAAATTTTTGCAACTTTCTAGAAAAGCTGTTAGAGTGTGTGTCACCGTACGTAAATTAGGGTAGGAATGGTGAGCTACCCAACTTCGCACCACTTTCAAAGCACTACTTTTGATCTCTTGAGTGCTAGTTTTTGTCAATCATGAGGGTGACGTCTAAAGATGAAAACTCCTTCTAAATACCGATTTGCCGTTAGCATCACTCTCTCTCTCAATCGGCCAAGACCCATAGAAACACATCATCGTCGGCCAAGCGGAGCATCGTGAGAATATGGAAAGAAAAATTGATATAGTCCAAGGTTTATGTGCAACAAAGAAAAGAAAATAGGATGAGAATTAATAAAATTTATAAAATCAAGACAATACAAGTTGTGGAAAAATTGAGTGATAAAGTCCTTTGTCCATGGAGTTAGTTGTTTCATTATTTGTATTTTTATTTTCACTTATTGTAATCTCAAAAAAAAAAAAAAAAAAAAAAAAAAAAAAAAAAAAAAAAAAAAAAAAAAAAAAAAAATATTGTAGTTTATTTTTGCTACCACCATGGTAAAGAAGAATTTAAAAAGAAAAATCCAAACAACAAAGAATTTGAGTAGAAAAGTTAAAAATTGTCAAGTTTGTGAAGTTTAGAAGTTCGTCATCAACATTTGAAGACCGAAGATTGAAGACGTTTCTATGGTTCTTATGAGAGAGTGATATTAATTGCCGATCGGGTGAGAAGTGAGTGAGTACTCCCACCCCTTGCTAATGGTTGATTTCCTTTCTTAGAGATCATCGAGGAAAAAAGATTCTTTTTGTCCACACTTACGTGGAGTCTCCGATTTTACTTCGGAAGGTTATCCTTCTTACCTACAACGTGTGCGGGATTTCTCTCTTTACTCCCCGCTGCACACATGAGAGACTAAAAGCGATCTTTTTGAGTGCAATTATCATAAAACCCTAATGGTGAGGCAGAAGTTGAGACTTATGATCACAATCGAACCCGAATTCTTTCATATGGTATGGTTACTTCTCGCTCAGCACTTAAGGATGAGAATGCGTTCTTCGATAGTTCTAACTTCTGTTACACCTTTTTATTGGCATTTTACTCATCTTTTGCGCTTAGAAATCAGATATTATCCCAGATTCTGTGTTTTCTTTGTTTTCAAGAATAAATATTTGTATTAATTAATTTTGTGTTTTTAGGTAATAAATAAAGCTCGGAGAAATTGAGGAGCCAAAAGAGCGAGAAGAATTGAGTCGAGCATCTATGGAGCGGATAGCCAAAGCCGCGCCGAATCGGTTGCAACCCAACAAGGAAGACATGGGCTAGAGCTACCCGCGACCCGGATCCGAGCCCGTACACTCCAAGCCGTTGAGATCTCTATCTTCCACATCCAATGGTCGCTGCCTCCACGTGCATCGAAGATCGCTGCTCCCGTGCTACACCAGATCACGCCAAAACCGCATACCTCCCTGAGCCGTTCAGATCTCCATCAGCTCCATCCTACGCTCGCTGCGCCTTCCTCATCGAGCTTTGATGTAACCGCTTCACACCACAACACCTATATATTCCCATTAACCAAAACCCTAACTCATTTCCTTCTCTTCCCTTGCCGACAGTTGCAGAGAGAGCTCTGCTCCTCTCCTTCACCTCCCTCTCCCTGACAGACCACCAACTCACCTCCTCTCCTGTCACCTCCATAGCCACCAACAACCACAGCTACCGCAGCCACCAACCTCACCAGTAGCCTCACTCTTTCTCGAGTTATCTATTTCATAGCTTCTCAAGACCCTAGAAGCTAGGTTAAAGATAACTAGAGTTGGAGTTTCTCATCTATCAATCAAGGAGTTGTTGAAGCGAATTGACAGGGAGAAGAGTGACTATCAGTATGGGTTAGATGTATTTTCATTTAATTTTTATTTTAAATCAATTAGGGTTTGGTATTTGGGAATTTCTCTTGCATGTATAAATAGGAAGTGTTGGGGGATGTTAGAGTCACGCCTGGATTAGCCAGTGCAGTCACTTTAGTTTTAATTTTGTGTATTTTGTTATTTCATCATGTTTTAGTTTAATTCTGCTAGGGTTCAGATGAAACCCATAACCTTTTGCTAAGAATTGCTCATGTTCGATATATCTGTTTTTGTTGTGCTTTATTGTTTGGGGTATACATAATCTTAACACATTTGCACTTTACTTTCACAAAGCATGCCATGTATGCTTTGTAGTCAGGTTCTTTCTGTGTAATATGTGTGCAATTCATGCTTCATTGAAATACTATTAATCCTCAGACTAGTTGTGCCCTGAGAAGACAACTAGTGCTTGGGAGAGATGCTTTAATTGTGATTAGAATACCCATTTTAAGTTAGGTTGAATCATCTAAGTAGTGAACATGATCTGTGATTAGTTGTACTATGACAAGACAACTAATACTAGGGATTAGTTAATTGCTTTGGTTGATAATAACTCTTTCATTGAGACCCTGGAAATGGCAGACTTGCCATTACAAGGGGACAACTTGATATCAAAAATTGAACGGTCTTAGGCGAGGTCGGGTGGTGGATTCGACACCCTAGAGCTCCCTTTTGTTACAATTTACTCTTTGCATGTTTGCCTTAGCTTAGGTTCACACCATTTCAATTCACCATGTATCGGCAAAACAAACATCTGTTGTCACTTGTTACCACTTGAAGTCAGTTTAGCATAGCCATAGATCATTGAAATCACGTCTCTGTGGATCGACACGTACTTGTCGCGTCTCCAATAGACGCCGTGCCACGGTATAACCCGTAGGCCATAATTTACCCATCTTCGAGGCCTACCACCAACTCCAGACACCACCACAACAATTTAACCGGCGACACCAAAAAACACCGGCTGCATCATTCATCCATAGCCATACATTCACCATTCACTCTTCACCAGCCCCAGTTAAACAATGCACAGCATCAATCCAATGAGCCATTTCACAAGCACCACCTCAGTTCTCAAGCAATGCACTCAATCACCACTATCTATTCCCTTGTTAGCTCAAGGTCACCTGCAACTATAGCCACTGCAGTTCCCTGCAAACTCACACCACCAGATTCATATCAAGCATGCACAACCCCATTTCTTGCTCTGTCACATAACAGCTCCATAATCTCAACGCCACTCAAAGCCCTGTAATGCATAGCTCAGTCATCCATTGCAACAATTCATACATCCAGCTTCATCACAGACCAATTCCTCATTTGCTTCTCAAGGCCAACTCCACATCTCACACACCACTGCAAAACCCATATCTGCCATCTCTTCTTGTGCATCTCACCACTGCATCTCAGTCCCAACAAACAACTTGAACTACTCTGCCATTCAGCTCACCTATGAATCTCCACACCAGTTCTTCCCTGCACTGCAGTCCTTGCAACATGCTCAACTCCCATACTTGCCAATTGCAGTCAATTGCAGCCAGTCTAACCAGTCTAACCTAGAGCAGCAACAGCTCTGTAGCTTCAGCCAAATCTTCAAAGCCATCATCATAATCCCATGAGCTTCATTGTCACCTTCAATCCATTATCAAAATCATTACAAGCTTCATATCAACTGCAATAAGAACTCAGCCAACACAAATCAGTGCCAGCAATTGCTCTTTGTGCCATGTTCTTCCCTAATTCATCAATTTCATCCAAAACCCATGAGAACATTAGTCGCAGATCCCCTTAGAACATCACCCAAATCCATTTCAACGTCATTCCTGAGACCCATTCCATTTCAAACTCAGAACAATTCATCACAATACCCTAAATTGATTATTTGAATTTCTGTGTTCTTGACTCATTTGCAGCAACAGCTCAAATCATCTGAAACCCATCTCTTTGCCTGAGCTTCTCAACTCTGATTCCACCAACCACAAACCCTAACCTCTTCTCAATCTCTTGAACTGCTTAAGAAACACAACCAACAACAACTACTCGATCTTTCTAAATCAAACCGCTTCTAATCCTCATAACCACGAACCCATTTCAATCTTCAATTCTCGATCTATTTCTCAATTTCTTCTCAACAATTTCTTGGATAGTTTTAATAGCAGCCATGGCTGCTTCTTCAGATGAACGAGAGGCACTCCTCTCGATTTTAGGGTATAGGTAGGGCTGGATTGAGACACCCCTCATAAGAGCCACCCCACTCATTGGATAAGGGATACCCCAGTGGATACCCTATATCATGTAGTCACCCCTTAACATCAGCCGGCTGTTCTTAATACTCCTCTCGAGAAAGTTGCCCTTTAACCGTGGCTCGTCTCCGATATTGCTCGCAGTGAAATGACCTTTTGCCCTTTTCGCTCCGAATGGATAATTTCTCCTTCTTTTGCTCCATACGACTCCAAAGCACCTAATAACTCAAATTCACACATAAGATACATAATTCACACGAAAAATAGCAAAGAAATAATAAATACTAGATAATAAATACGGTGTATTCTACACCTATCAGTCATCCAATCATGCTTGTGGAGTTGAATGACTGTGTTCATATCCGGACTGATACGGTCAGTCCGGATGCTCAATCGGGCTAGTATAACACACCGAGAGGGGCTCAATCGGGCTAGTATAACACACCGAGAGTCGGGCCAGACGGGTATTTCGTACATGGTTTCATTATAATGCTTGAGGTTCGTGTTGCTCACGTAAGAGCAACACTCGGTCGTCATGCCGCACCGATAATGAGTACAGAAATACAAGGCTGATTGCGCATTAATTAATAATGCTAGAAATTCACGGGGTATATGGGATTGTTGCTACATGCTCCAACCTGGATGAATTTCATGTATTCACAGAATGGGATTGTTGCCACATGCTCCATTCTTGGTGAATTAAGTGAGGGAGTATCCAACACTTATTAATGGCTTTATCTTTTACAAGATGTCAGCGCATAGTTTTTTCTGGTTATTTACAATTTTAACCTTAAATGAAAATCCACCATCAACAATAAGTGGATGCAATTCATGATAGGTCAAGACCGTGTGAGGGCCAATTTGACCAAGGCGCAGATTGTTGGAGCTGTCACGGCTTCTACAACACTTCAAGTTAGGAAAGACATCCAGGGTTTGATCACGTTTGTCTCCAGATGGTGTCCAGATACTCATACTGCCATATGCAGGTGGGGAGAAATGACCATCTCTTTAGAGAGCGTAGCCGTCTTGCTGAACCTTCCCATAACAGGGAATCTTGATATCACGTTGTCTGATGATGAAGAGGAGATGTGTGTCGCCCTTGTCGAGAAGTCAAAAGGGTTCGTCCGAAAGGGTCACGAGACGAAGTGCTTCTACAGCTGGTGGGTGTCTGAGTGGTTCCCTGATGAGCCGTAGGTGGACCTAGAATTAGATGACACTCTCCATGTTGTCGCGTTTTTAGCTCTGTGGATGTCCAGAGATATTTTTGATGTCGGCTCTGGCAAGAAGGAGATAAGGTGATGGCTTATTAAATTGGCCATCAAACTGGCGAAAGGCGTCGTTTTTCCCATTAGGGGCTTGTTTCTTGGTTCTTTGTACACACATTTGGATCATCTGGTTGTGGATATGTATGTTTCAAATGGTTATTTGAAGGCAGACTCGTATGTTCACGTTGCTTTCCTCCAGACATGTTTGTGGGAGCATTTCGCAAAGTACGCTCCTAAACCGTTGGCTCCGCTTCCTGAGTCTTGCGACGGCTCTCGAATTCTGCGCTGGTCTAATAGGCGTCCAAGATCTGGAGTGAAGCTCATTGATTTCTTGATAATGTCTATGATGTTACTTTTCATCCCTGGGCTCCAGTGCACGCGTCCATAGTTCAGCCGAACACTTTTGCCGCTGCTACGAACTTGACTTTGCTTTCGTCCGGGGAGAATACAAGTGTTGGAGAATTCGTATTTATGCGGAGTTGTATCCCTGGACACGTGCCACCTTTCTTTCGGGGATGTTGCAAGGCGGTCCCTTATAATATCGACAGGGCGGCTCGACATATGGGTTTTGACCAAGGGGTCCTATTTATTCGTCAGTCGGTCACTTCGGAAGAACTGTTGCCAGCTGTTCTTAACGCCAGTGTTCTCGCGCCAGGTAAGAGCCTTCCATTCCTGCTCCCAGATCGAAGTCCAATGACAACCCCTAGGTACAACAAGTTCTGGAAGGATGAGTTTATTGCCATCCATGGGTTTGCGAGCGATGTTGTGGAGAATACCCGCGGCAGGCCTTCCTCTGTGACTTTAGCGGAACATCCACCGTTGAGGGAGCCTTCATCGCAAGCGAAAATCTCCCGACAGTTCTCAGAAAAAGGGGCGAAGGTCTAAGAACCGTGCGGGTGGTTTCCAGTCGGTTCGGCTCTCGTGACTTTCAGTCCTTTCAACACACGGGTATGGGCAGCTCCTTCTTGATTTGACTGATTCACACAAATCTTCTGTTTCGTTGCTAAATATCTTTTTTTTTCCGATTCAGGGCCTTGACAGCGCAAACCCCTTTGCCAAACTCGTGCATAGTCGAAATCGGCTACTAAGTCTCTTGAGGATGTAGAAGAATCCGAGGAAGAAGAAAGGTCGGGATCCAGCAGTGATGATGAAAGTGCTTTCGAAGGTGACACCGAGTCTTCCTCCGGTGAATCCGCAGATGAGTCGGTAAGTTTATGCGTTCCTTTTTTTTTTTTTGCCCTCTCTTTCTTTTTTGAGTGAAAACAAAATCGTAATGTTGCAGGAGGGGATTGTTTCTCAAGAGGGTCTTGAGGTGGAGACTCGCCACAATAAAAGTCCAGCCGTGGAAGCCGCGCCTATAGGTGGCTCGGAGATGGACGTTGATAACGGTGAAACCCAAATGGTGGAAAGTACTTCGGTGACCATTGGTGCGGTCGTGGTCAGGAATCCTTTGCCGGTCGCAGATTCAGTTGCGGGCGCCATTTTCGTGCCTCCATATTTGACTCCCCACGAAGACCATGTGTTGGTTGGAGGCTTCAGTGTGCCATCCAAGCATGCGGAGTTGTATACCAGGATATGGGAAAAATAAGTACATATCGCCACGACCAAGAAGCTCACTAGCTAATTTGCATTGGTCAAGCGTGTGGAAGAAGCTTTATCTTCAATTCACCATATATGCAACGTGACTGGTCACAATGTTTCTGGAGATGTGATCTCAAGCTGGAAGTTTCACCGGGATATGTGTGTAGACTTTGAGTTTAATGTCTCCTGGTTCTGCAAGGGCTTTTCTGAGATCCAAAGACTGCAGCTGAAACGGTTGATGGTCCTTCTGCGGATTCGATTAATCATCAGGTGGCAGAAGTCGATAAGTTGTCCCATGAGCTGGAAAAGTTATCTCATGAGTTGAAACTGAAGCAGGCGGCCCTTCAAAGTATGAAGAACGTTTTCTCCAAAAAGAACGAGCCGTTGTTGAGCGATTTTCCTTGAGCGTGTTACTTTTCTGAAACTCCTTTCCTTAGTTTTTTTTTCTTTTTGGATTGATAGATGATTGCTTTTTATAAGAGTTTTTGGATTATTTTGGGATAATGGTCTTTTGATATGTTAAATTCTGAGTTGCAAGTTTAGGTAGCAAATCATCTAGGAAAATTGTGAAACCGTGAATGTTGCATGACGGGGGAAAGTATGGGATGAAACTTGGGAATAACATGGTGTTTGGTTTCAACATGGAAACCTATAGTAATTGGTTATGTATCCTGGCCGGACTTTCTTGTTTTTATTACCTACTTCAACAAAACGGATCCCAGACCGCAAGTCCGGGCGACGTCGAATTGCCCGTGAGAAGTCCCCAGTTGTTCCCCGCCGCGAGATTATTGATAACTGGGTCGTCGATCCTAAGCGAATCGTTTGCTTTTTTTTTTGGAAGTCCCCAGTAGGCTCTTTTTGTATTACGCACAGTAGCTCATTACGACCGGTAATCGGGTCGTTGATCCCGAGCGGATCATTTGTTGCTACCGTTCGAGATCTAAGTCAAACGATGAGATTGAGAGTTGAAAATTGACAGCGTGACCGAAAGATCAATCCTCTCATTTGTGGTCGCCAATTTTTTGAGGTGAAAACGGTTTCTGGCGATTTCGGTAATTTCGCGTGAGTGGGTGAGCGAGTCTAAACCCTAAACAATGTACTGCACGGGAGTACTTTAGATTCGAGAGATCAATCTGTACAAATCCGGCTTAAACCAAGAAATGGCATTCCAGACTTGCTTCGGTCACAAAGTGAAGGAGAAGGGTTGGTTTTAGGGAGGGAAGCGAAGAAAGTGTTGAGACCAGAATAGTTGATTCTGGAAGAGTTGTTGTTTGACTTGTATCAGAAAGTGAAAGCTAACAGATGGGAAAGATAGCAAATGGTTTATGAGTGTTGTATGCTCCTGACCCAAAACTTGTTTGGGGGAAATAGGTAAGACCTATTTATACAAGTCCAAGTGAAACGTACTCTGGTCTTGTAAGAAATAGAAACGGATGAGTAAATGGGAGGAGATGGTAACCAGTAACGCCTGGAATTGATGTTCCATAATAAAGGAAAGCGTTTTCACCATTACTCCCTGTATTAACTAACCGCCTTATTCTTATGACACTTTCATGTAACGGGCGTAGTGTACGCCGCACGATGTAAACTGCCAAACCAATACCCTTTATGAGCATCCCCCAGTTTGTGACATGTGTTAGATGTCTCGAGTGTTTTCATGGGAAAACGTGTAGCATGGTGTTACGTGTGGCATGGTGGCATGACAGTGGACATGGTAGAGTCAGTATGGCTTTGCCTTAGAATAGACGCGGCCAAAATTAGGGTTTGGGTGCAAACCGTGATGTTTTGGCTTTGGGCCGCAAGTTAAGTGGCGGACTTGAACGGTCGAGATCTACATCTCAGAGGGAAGGATAGTCGTTGATTATTGCAACTCCCCGTTTTAGCAGCCAGCATTGAGCATGGCTTTGCCATAGAGTAGGCGCGGCCAAAATTAGGGTTTAGGTGCAAACCGTGATGTTTTGGCTTTGGGACACAAGTTTCCATGCGTTAGGTGGCGAGCTTGGATGGTCGAGATCTGCATCTCAAAGATAAGGGTAGTCGTTGATTATTGCAACCCTCCGTTTTAGTAGCTAGTGTTGAGCACGGCTTTGCCATAGAGTAGGCGCGACCAAAATTAGGGTTTATGTGCAAACCGTGATGTTTAGGCTTTGTGCCGCAAGTTGCCATGTGTTAGGTGGCGAACTTGGATGGTCGAGATCTGCATCTCAAAGAGAAGGGTAGTCGTCGATTATTGCAACCCTTCATTTGTAGCATCCAGCGTTGAGCATGGCTTGGTCATAGAGTAGGCGCGGCCAAAATTAGGGTTTAGGCACAAACCGTGATGTTCGGGTTTGGGCCGCAACTTGCCATGCGTCAGGTGGCGAACTTGTGTGGTCGAGATCTGCATCTCAAAGATAAGGGTAACCGTTGATTATTGCAACACTTCATTTGTAGCATCCAGCGTTGAGCATGGCTTGGTCATAGAGTAGGCGCGGCCAAAATTAAGGTTTAGGGTCAAACCGTGATGTTTGGCTTTGGGCCGCAAGTTGCCATGCGTCAGGTGGCTAACTTGTGTGGTCGAGATCTGCATCTCAAAGAGAAGGGTAGCCGTTGATTATTGCAACCCTTCGTTTGGTAGCTGGCGGCATGAAAGTATGGCCGGCAAGCTAGGATTTTTGTGTAGTTAGGCGCCGCCAAAAGCTAGGGTCTTGGCGTAGTTTGGGCGCGACCACAATTAAGGCTTGGCGTTGGGCCATGAGTTGCCCCGCGTTAGCTGGTGACGGTTAAGATCTGCATCTTAGATGGAAAGGTGGTCGTTGATCGTTGCAACCATTCGTCTTGGCAGCCAGTGACGTGAAGGAAAGGCTGGCTTGGTATAGGCGCGGCCAAAACTAGGGTTTAGTGCAAACCGTGGTGTTTGGCTTTGGGCCGCAAGTTGCCATTCGTTTGGTGGCGATCTTGGATGGTCGAGATCTGCATCTCAAAGAGAAGGGTAGACGTTGATTATTGCAACCCTTTATTTTGGCGTGGATAAGTGGCTGGCATAGTTTGCCATTGGCACGGTGGTGTGGCTGGCATGGTTGGCATGCCTTGGCGCGGAGACGTGGCTGGCATGGTTTGCCATTGGCACGGTGGTGTGGCTGGCATGGTTGGCTTGCCTTGGCGCTGAGACGTGGCTGGCATGGTTTGCCATTGGCACGGTGGTGCGGCTGACATGGTTAGCATGCCTTGGCGTAGAGACTTGGCTAGCATGGTTTGCCATTGGCACGGTGGTGCGGCTGGCATGGTTGGCATGCTTTGGCGCAGAGACGTGGCTGGCATGGTTTGCCATTAGCACGGTGGTGCGGCTGGCATGGTTGGCATGCCTTGGCGCAAAGACGTGTCTGGCATGGTTTGCCATTGGCACGGTGGTGCGGCTGGCATGGTTGGCATGCCTTGGCGCAGAGACGTGGCTAGCATGGTTTGCCATTGGCACGGTGGTGCGGCTGGCATGGTTGGCATGCTTTGGCGCAGAGACGTGGCTGGCACGGTGGTGCGGCTGGCATGGTTGGCATGCTTTGGCGCAGAGACGTGGCTGGCATGGTTTGCCATTGGCACGGTGGTGCGGCTGGCATAGTTGGCATGCCTTGGCGCGGAGACGTGGATGGCATGGTTTGCCATTGGCACGGTGGTGCGGCTGGCATGGTTGGCATTCCTAGGCGCGGAGACGTGGCTGGCATGGTTTGTCATTGGCACGGTGGTGTGGCTGGCATGGTTGGCATGCTTTGGTGCATGGGATTGGCACGGTGGTGCGGGCCGGCATGGTTGGCCTGCCTTAGCGCCGAGACATGGATGGCATGGTTTGCCATTGGCACGGTGGTGCTACCGGCATGGTTGGTATGCCTTGGGCAGCAGACGTGGCTAGCATGGTTTGCCATTGGCAGACGCATGGTTGGCAGCAGATGGTTTGCCATTGGCACGGTGGCCATGGTTGGCATGCCTTGAGACGTGGCTGGCATGGTTTGCCATTGGCACGGTGGTGCGGCTGGCATAGTTGGCATGCCTTGGCGCGGAGACGTGGCTGGCATGGTGATAGGAGCTAAAAGAGGCTTTTCCTATGTCTTAATCTGCAAGTGCATGCAGAGTTTTGAAGGCAGCTGGCAAGCACGGTCTTTTGTGAGAACTAGGGTGTGCTAGATTATTCTAAGCTTCTCGATCAATTCGTGTGACGTGAGAGTAGATACAAAGGCTTTTGTTTAATGTCTTTTACGATCGAGATGAAAGTTTCACAAATGCTAAAGGCAATATGAAATACAAGTTATGAGTATGAAGGATGCTGATTGCCCAATCCACCATTTCAAGTTATGTGTGTCAACTAGATGAAGTGCTCTTAATCCTATGACAGATAAGGACAATGTGTCAAGACTATCTCCTATCTAAGGAGTTTCACCAATATGATAATGCAATGGCTAGAATATGAGCACTAATTGTCTAAGTTAAGCACAATTAGTCAAGGGTTTGGCAACTATCTCTTAGGCAAGAGTCGGTGCTTTAATCCTAGCTACAATAAATACATGCTGTGAAAGCAAAGCATTGAAGTGCAAGAATTGCAATTATCTTAAGAATTAAGCATTTAAGAACAATCTCAACATAGTTGATCAACAGAACAAGAATTAGGGCTTCATGTAAATCCTAGCAAATGGAATTAGCCCATGGTGAACATAAAAACAGATTAAATTGAAGTTATAAACTAAACATGAACCCTAAAACTTACTCTAAAACTGACTCTCTTTCTCTTACCTCAAAACAAGGATTTATAACTCACAAAACAATAAAAACTAACCACTACTCTGACCCAAACCTGATGTCGACCTTGTCTTGCCTCTGAATCGCCATGCGGGGTGGTTGGAGGAAAACCCTAAGTCTAACTTATTCTAACCTAGCTTCTAAGGCATAAGACCGAGATAAGTTAGAGCATTGCGATGTGAAGAAGGGACGGATGTGATGATGGAGCTCGCTGGGCGTGGGAAGAAGGAGGTGGAGGTAAGGTTGGGTAGGGTTTTCTCTCGAGAGATCGTGGGTGAAGAAAGAGAAAGGTGAGGAGAAATGAGGGTTAGCTCGAGTGGTATAGGTATAGGGTGTGTGCCAGCTTGGGATGATGGGAAGGCTTCACGAGCGTTGGGTCCGAACGGCTCGGGATGAACCGGGGTGATCTGGTGTGGAGCGGAGACATCAAGGGTCGATGCGTATGAGGCAGCAGCGTAGGATGCAGCAAGATGAGATCTCAACGCTTGGGAGTGTACGGCTCGGATCCGGTCGCGGGTCGGATCTAGCTCAAGCCCATGTCTTGTAGATGAGTTGCTACTTGTTGGGTTGCAACTGCTTGCGTGCGCGGCTTTGGCTTCTGCTCCATAGATGCTCGACTCCAATTCTTCGCTCTTTTGGCTCCTCAGATTCTCCGAGCTTTATTTATTACCTAAAGACACAAAATTAATTAATACAAATATTTATTCTTGAAAACAAAGAAAACACAGAATCTGGGATAATATCTGATTTCTAAACGCAAAAGATGAGTAAAATGCCAATAAAAAGGTGTATAAATATGCACTATTTAGCACTCATCAAATACCCCCAAACCCCGAATTTTACTTGTCCTCAAGTGAAACGAAATGAAGAAATCCTAACTATGCCGTAGGTCTCTCGGTTTGCACTAAGCTTTTAAACCCCTAGGTGTCCCTAGTGGACAGTTGTAGTCTCGTGAGGGTTTACCAGAGGTGTACCCACAAAACCTTCTCCAACTTCGTAGTGTAAAAGAGTCTCAAGCATCCAAGGAGCTATGAGGACATAGAGTTTCTGCGTGCTAGTAACAAGAAGTTAGAACTACTAAAGGCATTCTCATCCTTAAGTGCCGAGCGAGAAGTAACCATACCATATGAAAGAATTCGGATTCGATTGTGATCATAAGCCTCGACTTCTGCCTCACCATTAGGTTTTATGATAATTGCACTCAAAAAGATCGCTTTTAGTCTCTCATGTGTGCAGGCAGGAATAAAGAGAGGCATGATGATCTCTAAGGAAGGAAATCAACCATTAGCAAGGGTGGGAGTCACCCGATCGGCAATTAATATCACTCTCTCATAAGAACCATAGAAACGCCTTCACTCTTCGGTCTTCAAATGTTGATGACTAACTTCTAAACTTCACAAAACTTTGACAATTTTTAACTTTTCTACTCAATTTCCTTGTTACTTGGAATTTTCTTCTTTACCATGGTGGTATCAAAACTAAGAAAATAAACTACAATTTTTTTTTTTTTTTTTTTTTTTTTATTTTTATTTTTTTATTTTTTTTTTTTATTTTTTTATAAGAACTTCACTATATACATTAATTGAAAATAAAAACAGTAACACTACTAACTCCATGGATGAAGGACTATATCACATAATTTCCATAACTTGTATTGTCTTGATTTTACAAACTTCATTGATTCTCATCCTATTTTCTTTTCTTTTCTTTGTTGCACGTAACCTTGGACTATATCAACTTTTCTTCAAATATCTCGATGTTGCTCCGCTTGCTGACGATGATGTGTTTCTATGGATCTTGCTGATTGAGAGAGAGAGTGATGTTAACTGCACATCGATATTTAGAAGGAGTTTTCATCTTTAGACGTCACCCTCATGATTGACGGAATTAGCACTCAAGAGATCAAAAGTAGTGCTGAAAGTGGTGCGAAGTTGGGTAGCTCACCATTCCTACCGGAATTGACGTACGGTGACACACACTCTAAAAGCTTTTCTAGAAAGTCACAAAGAGTGAAGGTCGGTACCTCGCTTGATGTAAAATGGGTAGTCTCCACTATGGTTGATCACAATTCTACTACCGAATATCTAAACAACACCTAATTCGCCCTCCGGTATGGTTAAATCCGACTTTAACGCTCTAATCAACTAAGGAACCCGATTGCGTTCTCCAGTACTTCCAAGTTCTTGTTATTTCGGTCAGACTCTATGTAAACATAGCTAAAAGCATGCTAGTGACTCTAAAATCTCTAAAAGTTGGAGGTTTTTCATGCAAGTATTTACAAAGAGTTTTTTTTTTTTTTTTTTTTTTTTTTTTTTGAAAAGAAAGAATAAAAACTCTATATGCAAATGTATGTACCCCCAAACCAAAATTAAACATTGTCCTCAATGTGTCAACAGATAATAAGAATTTAAAAAGTCACATACCGAGAGAACTATGTTAAATAAAGAAAAGGGAAGAGATTACCGGATGTACAAGGGTGTTGCTAAACCATAGAAAGATGAATGCTTTGAAAGCAAACAATCACGAGCGCAAGACAAAAAGGTTGGTTAGCACACATCAAAATTATGCAAAAAGAAAAAGAAAAGGGAAAGACGATGGATTTTAGTCCATAAGTATGTACACAAGTGAACTAGATCAGTCCACATAGATGGGGTCTTCCAAGTCAACGGCCTCAACTTCTGGTGGAAGATGTTCCAGAAATGGTTTCAATCTCTGACCATTGACTTTGAAAATGTTCTTGTTTGCTGGGTTTTCAACTTCTACCGCTCCATGGGGGGCAGTGCACGTACCACTTAATGGTCCGCACCATCGGGAACGTAGCTTTCGGAAACAAATGCAACCTAGTGTTGTACAATAAAACTTTTGACCTGGGGTGAAAGACTTGCGCAGAATGCGCTTATCGTGAAACACCTTCATTCTATGTTTGTACGTTTTGGCACTATCATATGCATCGTTTCTCAATTCTTCTAACTCATTGAGTTGAAGTTTCCTACGGGTACCAGCCTTATCAAGATCAAAATTCAGCTTTTTCACAGCCCAAAGATGCACGGTGTTCTAACTCAACGGGTAGATGACATGCTTTTCCGTACACAAGTCTGTAAGGAGACATCCCAATGGGAGTCTTGTATGCAGTCCTATAGGCCCATAAAGCATCATTTAAGCGCAAAGACCAATCTTTCGTAGAAGGATTGACGGTCTTCTCAAGAATATGCTTAATTTCCCTATTAGAAACTTCTACTTGGCCACCGGTTTGAGGATGGTAAGGTGTTGCGACCTTGTGAGTGATTCCATACTTGCGCACTAGTGATTCAAAGGGTCTATTGCAGAAATGACTAGTCCATCACCGATTATCGCTCTCGGGGTTCCAAACGGAGAAAATGTTCTCCTTAAGAAAAGAAAGAACAACTTTATGGTCGTTGGTTTTGGATGCAATGGCCTCTACCCACTTAGAGACATAATCGACAGCTACAAGGATGTACAACTTACCTTCAGAATTCGGAAATGGACCCATGAAATCAATGCCCCAAACATCAAACAATTCAACAATCAATATGGGTTGTAAGGGCATCATGTTTCTCCTAGATATACTTCCTAGTTTCTGGCATCGGTCACAAGCAACACATAATGCATGGCAATCCTTAAACAGTGTTGGCCAATAGAAACCGCTTGGTAAGATCTTTGGTAGCAGTTTTCTTGGCACTAAAGTGGCCTCCACAAGCATGGTCATGACAGAAGAGATGACGCCCCTTTGTTCAATTGGGGACACATCTCCTAATGATTTGGTCTTGATTTCTTAAACAAATATGGGTCATCCCAAAGGAAATGTTTAACTTCAGCCAAGAACTTGGAACGGTCTTGTTTAGACCAATGCAAGGGCATTCTACCTGTAGCAAGGTAGTTCACAATATCAGCAAACCAAGGCATCTCAGACACAAGCATCAATTGCTCATCGGGGAATGATTCCCTAATCAACACAGACTCATCAGAAGATTCAATATTCAACCTAGACAAGTGATCAGCAACAACATTTTCTGACCCTTTCTTATCTCGAATTTCGAGGTTAAACTCTTGTAGCAAGAGTATCCATCGAATTAGACGAGCCTTAGCATCTTTCTTAGACAAAAGATATCTCAATGCAGCATGATCAGAATAAATGATGACCTTAGACCCTATCAAATAAGATCTAAACTTGTCTAATGCAAACACAACAGCTAGCAACTCCTTCTCAGTAGTGGAATAATTCAATTGAGCATCATTAAGTGTTTTACTAGCATAGTAGATCACATAAGGGAGTTTGTCTACTCTTTGGCCCAAACAGCTCCTGACATAGTCGACGCATCACACATAATCTCAAATGGTAATGACCAATCAAGGGGTCCGACTATAGGGGCAGAAGGAGAGAGAGCCTTCAGCTTGCTCCCATGCTTCCTTACAAGCATCATCAAAGACAAATGCAACATCTTTCGCAAGAAGATTGCACAAAGGTCGTGAAATTTTACTAAAGTCTTTGATGAATCGGCGGTAAAAACCCGAATGGCCTAGAAATGATCTGATGTCCCTCACGAACGAGGTTGAGGCAATTGTTGAATGAGATCTACCTTGGCTTTGTCTACTTCTATGCCTTTTTCCGAGATGATATGCCCTAGAACAATGCCCAATTAACCATGAAATGGCATTTTCCCAATTCAAGACCAAACTCTTCTCCTTACACCTAACAAGCACACATGTGAGGTGATGCAAACACTCATCAAATGAAGATCCAAACACAGAAAAATCATCCATAAAAATCTCAAGAAACTTATCTACCATGTCGAAAAAATGCTCATCATGCAACGTTGAAAAGTAATGGTGCTATTGCACAGCCAAAAAGGCATACGACGATAAGCAAATGTTCCATAAGGACATGTAAATGTGGTCTTTTGTTGGTCTTCGGGTGCTATGTGAATTTGGTTGTAGCCAGAATAGCCATCTAAGAAGCAGGTAGTACTTATGTTTGGCTAACCTTTCCAAAGCATTTGGTCAATGAAGGGAAGGGGAAAATGGTCTTTCTTGGTTACCGTGTTATTTTTCTATAATCAATACATACGCCACCCAGTGGTCACACCGGGTGGGAAGGAGCTCATTCATCTCGTTTTGAACAACAGTAATGCCAGACTTCTTGGGTACTACCTGAATAGGACTGACCCACTGGCTATCAGGGACGGGGTAGATGATACCCGCGTCAAGCAGTGCATCTCACCCTTGACAACATCTCATGTTGGGATTAAGTCTCCTTTGCATTTCCCTAGATGGTTTAGTGTTCTCCTCAAGGTTATGTGATGCATGCAAATTGTGGGACTTATACCCTTAAGATCGGAGATGGTCCAACCTAAGGCTCCTTTATGCTCTTTAAGTACTTAAAGAGTTGACTTTCCTGTTCCGTGTCTAAACATGATGCAATAATCACAGGTAAAGTCTCAGAAGGACCTAAGAATGCATACTTCAAGGTATCGGGTAAAGGTTTCAAATCAAGCTTAGGTGGTATGTCAAGAGGTGGGGCAGATGTGGTATCGAGAGTGGAAGAGTTTCCGCATTTCGCCATTTGGCAATATCCATGGGTGGCACAGACTCTAGCAAAGAGTGGACCTCACTAATGTACTCGGAATCTGAAGAGATCTAAGTCAAAATTGTCTAAACATGCTTTCTGTACAGGTCCACCGACAAAATGTCGGGCAATGAGTCTTGAATCGACTCTCAATCATGTTAACCTCGTGCAATTCATCATCATCACACTCTATGGGTTGTTGGTTCACACGAAGACATTCAGTTCTACAGTCATGTTGCCAAAAGACAAATTCAATATCCCGCTACGACAATTTATGATAGTTTGACGCTGCCAAGAAGGGACGTCCTAAGATAACGGGAATATGATTTTCAGATTTTGCACAAGTTGGGTATCCAACACAATGAAGTCCACAGGGAAATAAAATTTATCAACCTTGATTAGCACATCTTCAACGCGAGGATTGCACAGATCTGTCCGTTTAATTGTAGCGTGATTGTGAGTGGGTTGTAATTCAAGACCTAACCGCACATACAATATGGCAAGAGATTCACACTAGCTCCTAAGTCCAATAAAGCTTTTCTGATTGTATGCTCACCTATAGTACAAGAGATAGGGCTACCTGGGTCTTTAAACTTAGGTGGGGTTTTGTTTTGAATAATTGAACTTACTTTGCTCTGGGAGAAAGGCACGCTTATGCACATGAAGCTTTCGCTTTGTGTGCACTGTGTCCTTCAAAACTTAGCATAGTGTGTATTTGCCCGATTGCTTCGAGAAATGGAATGTTTATGTTAACTCTTTGAACAATTCCAACATCTCGTTGTATTGCACTTCTCTTCGTTGCACCAACCGTTGTGGAAACGGGAGCAACAGAACATGACTTGGCACAGAACATCTATATTAGTAGACTTGGTTTTCTCAATGGGTTCAGATTCTTTCTCTACGCAGATGTTTCGGTGGTGTTGTGTGTACTTGGGAGTCTGATGTAGACTCGCTGAAGGTGGTACACCCACATGGTTCTCAACAAATCTACCACTACGGAGAGTGGTGACAAATATTTGCTTGACTATGTGAAGTTTCATTGTAGAGGGGAGCCTCGCTTGAAACACAGTCTTTGGATTTGTAGGGGTTGACTAGGGAATTTTCCTTTCTTCTCTCATTCAATGCATCACAGACATTTTCCCTATCTTAAGATCTAGGGTGTGAGACGTTGGGTTGGTTGGGGGTTTTCTAGATATGAGTATCCTTGGTTGTTATGTGTTGGTCCCCTTGTACAGTCCCTTGACCATGAGAAGTTGGGTGATTCCTCCACCCCGGGTTGTAGGTTCGAGAATAAGTGGCTGTTCTCTAGGCATTAGATTTTACATTCTTTTCCAACTCAGGTATGTCAATAAATGCACCATTGCACATTGACTCGACTCGTGTTCGGTTCTAACATCTAGACCTCATACCACGAGTTGGCGTAGAGGGCGCGGTGGTGCCTTATGGTTTGGGAAAACTTGATGTGAAAAACTCCTTTGTGAGGTCATCCTGTGTCTAATGGATGTAGAGCATGTAGCAGATGTCAAAGACTTGGCTTTGTTTTAGAACACACAAGGCAAGGTCGGGAGAAAAAAGGAAACACCGTGGCTGATTGAGCTGAGAAAACGCAGTCCCACAAATATCCAAATTGAAGTGAGCACGTGAGGACGGTTGCCATTGGTTCTCACAAATCTACCACGGTGGTGCTTGACTATGTGAAGTTTCATTGGTAGAGATGCATGCTGGCTGGATGCTCTTTTAAGTATTTTGTAGGGGTTGACTAGGACCTAAGAATTTTCACCTAAATCTCATTCAATCGCAGTCGAGAGTGGAAGAGCCCTATCTTAAGCATGGTTGGCAGTTTTCTTCAAGTTTTGCCATTGGCTAGTCTTTATCTCCGCGGAACGTGGCTGGGTCCTTGGACCATGGTTGCCGAATAATTGTTGTTCTCTTGTTACAATGCACGCTTGCTCGGACTTGGTGCACGAGAACTGGCATGGCCGGCACAAGTGGGCATGCTCAAGCACTTCTATTCTCCGGGCCAAAATGCCATTTTGCATTTCCCTCAAAGACCTCGGGAGCGCGGATGGACTCCATTGTAGGTTTGAGAAAATGCGATTAGAAAAGCCCAAGCGGCGGCTCTTGTCAATAAATGGTTTGTTCGGGTTCTAACATCTAGATTTGCACAGTCTCCATTTTTCAAAACCATGGTAGGGATATTGGAGTAGTAATTCATTGAATCTCTCCAAATACCTTGCTAGAGTTTCGTCTTCTAATTGATGGTCAGTTCTAATGTCTTGTGGTTGTAGAGCATGTAGCCAAGACTTGGCTTTGTCTTTCAGAGAAAAAGGAAACAATCTCAATTTGAGGGACTCCTCTGGCATTTGGTTAAAACGCAAAGTCCCACAAATATCCTCAAAGCATGGTTGGCATTCCTTGACTACGGGGTTGGTTTTGTTCATCACCCATGGTTTCTGATTCGGATGGGCATTGGGCTTTTGTTGAAGAACCGGGTATGCTAACGATTTCGTCCGGCGGATTCTAACTAGCGTTTTGTTTGGTCTCAAAAGACACAATCATAGCCTAGCACGCGCCTCTAGCATGTTAATACACAAACAAGTTCAACACAGGAAAGCAAAGACTCAAAATGACTCACCAATACAAGACTCAAGCCCAAAGGAATTACGGCCAAAGGTTGGGTGAGGCAGGTGAAAATGTACGGCCAGTTGATGGATGACAAAGTGGTGAAGGTCAAGTTATGGGCTGAAATGGTTTAGGTGAGCGGCCGTGTGCACACTGTTAGTGGTCTTTTGGTCAGGTGGTCATGGCTCAGACAAGGAACATCACACTTGGGCAATTAAAAAGAAAAGCACGAGGCAAAGAAAAATTTTTTTGTGATGTGCACAGTTATTGGATGGCATCATTCACACACCACATGTCACACAAATTCAGGGCATGCATAAAAATCAAAAGAAATGCTAGCTGCTCATAACATGCTGACAGATTTTACCTGTGTCCGAGTTGATGTCAAACCAGGCTCGGTGGTTGGTTGTGCGGGTCAACTATACAGGCTTACAAGGAATGGTTATTCAAGTCAGCTCAGGGTTGATCACACCCTTGGAAGATGAGACTAACCCTAAGTCTCAGGTGGTAGAGCATGCGTAAATAACAATGGGTGGAGTCAACTCACTCAAAGGCATGAGACTAACAATCTTAGCAAGGTATTACATACCAACAAAGACAAAGACTTGAGCTTTCACCCAACTAGGCTGTCCAGGTGGTGGCTTTGCAGGCACGGGGGCTTGCAATGCACAGATGCACGTAATTATACCCTGTGTGCAAAAAGAACATGCTCAGGGAATACAAGGTTTATTCATTCATTCAAGGATTGAGATACATTACCACCAGTGTAACACCGGGTTTAGGCAATCCACCCTGGTTTGCTCCGCTACTCCACAGGCATGCTACAGGTGGTGAAATATCTAACCAATGAGATGAAACTAGTTACAAGCTGCAAGAGAGCAAAGATTGTAAAGCACATATATATACAAGGCTACAAATGAAAAACAAGGGATGATTCAAAGCAAAGAAGATAGCACAAAGAAACTTCAGAGCATATATATACAAATATGGTTGGAAAACAAAGTGGAGAAATGCACTAAAGAGCAACAAAGACACTACCGTTCCCCGGCGCGCCAAAAACTTGATAGGAGCTAAAGAGGCTTTTCCTATGTCTTAATCTGCAAGTGCACAGAGAGCCTTTGGCGTGACGAGAGATACAAAGGCTTTTGTTTAAAGCGCTAAGGCAATATGAAATACAAGTTATGAGTATGAAGGATGCTAGGATTGCCCAATCCACCACCTGGTTCCAAGTTATGTGTCAACTAGATGAAGTGCTCTTAATCCTATGAGATAAGGACAATGTGTCAAGACTATCTC
This sequence comes from Papaver armeniacum, assembly GCA_023531295.1. Lineage (NCBI taxonomy): Eukaryota > Viridiplantae > Streptophyta > Magnoliopsida > Ranunculales > Papaveraceae > Papaver > Papaver armeniacum. Next base: position 624,126 of record JAJJWW010015270.1, read on the forward strand.
CTATCTAAGGAGTTTCACCAATATGATAATGCAATCAACAGCTAGAATACCAAGCAGCAGCACTAATTGTCTAAGTTAAGCACAATTAGTCAAGGGTTTGGCAACTATCTCTTAGGCAAGAGCCGAGCACAATCAACACAAGCTTTAATCCTAGCTACAATAAATACATGATATTCTTTGTGAAAGCAAAGCATTGAAGTGCAAGAATTACAATTATCTTAAGAATTAAGCATTTAAGAACAATCTCAACATAGTTGATCAACAGAACAAGAATTAGGCTTCATGTAAATCCTAGCAAATGGAATTAGCCCATGGTGAACAAAAAAGTTATTAAATTGAAGTTATAAACTAAACATGAACCCTAAAACTTACTCTAAAACTAAACTCTCTTTCTCTTACCTCAAAACAAGGATTTATAACTCACAAAACAATAAAAACTAACCACTACTCTGACCCAAACCTGATGTCGACCTTGTCTTGCCTCTGAATCGCCATGCGGGGTGGTTGGAGAAAACCCTAAGTCTAACTTATCTCTAACCTAGCTTCTAAGGTACGAGAGAAGCTAAGACCGAGATAAGTCAAGTAGAGTCTGGCAGAGTTGTTGGATGAAGAAGGGGATGGATGTGATGATGGAGCTCTGCTATGGGCGTGGGAAGAAGGAGGTGGAGGTAAGGTTGGGTAGGGTTTTCTCCGAGAGATCGTGGGTGAAGAAAGAGAAAGGTGAGGGAGAAAATGAGGGTTAGCTCGAGTGGTATAGGTAAAGGGTGCTTGATGTGGAAGGTGGACATGGATCTTTTTCCATTGACACGATGGTGCGGCGTAGGATGGCAAGATGAGATGGTTGGCATTCCTTCAAGCCCATGTCTTGTAGATGAGTTGCTACAGTTGCAAGCTTTGGCTTTCTTGCTCCATAGATGCTCGACTCCAATTCGGCATGGCTTTATTTATTTGCCAAATATTTATTGGCTAACAAAACATGAGTAAAATGCCAATAAAAAGGTGTGCACTATTTAGCACTCATCACATGGTTTCCATTGACACATGGTTGGCATGCATTCCTTGGCGCGACGTGGTGGATGGTTTGACGTGGCGGCTGGCATGGTTTTCATGGTTTTCTTTGGCACGGTGGTGCGGCTGGCATGGTTGGCCTGCCTTATCGCTGAGACGTGGCTGGCATGGTTTGCCATTGGCATGGTGGTGCGGCTGGCATGGTTGGTATGCCTTGGCGCAGAGAAGTGGCTAGCATGGTTTGCCATTGGCACGGTGGTGCGGGTGGCATGGTTGGCATGCTTTGTCGCAGAGACGTGGCTGGCACGGTTTTCCATTGGCATGGTGGTGCGGCTGGCATGGTTGGCATGCCTTGGCGCAGAGACGTGGCTGGCATGGTTTGCCATTGGCACGGTGGTGCGGCTGGCATAGTTGGCATGCCTTGGCGCGGAGACGTGGCTGGCATGGTTTGCCATTGGCACGGTGGTGCGGCTGGCATGGTTGGCATTCCTTGGCGCGGAGACGTGTCTGGCATGGTTTGCCATTGGCACGGTGGTGCGGCTGGCATGGTTGGCATGCCTTGGCGCGGAGACGTGGCTGGCATGGTTTTCCATTGGCACGGTGGTGCGGCTGGCATGGTTGGCATGCCTTGGCGCAGAGACGTGGCTGGCATGGTTTGCGATTGGCACGGTGGTGCGGCTGGCATGATTGGCATGCCTTGGCGGATAGACGTGGCTGGCATGGTTTGCCATTGGCACGGTGGTGCATATGGCATGATTGGCATGCCTTGGCGCGGAGACGTGGCTGGCATGGTTTGCCATTGGCACGGTGGGAGAATTAGGGTTTGGCATATACAAAGGTGATGTCAGTTAATACTAAGGGTTCTGCCGTGGAACATGACACACGTATAAAAAAAGGGTACCCTGGTAATTCTTACGTAGGTATGCTGTTTGATTCAATAAGTGTGCTAGTGGTCATAGTGATGTCATGTCAGATGCATAGTTTTACGATTTTAACCCTAAGCTAAAAACCACCATCAACAGGAGGGAAGCGAAGAAAGTGTTGGGACCAGAATAGTTGATTCTGAAGGTGTGGTTGTTTTATGACTTGTATCAGAAAGTGGAACTGGAATGAAAGGTTTCAGTTCTTTGGTGATTTCTGGATACTGTGATGTTGCCGACCAAAAACTTGTCCTTTGGTGGAAATAGGTGAAGCCTATTTATACAAGTCATATTGAAACGTACCCTGGTCTCGTAGGAAGTGGAAACAATTGAGTGGTGGAAGAATGGATTAACGTATAACCGCCAGAAACCCATGCTTCCATGATGAAGGAAGTGGATCCGTTTACACCCGTTACTTCTTGCCTCCATTGATTGTCCTACTTCATGAAACTTTCCTATAATGGGCGTATTGCACGCTGTAAACTGCCAGACCAATACCCTGATGAGTATCCCCCAGTTTGTGACATATTTGATGTCTCGAGTATTTTCGTGGAAAACATGTAGCATTTTGCTACGTGTGGCAAGTTAAATCAAGAGGCTTGCCGTAGGAAAATACAATGTGATGCTATTAGGCACGTCTTGGTCGTTCGCCTAAAACTTGCCACAAGTCTGTTAGTTCGGTGGCGAACTTCGATGGCTGAAATCGCATCTCATGAGGAAGGGTATCCGTTGATTATGGCTACCTTGTGTTGGCGCCTGATAATGGCGCAGTGGCGTTTTGGCGTACGCCAGTGGCAATATGGCATGGCTGGCATGGCTCGTGCATGCCAGTGGCACGGTGGTGTAAGTGGCGCTTGGCGTAGCCATGGCCACTAGATTTAGGCAATTGGTCGCCTGAAGCTTGCCATAAGTCTTTCAGTTCAGTGGCGAACTTCGATGGATGAGATTGCAATTTATGAGAGAGGGCGGCCGTTGATTATGTCCAAATTCTGTTGGCACCTGTTAATGGCATAAGGGTATAGCCGCGGCGTAGTGGCATGGCCACGCCTGTGGCTTGGCGGCGTGGCCAAGGCTAGGATTTGGCGCCGTGGCCAAAGTTAGGGATTGGCGGCGTGGCCAAGGATAGGATTTGGCGTTGTGGCCAAAGTTAGGGCTTGGCGGCGTGGCCAAGGATAGGATTTGGCGTTGTGGCTAAAGTTAGGGCTTGGCGGCGTGGCCAAGGCTAGGATTTGGCGTTGTGGCCATAGTTAGAGCTTGGCGGCGTGGCCAAGGCTAGGATTTGGCGTCGTGGTCAAAGTTAGGGCTTGGCGGCGTGGCCAAGGCTAGGATTTGGCGTCGTGGTCAAAGTTGGGGCTTGGCGGCATGTCCAAGGCTAAAGTGGCTCGTGACATGTTGTGGATCATGACCAAAAATTAGGGTTTCAGCTAAAAAAGTCTTGTTTCGATCACGAAATCCTAATTGGAGTTCGTTATGGCATTGGCCACGAACAGAAAGTGGATTAGAACGTAGTGGCATCATTTGTGGCACATTAGCATGCTACTGCGACAGAGTGGCATGTTGGCATGTTACTGCGGAAGAGTTGCATGTTGGCATGCCGATTAATATGTTGTGGCAGGGCGCGTTTGGCTTGCCAGTTAGTATGGTGGCGCTTCAGGGTGCGTTTGGCCTTTAATGTATGGTGGCGAGTTTAGAGCGACTTGATTGGTCAAGAAAAGGGGGCGGCCAAACATAAAGCGCGGCCACACCTCTAGTGCTCGTGCCGCATTTTAAAGTGACCTTATTGGTCGGTAGGAAGGAGAGGGGCCGGCCAAGCATGGGCGTGGTTACACTTCTGGTGTGAGTGTGGCGACTTTAGAGCGACCTGATTGGTCGATGAAAATTGGGGCCGGAAGGTATGGGCCTAGCCATGACTGGTGTGGGCGTGGCGGTTTTAAGTCGACCTGATTGGTTGAGGGAAGTAGGTCCGGTTTGGGATGGGGGCGTGGCCAATGCCAAGTGGCGTCGGCTGACCTAAAGAATGGCCACGCCTCCCTTTGTTGTCCTGCGGCTCCTTGTTTTCTGATTCTGGGCAAGGTTTTGCACCTACTAATCCATGGCGGATTAATGACCTAGTTTGCCTAGGCTTAAATTTCGACAAGCAAGGTCTGATATACTGCGCAAGGCGCAAAATCCTAACTTTTGCAAATTAGTCAGGGTAATCGATGGAATTCTATGTGTTGACACAGAATTCTTTTAAGTTCATTGCCAGAGAGAAACATGATTTCTGATTGAATACCTTATGCAAAGACCTTATCCTTGATATTTGGAAATTCGTGCTACTCTGCTGCGAGTGAACACAAATTGTCATGCCATATCAACATTAAGGGTTCAACCGGGGAACATAGCACATAAAGTATTCAAAGAAACTTATATCAAGTGAATATAGGCAATGAGCTTAAATTTACAGAACATCTGGGATGGTTGCTACATGCGCCAGTCTGGATAAATTTCATGTAAATATATTGAACGGCTCAATAAATATGTCGGTGGAGAGGTTAACACTCACGACTCCGTTTCCTTACATAGTGACGTCACATCAAATGCAAGGTTTTAGAATTTTAACCCTAAGCTAATAACCACCATCAACAAAATTATGAACAGGCTGTTAATTCCCTCTGGTCTAAATTCTTCAGGTAAGAATCAAAACTATGTGTCATATTTTGATGATAGTAAATTTTATGATAACTTTTCACATCATAATGGTTTTCTTCCAAAGATCAGGAAGAAGAGGTTTAACCAGAAACAACGTTCATTTAATGAGCTCAAGGCTCATACTTGTGCTAATTAATCACAAGGATGAAACCTCACTCACAATAAAAATACTGACTGAGTGAGATATATTCAGGTATACTTATGCTGAAGAATTTGTTTCCTGATTCTCTATGCTGATTTCTTATCGTTCTTAGCTGGATTATCATTCATAAACAAGTCTTGCATATGTATTTATTTGTTTCAATAAGTGTCAGGTTCTACAAAATTTCTTCTTGAGATTTCTTTTGTGTAAAAATTGCTACAATTATATGCTCTAAATTTTTCTCATGGGAGAATATAAGATTTATTGAGCTTATGTTTGTGAATCTTTTCACGTAGCAAACACCTTTGTGAATAAACGACATTCTTGTTTGTTTGATCACTCCTCAGGTCCCTTTCGGTTTCAAGGTCAAGGTTGTGTTCGTGCGGGTACACGTATTAACTGTCACGGACCAACTTAGGAAACCCTAGATTCTGTTTTTTATGAAACCTATAAAAATACCAAACCTTTTGAAGAGTACACATACTCTTGATTGTGCTCTTTTAAGGATGGGGTCTACTTCAAGTTTTTGGGTTTTACCAGCCGATTCAATTGATGATTCGGTTTATTTGGAGTTTGTTTTGAAGAAGAAAAGAACCCTTGTTAAGCCGGACGAACTCGAATCATGTGCATCATGCTATTATGCATTTTCTCATCAAGATCGAGAGAATACTGAGATGGTCTCTGCTGAAGTTGTTCATGGTTTTCTCACTGATCTTGGGAAGACTCAACTTAAGCTTGAGAACTCTATAAAGGATCTTAACTTGTTACGAACTGAATTGAAAAAGATTGATACTGATCTTTGTCTCATGAAGTCACAGGTTAAGGATCTTCTTAATGAGGATATCTTCTCCAGAGATACGGTTGATATAGTTAGTCACAAGTTTGAAGGTCTTGGAACCAGGGAATCTTCCATACCGGAACTTTAATTATCACTTGTGATTACTCTTAGAGTTTGTTTTGGTTATGTCTAGTAAATCTTCTTTTTGATGTTTTTAGAAGAATAGCTAGGGTTTGGAATAGCCATTATTGTGAGTACACATAGCTATGTCCAACGATTTTCATCTTCATTGTTTTTAGATTTATTTATTTAAATTCTAAAGTATTTTTTGGAAGATGATTTTTGCAATTTTAATCTTTATGATTTTATATATTGCAAATTGTTATGGGATATGTTGTTTATGTCCGTGAACCTGTGACTGTCCCATACTTGTTCAAAAGTTATCTCTATTATGTCGATATGATGTATTGATGGAATATAGAATGAACTTTTGACTTTACAAAAGTTAAAGCCTTTTATGTCATGTTTTGATAAAAACAAAGGATAAAAGTTTTGTGTACAAGGATTAAGTCTATTATATGTCATTGTGCAAATAGTGATGGAAAATAGGATGAATCCTTGTCTATTCCACAGTATTGGTCGATCTCCGATCCACTTCTTTGTGCATATAATGTGTTGTTCCATAAGGTTTCTTATGTTGAGCATATAGGATCAGAATATCGCAATATTAATATCCTTGCGAACTCCTTGAACAACACACTGCGAAGATATCGCAGATTGGTAATAAAAATGACGCAACGGATGACGACAGCTTGAACACGAGAAAGATGTGAAGACCTAGCGTGATTTAGGAGTGTTGTGAGATTTAACATTTGAATACTTGCGAGAATGTCGCAAGCCAGATCCGAAAATAAAGGACAGCTTAGTTGTCATCCACTATGTACTGTCCTATATAAAGGACCGAGTAGGCTTAAGAGATGAGAGATCTTTTTAGGGTGGAGAGAAAGTTTTGAGGAGAGAGAAAGTCTAGAGTTGCAATTATATTCTTGATTTCATTTCCTTCTTGTAAAATTTCTAACTCAATTAATAAAAAGGTTGATTGTTGATCTTAAAGATGTGTTGAATATTATGAATTCTTATGAGGGATGTATTGTAGGAATTCCTGCAACTACATAATGGCGCCAAAAACAGGGACTGAAGATTGATATTGTGATTTGAAGGAATTGGGAGTAATATATAAAGAATTCTATATAACTTTCAACAACTCATTAAATTTGAAAAATGGTTAGAAGAAGAAATAACTCAAAACAACCAAAAACTGTAAGAAGGAGTAAGAGGCTTGCTGGTAGAGGGAGAGATGAAATTGAGGAGTCTTCAAGGATGGATGTGAGAAATGATGGAGAAAATCAAATTCAACAACCAATTCAACGTACACCAACACAAAATAGAGCTATAGATTATGACAGAGTAAGTGTGCATACTTGGCGATCAAATTCCGTAGATGAAATGGAAGAAGAGCAGCAATTAAGAAGCAATGGACGGGAGGAGAGAGACCAAGAAACGATTGGAGGAGTAATTCATAGAAATGAAGAGATCGAAGAGTTAGAGGCATTGAGACAAAGAATACACGAGGAGAGGAGATTAGAAGCAGAAGAACGTGCAAATTTGACAAGACAAAATCATGAATTGAGGATGGAAAACATGAGATTACAGAATAGAATGTCAAGAAGCACTACAAGGTTAAGTTCAAGGTCAACTAGGGGAGAAATAAGGCGAAACTCACCTTAGTAAATGTTAGTGAAGGTACTCGAGAGGAAATACAAAATCTAGACGGAGAATACCGCGAAAGAAGAGAAATGATTGAAGATCGTTATATCCCACATGGCGAAACTCTCCAAAATGGACAAAACAATAGAAATCATGGGAATGGACAACCTCAAGAGCAAAGTAATCAAGATGGTGAAGAAAATCATGAAGAAGGAAGGAGAATATTATAGGGAAGAGATGTTCAAAGGAATCAACGAACAATTGAAGAAGAAATAGAAAGACATTATGCTGAACAAGCACGTCTAGCTTGCGAAAGAGAGAGGCTGAGAGCATAAATGGAGGAAAAAGAGCTCCTAGAGGCAGTTCGCTAGAACAATCATGATAATCGAGAAAGAAGGCGTGAACAAAATCGCAATAATGGTAATATCAATGAAGAATATGATAGAGTACAAAGGAGAGTTAAAAAATGACAAAAAGAATTGAGGAGGAATGAGAAAAATCGCAGAGAAGAAAATGAGAGACATAATCATGTGAGAATTCATGAAAGGGAAGATCACAGAAAAAGACAAGAAGAGGATAATGAGGAAGAAGCACAAAATTTCGCAAGACAAGACGTACATGAGCGAAGAAGAAGAGAAAAAGAGTTAAAGAGGCCAATGGACCAAAATCCCGGTGTAAATGAACAAATTCTGAGAGAATTGGCGGAGATGAGAGGAATGTTAAACAACAGAAAAGAGGGAGGCAGGAGACGATTGGATGAAGCCATAGAAGAAGTTGCGAAAACTCCGTTTACACAAGAAGTGCAATTAGGAGGAATACCCCCAAAGTGCAATCTACCAGCGCTAACTAGCATTTTTGACGGAACAACTTGTGCCATTCAACACATCAAAGCTTATGTGAGATGTATCTTACAATAGGAAAATCATGATGCTGTGTTGTGCAAGTATTTTGCATCAAGTTTAACGGGAGAAGCTTTAAAGTGGTTTGAAGGTTTACCAAAGAATACCATAACATCTTTCAACCATTTGTAGACTACGTTCTTATGGGCGTATATAAGTAACAATTCCTCGCGACCTGGCATTGAAGACGTATTTGGGTTAAAACAAAGGATTGGCGAAAGTTTGAAGCATCTAACCATGAGGTGGAAGACAATGTGTAGTGATATGGCTGGTCGAGTGGATGAGAGATATCTCATTCTGTCATTCATTAACGCTATGTGCGTAACCAATCTGCTGTACATTCAAATTTTCAGAATCAAGAATACAATCACAATGACTGAGTTGCGAGAATTTCAGGAGGAATATATTGCTCTTGAGGAAAAACAAAATGAGATGGAATCATACCCAGTTGCGAACACAAGTTCAAAAGCAGTGAATACAAGCCTGTTACCTAAGTTGATAAATACAGTGGCGAGCACCTCGCAAGGACAACAAGAGAGGGTAATAGGTGATAGTCAGCAGAAGCTAGTAGCTATGGGGAGTCGTGATCAAGAAGAATTCGAGAGAGAGAGAAATTTCTATAGCCATGGTGGAAATAACAAAATCCAAAGACTTGATCAGCCACAAGAAACTTATGGTGGTCAGAGGCAAAACTATCATAGAGGACAACGAAATCACAAGATAATATGGGAAGAAATCAAAATGCCACCTTTGAATGCTAGTGTGGAGAAGATATGGGAAGCTATAATCCTGATGGAAAACATACCCGCGCCATGGAACATGGGGAGTGAACCACCTCCAAGCTACAGAAGTCATGAATTTTTCTCTTATCATCATTTCCATGGACATACAACAAATGACTGCAAAATATAAAGAGAATAATTCTCAGGATGATAGATCAAGGAAAATTAAATCACTTTCTAGTAGGACAAACTCAACCTCAAGCATTACCACCACCTCCAGAAATTCGCAGGACAAACACAGCAAAAGAAAGAGAAACATTTGTGATAGAAGTTGGAGCGAAGGCAAAGAATCTATTTTGTAACTCTATTGTACATTCGTACAAGACAATTGAAGATTTTCACGATAACACTCTCAGCAGGGTTTTCGCAAGAGATGCCGATAATAGAGAAATAATGAACATTGCAAAGACATTGCCACTGAAAGAATGGCAAAAGCAGAATATATCTTTTACCGCAGAAGAAGTACCTGAGGGTGGAGAAATGCATGACAACCTATTAGTGGTAAGATTGGAGATTAACCCAAAACCTAGCAATGATGAAGATGATGAAGCTGAGAATTCGTGGGCAATCAATAGAATTTTGATCGATACTGGAAGTTCCGTGAATATCCTTTTTTATCATACTTATAAAACTATGGGAGGGAAAGATGAAGATCCAATACCTTCAACTTACAAAATCTATGGTTTTAATGGTACTACAAATAAGCCTAAAGGAGAAGCTCATATGCGAATTCCACTGAAAGGGCTGTCCTCTGAAATTTTATTTTGTGTAGTCGATGTGGAATCACCATACAACGCATTGATTGGACGACCTTGGTTACATGAGATTGTAGGTGTAGCATCGACTTTCCATCAATGTATCAAGTTCCCTCATCCCAGTGGTATTGGCATCATAAAAGGAGATTGGATAGAAGGAAAGAAGTGTTATGAAATTGATATAGAATCTTGCGAAGAAAGAGCTGCGAAGAAGAAGAATTGGAAACACAACATCAAAGAAAAATAAAAAAGTGAAAGATTGATGGTAGATGCAATAGAACAGAGAGGAGAAGAAACGCTGCGAAGCCAATGCATGTTGAAGATAAGAAGCGGCGAAAATTTCTCAAAAGACAAGAAAATAACAGAAAAATTCAAAAATGCAGAGGCAGAAAGTAGAAGAAGTAAGAGACTTAAAGAGTGAATGTATTTGTTGATTTTATGACTACAAAAGTAAAACTGAGAGAAGAAAGAAAGATGTATGGTTGATTAAAAAAAAAAAAAAAAAAAAAAATCTTTTGAATGACAAAATGAGATTGTGAAATTACAAAGATGAGATTGCGAAATTACAACAGAGCTGATATGCAGAAGAAAAAAGAAAACAATCAGAAAGGGGCGAACTTGCTATGACGTACACCCTAGTTCGCGAAATCAAAATTTTGCAAGAGGCAAATGTAAGTCCTAAAGTGCGTCATAAAAGGGGGGTACCTATTGCATGGCTCAGGGAAAAGGTTACACCGCCCTGGAACCTGAGTCATGGAGATTTGGGGTCAATAAAGCCCATCCAGGAGAGGTACCTTGGATTTTCAACCTAAGCTTATGACTTAGGTTGGATGGCTGAGGGTCTCTTCTAAGGAGTCAGCATCTGATCAAGGCGCCGAGGTACATGGTTGAGCCAAGAGTGCCTGGGGCGTTTGAAGCGTCTCGGCCATTCTTGGCAAGTCTTGGCTTATGCTGCACTCGGCCCGAAGAAAACTCCACTTAGGGTGCAGTCTCGTAACCATAAGCCTTATAGGCAAAAGGGATAAGAGGCTGCGAAAACAACTGGTTGTTGTTAAGACCAGATGGGAGGAGCCAACCTTGTATGGTAGAGTTACGTCTCCTTGAAGGGGCAACCAGGGGGAAGATAAGGGCGGCACCCTCCATTAGGGAGCTGATAAGTGTCTTAAGACGCAAATGTCATGAGGCTTTATTTTCGCAAGAAAGTTTAGGCTTGTCATATTTGTGCGACAATCCTGAAGAGGCAATAATACAAAAGACAAAGATAAGACGAGATCAATGGGTCAGTACATGAAAGTGTAAGGACGTCCTGCGATTTCGTCGCAAGACGGCAATGTCATGGGGCTTTGTTTTCGCGATAATTTTTAGGCATGTCATATTGTCACAACAAAAATTTCAAAGAGAGAGTTAAGGCAAGATCAATGGGTTTTTGCATGCAAGTGCAAAGACGTCCTGCGATTTTGTCGCAATGACAAGAGGTGGCACGATAAGACCTTTAACTAGGAAGGCAAAATAAGACCACATAAGAGAAAAATAAAAATAAAATCTTGGAAAAAACCAAGAAATACCTACTTGCGAAAATTTAGCAGGAACAACTGCGAGACTGAGGCATGAATACATGTTTCCATTCAAAAGTAACTTGCTTAATCTTTCATTTGAATACAAATAACAGAGGCAAGTATGGGAATGAATAGAATAAAAACATGTTATTTGTCTCCATATGATAGATTTACGCACTCATAACATGAAAGGTTGATAATATATTGATTAACTACATTGCAAAAAAAAAATTGCCTCTTTAACATGTGCAGAAAGGAACAACAAAGGTAGAACTTGTATTTGAAGATTCAAGAAATTCGCGACAAAAGATTACAAAGATAGGAGATTAAAAGAATGAATGTACAAATATTACAAAAAGAGAAAGAAGGAAACAGAACTATTTCTTGTTTGATTTTTCTTCATCATCTTCATCAAATCCTTCTTCTTCATCATCTCCATCAGATTCCTCTTCTTCACTAGCATCACTGTCAGAGATATCCAGAGGAGGCACATTCTTGGGGATTTCTTCTAGGAGGCAAGGATATACAGAATGAGGGATATTGTTGTCGTCGCAGACCGTCTTAATAGTCTGATTGCGAAAAAGAGTAGCATCATTCTTAAAATTCGCAACAGTAATCTTTAGTTGGCTCTTCAGTCTAGAATATTTATCATCCCGAGAAGAAAGATTCTGAAATGCTCCTTCTCGGACTCAAGTTCTTCAATCCTTTTGAGAAATCTCTCTTGACTCCCCGCGAACATGTGACAATGAATCAAAGAACTTGATGACAATTTTATGAAAGACAAAAAGTTAAATAAAGAAGAACAATTAACAACCTTCTCTCGTCGTAAATCATATCCCTAACCAAGGTCGTATGCTCATCTTGAAGACTAACGTTAACACCTAAGTTATTTCTCGGCGTCATCCGCATTTTCGCAGCCCAAGAAAATTCATCATCATTATTTATGAGAAGAAGGGAGCGAATTTGATTCTCTCTTTCGCTAAGAACAGCATTTTTGCGGTTAGATTCATATCGTTCAATTTGAACCTCAAGAAGAGTCTTTTGGAATTTCACTAACGCTTGAGCACCTTGTCTAGCGATGCGATCTTTATCATCTATGAGATTACTGATCTTGATTCTTAAAGCATTAATTTTCTCTTTAGAATTAAGATAGAAACTTTTAAATTGGTTGGCTAAGCCCAAACTGGATCTATGGTCAATTTATAAGAGGCGAAATTTGGATTGGAGTTCATTTATGGGAAGAGATTTAATCTTGTCATTTGAAAAACTATTCAAAGAATTATTGAGGTGTTCAAGAAGAGTGTTATTATCCATAGAGTCAGGGAATGAGCGAAGGAGAATGGCTTCATCAGAAAGGTTATAGACGTCTGCGAAAATGGTAAATCAGATGAGGGAAGATAATGAGAAAACAAAACAAAGGAAAAGAGAAAAGTTTCATACCATAAAGTTGCTGGTTGGCACTCTAACGACTAGATATCTTGTCCTTCTGATTGGAAGAATCAGCTTCTAATTGTTTATTCTTCTCGCGAAGAGTAGCGAAAAATTTTCTAGTTCTTCAGTTTCTCTTGCGAAGTTGAATATTCTTCTTTTCAAGAATCCCACGCCTTTTCTCAAGATCTGAGGCAACAGCGAAGGAAGCTCTCCCAGTCTGCGACGGAAATTTTCAAAATATAATATAATTTTAAATCATAATTATGAAGGAATATAAAAACGAAGGAATACCAAGACACCAAGTGAGTTCAGAAAGCTGGGAGTCACTGATCTGGAGACTCCCTGAAGAGAATCATCACCCTCTAGTAAAGGAGCATCGCAGATACTCGCAAGAGCTTTGCATGTACTAGAGAGACGATCATCCCCAATCCCTTGCATGGAGTCAGAGAAGATGCTAGATAATTTTTCCATAGAAGATTCAGCTGGAAAATCTTCTTTTGCGAAAGAACTATCAACATCATCATTATCATCATCATCAGAACTTTCGCCAAGTCGAAGATTTGAAGGAGAAGGAGAATGAACTTTTCTCTTCTTTGAAGGTGGAGCAGCAGATTTCTCCTTGCGAAGAGAACCTTTACCTTTTCCTTTGGTCTTCGCAACCTTAGAGCTTTCTTCTTTTTCAACAGCTATAACACCAACCTTCGCACACACATGAAGATAAGAAACAGAGGCAACAATATTGTTAAAAATATAAAGATGTTTCTTACTTCATCTGTGATGGAGCGCAGAGCAGATAAAATGCTAGCCTTCCCGGTTCTCTTATAGCTTGATCTCAGCTTGTTAATCTAAAATTTTCGCAAGAGTTAGAGAACAGGAAAGTAACAATAAATGAAAGATTATGAAGTGAACAAGACTCGAAGACATACCTCTTTCACTTTCTCGGGCCAATTAAATACCCAAGGTTGGTAAGTGGCGAGATTCGCAGAAGCACGTTTGGACCTGAAATATAAGGTCCCTTCAAAACTAGTGGAAAGACGCACCATTTGTCGTCTTTAGAGTGGCGAGGAATATTATTCTTGCCGAATGCCAATCAATGTCTGCATGAGTATTCTATCGCTCGACAACATTTTCTTTCCTCTTCAAGCGAGCACCCCAGCGAGTTCTATCATTTTTCATGTTTATTACTTCGTAATTTTCAAAGAAACTCTCTATTGTATACTTTTCGGCGAATATTTCTAAATCCTCAAATTCAGGATCCTTGACTTCTTTTGGGTAAAGAGATCATTTACCAGCACCGCGGTTGGCGAATTCAAGCATTAAGCGAATACAATCCCCACTCAATTGATAGATGGCTCGTGAGAATTTCGCATTAGCAAGAATTTCATAAAATAAGGGAAGATTAGGATCATAGAGAGGACTGGGAAGGCCAGCGAGAATCTGACCAATCGAAACTATGATTTCCTTATCATCACAATGATGATCAGAAAATAATTTGGCAGAGAGAATGGATTTAGATTCTTGATTGGGAATGGTGGTTAATGTGAAACCATTCTCTTCGAAATCTTTTTGAACTCTTTCCAAAGAAGTTTCATATTTACGACCAACTGGAGGCATTTTCAGTATGGGAATGAAGAAAAAACTGAAGATCAAAAGAAGTAGAAAGAAGAAGATTTACAGCAGCAGAAGCGGAAGTTACGGAGAAACGTTGAAGAAAAGTTGCAGAAAAAATAAGAAGGAAAGTAAAAAGAAGAAGAGAAGAATGAGAAAAATATATATAGAGAGAAGATTCTCGAAAAGGTAAACACATTTAATGCGAAGAGTGGACATGAACGATTGAGAAATAGCGGTTGAAAAAGACGTGTCAAGAAATGGATGGAAGAAGAGATACGTGTAATAAATTCTGCGTAAAAGTAAAGAATCATGTCAATACAGAAGAATATGGAAAAATGAACAGCTGCGGCATTTTGAAAGTACTAGTTCTCATGACATTCTCTCCTTCGCAGAGAAGACATGAGAAGAGGCAAGATGTAGGATCAGAATATCGCAACATTAATATCCTTGCGAAATCCTTGAATAACACACTACGAAGATATCGCAAATTGGTAATAAAAATGACGCAACGGATGACGACAGCCTGAACACGAGAAAGATGTGAAGACCTAGCGAGATTTATGAGTGTTGTGAGATTTAACATTTGAATACTTGCGAGAATGTCGCAAGCCAGATCCGAAAATAAAGGACAGCTTAGCTGTCATCCACTATGTAATGTCCTATATAAAGGACCGAGTAGGCTTCAGAGAGGAGAGATCTTTTTAGGGTGGAGGGAGAGAGAAATTCTAGAGTTGCAATTATATTCTTGATTTCATTTCCTTCTTGTAAAATTTCCAACTCAATTAATAAAAAGGTTGATTGTTGATCTTAAAGATGTGTTGAATACTATGAATTCTTATGAGGGATGTATTGTAGGAATTCCTGCAACTACAAAGCACAATCAACTGAGTTGATCATTCTCTTATGAATAACTTAGTTGTTGCTCCGTAAGGTTCCCTTTGTCGAACATGATCAACTAAGCTAATCATTTTCTTTTGGTTATTTTAGTTGTTGCTCCGTAAGTTCGCTTATGTTAAGCATGACCAATTAAATTGATCACTTTTTTTGGTTAATTTGGTTGTGTATTCCAATTGAATTAATCATGGTTTCTCTTGTGATTAATTTGGTTGTATTTTTCGATTGAACTAACCATAGGTTCTCTTGTGGTTATTTCAATTGAATATTTTTGGATTCAAATTCATGTTTTTCATGTATTTTGTTTGTCCAAAGAAATCCTTTTTTTCTTCTGAAAGTAAGGTCGTCTTTGTTGTTCCTTCGGAATGACATTTTATGGGGGAGAGTTCATTTTGAACTTGTGCTTAATTGCCAAATCTTTGTGGGGAGTGCGGCTGTGGAATTTTTAGGGGTTATCTTGTATCTTTATTAACTCCTTGATGAATGCATTTAGCTTCGGCTTTAAGATTGCATCTAAATTTGTTGGTATGTTAATACACCTTTTGTTCATGATGTATCTCCGTGGAAATTTCATTAGGATCCCTCTAATTTTCGTACATTTGCCAATTTTTTTGACAAAAGGGGGGAGAATTAATGTGTCGTTCACTCTACAAATACATATGGTTTACGGATCATTATGTAAGGGGGAGTGGTTTTCATGTTGAGATATGTATTGAACCATAAGTATGCGTACACGTACGCATAATGGAGGAAGTTTTTGAACCGAAAATTTCTGCTGAGTTTGGAAACTTAACAAACTCAAAACCGGTTGCTTAAGTACGCATACCCGTACGCATACTTAAGCTGGTTACTTTGTCAAGTCGGTCAGTTCATGGAATTAAACATTTAAATCATAAGGAATGAAATCTTTGCAAACCGTGGCTATAATGTTCATGATTGATTCAAGTGAATCAAATCGATTTGATTTCAATTGTGTTTTCTAAACAATTGAACAACTCTTAACTAGTTTCATTTGAGTCATTTGAACTAGTTATGGTTAAGATAAATAAGGTTGATATGAGAGTAATCATATGGCTAACCTCGATTAACTATTTGTGAACCAACCTGGTGTACATGTTTAGGTACGATTAAATAAACCTAAATGAGGGTACATTTCATTTGTGTGTAACAAGCTAAGTTCGATCTAACGGTTGAAAGATATTAGCTTGGTTGAATCAAGTTTTTCATCTAACGGTGATTATCGAATGCTTTGTTACCAAGGTAACTTAGATTGCAAACCCTGATTTGAAAACTATATAAAGGAGAACTATATCAACTGGGGAAGGTAATCCCCACACCTCCTGTGTGTTACTTGTTGCATAACTAGAGTCGATTCTCCTTTAACCTTAGGTTTCTTCTCGAGACCCTGTAGGTTAACGACTTGAAGACTTCATTGGGATTGTGAAGCCAGACCCAACTATTATCTTTTTAGTTGCGTGATCTGATCTTACTATTTCTATCGTGTTGAGTGCAATTGAAATAATTGGCTCGAGATTTTATATCTCCGATAGGCAAGATAGAAAAGTAATAACAAACAAACTTCGGGCCATCGTTTGTGATTCCACAATAACTTATTTCGCTAGTCGATTAAGTTTATTGTGAGGTGATTGATAATACTAGGCTGTTCTTCGGGAATATAAGTCCGGTTTATCAATTGGTTCCCGTTCACCTTGATTTATCAAAAGACGGAACAAAAACTCTTGGGTATTTCTGTGGGAGACAAATTTATTCAATCCTATAGACTTTTCTGTGTGAGACAGATTTGTCTATCAAGTCTTCGACTTTGGGTCGTAGAAACTCTTATTTGTGGGTGAGATCAGCTAAGGGAATCAAGTGCGTAGTATCCTGCTGGGATCAGAGACGTAAGGAGCACAACTGTACCTTGAATCAGTGTGAGATTGATTAGGGTTCAATTACAGTCCAGTCCGAAGTTAATTGGTAGTAGGCTAGTGTCTGTAGCGGCTTAATACAGTGTGGTGTTCAATCTGGATGAGGTCCCGGGGTTTTTATGCATTTGCGGTTTCCTCGTTAACGAAATTCTGGTGTCTGTGTTATTTATTTTCCGCATTATGTTTTGTTATATAATTGAAATGTCACAGGTTGTGCGTTAAGATCAATCAATTAGAATATCCAACCTTTGGTTGTTGATTTACATTGATTGACACTTGAACATTGGTCTTTGGTACCGTTCAAGTAACTCCTCTTATATTCAATCAGGCTCGCAGATTTCTATTTTCTGATTGCGGATTGAATTAAGAGTTAGAGATATTAAACTCTTTGATATACTTTAATCTTGATTGAGTCTGACAGTCTAGTTGATTCTCTAGAAAGTGTATTGGAGTAAGTCCTCTCAGATTGCCAAACGAATTGTTGGGTGTGGTTGTTAGACCCCCGCATTTTCAAAAACATCTTAAAATAATGGAGTACAAAATCACCTCAGAACTTACAAACAAGAGGGCAGAAGCATATTGAATAAGGTGGAGGGGCTACTGTTGGTCGTCTGTCTATTCTAAGGAAATATCAGACAAGGATTAGATGGTTTCATTGTTAAACCCGATATATATACAGAAAATGGGCTATATAGCCAAAAGTGTATTTTTCCTGGGTCAAATGGACGGGTAAAGTTTTTCCTGGGTCAAATGGACGGGATATTTTTTTATATGGGAACAGACGTTACTACCCTTTTCTCTGTCTAGAAGATATCGATCTTCTTTTCTATCACAAAAGAAACCATCAACGTCTTCATCTTCTTCTCACTACCAGTAACTTCAACTTCCTCCACCGTCTCCTCACAATCAACACTACCAGAAAATCGTTTTCCTCCACCGTCTCCTCACCATAAACACTACCAGAAATCGTTTCATCCACCGTCTCCTGACCATCATCACTACCAGAAGTTGGTTTCATCCACCCTTTTCTCCTCACCATCAACACAGTCGTAAAATCGAGTTTCATCCACCGTCTGCAAACACCATCAACACTACATCATGAGAGGTTTCTAGCATATTCTAAGAATTAGGGTTTCAATTAATTAGTTCTGTGTATTGGAAGAATTGGGGTTTCAATCGATCCACAGAAATGTCTCATAAAACTCATAAGATTTGAAACCCTAACTCTGTTTTGTTCTTATTTTCAGAATTGCATGATTAATTTGTTGAATTGGTTGTTCTTATTTTCATTTCAGTGGGTTAATTTGTTGAATTAGTTGTTTTATTTTCATTTTTGGTTGATTTTGTTTTAGATGAAATTTGTTTGCATCTGGTTATTTGAGTTTTTTCATTGTTATGAATGAAATTGGTTCAAGTGTATGTTATGGATGAATTTGGTTTGCATCTGGGTATATGAATTATTTCAGCAGGTTTAAACTATGATGGAACTGGTTTCATCCAGTTTTAATTTGCAGTGTATATTGTTTCAGCAGATTAAAACTAAATGAAAACAGTTTCATCCAGGTTTAAACTGCAGTGTACTGAAATGAAATTAGCATGATGTATGTGTTGGATTCCCTTGATGAGGAGAGCCACTAGACCTTACCATCTCATCACCATCATCACTACTAGAAGTTGGTTTCATCCACCCTTTTCTCCTCACCATCAACACTGTTGGGTTGAGCAACTTGATTTTGTTTAGTTATTGGTTTGGTATGTTCCATTGATATGTACTTCGCCATAGGTACTGCGTCTAAACGTAATATATATGCAAACCAGATTGCGCTAATGTAATAATCCACAACAAGTCATTCCAGCTACACAGTTGTATGATTTTGATTTTCTGAAACAACTTAATGATAGGTATTAAAACTGGTTTGCATCTCTTGTTGGTCCTAATTTTAACGTATATGAGACTAACGAGACTAATAGCATGAATCCTTTGTACATCTTGGTTTACTAATGGATGAAACTGGTTTTTATCATGTATTGCTAGTGAACGAAACATGGTTTAGCGTGCGTTTACATTGAATGAATGTTTCGTTATTACTGGATGAAACTGATTTCGTCTTGTGTTTCAACAGGATGAGCCTGGTTTCATCATCCATTGCTACTAGTTGAATCTGTTATACATCTTATGTTTTACTGGATGAACTGGTTTCATCCATGTTATACTAGGATGAAACTGGTTTCATCTAGTTATAGTATGTGATATAATTGTATTTTCGTCAAAATACTCTGGATAAAACTAGTTTCATATAGATCACTCATTGATATAACTTAATTTCGTGAATATGTTATACATCTTATGTTTTACTGGATGAAACTGGTTTCATCCATGTTATACTAGGATGAAACTGGTTTCATCTAGTTATAGTCTGTGATATAATTGTATTTTCGTCAAAATACTCAGGATGAAACTAGTTTCATATAGATCACTCATTGATATAACTTAATTTCGTCAAAATACTCAAGATGAAACCAATTTCATCTAGTTATAGAATGTAAATATAACTTTTTTAAGATATTACTTTCAATGGAAGGGGTGAAGATATTACTAAGGCTGTAAAAGACGGTTACCTTATCGTTATTATTTTAATCATGAAGTGTGTTTCGGGTTTAGTTTCTAAGACGTTTGTTTTTGTTTTAGTCCAACCCGATTACTCCACTAGCTCGATATGCATTGCAAAAGTTGGAACTCGGCCTATGACTTTTCAGTATCACTTTAGCCTCAGGGTAAGAGTTCTATTTTTTCTATGCTTTTGATATTTTCTACTTCAAGTTGTTGCTCCTGCTTTGGATGAAAACAAAATTTTAAAACTGCAGCGACTTTGGAAGTGTATGCATCATCAACTTTATATTTGTTCTTATGGTATTCTCTGAAACTGGAATTCAGTTCTTTAAGGTGAAATGATAAAACCTTGATGTTGATTTACGTCTTCCACATGTTGGGTTTGTGTTTTTGTGATGGTTTTAATAAAAGTTAAAGCTTACAGTTTAATTGTGTGTCTACCCTTTACTCTGAATTGCTTTTCTTTCAATAAAACGGTACTTCTCATTGTTGCGTTAATCACTTATCTGCATATTCTTCACATTCGTATAATTTAGATGCCAAATGACAGGCAAGAAAGCTGAAAAGATAAAGAATGTAGATTCAATAAAGCAGGGGTTGTACTGATTGTAGTGTTCTACATCAAATGCCACCTTTGACCAAACACATATATAAGTATACAAATGATAGGTGTAGTTTGTCTTTGAGAGCACTTTTACAGGTATTGTTGTCATTCTTTTCACATGCGCATAAATATTTGTTTCTTGTTAGAAGAAATATCTAGATTTTGTATGAGAAAAATCTTGATTTTCCTGTCTGTAACTGTTTCACTTGTTAGAATTTGAAAGAGATTACTCTGTTTTTGCTGAGATTGCAAATTACTCTATTTTTTTCCAATTGTTGTGTGGAGTATACACATACCCTGTTTTATGTTACTTTGTTTTATGAGATTACTCTGTTTTTTGCTGAGATTACTATGTTTTATGAGACTATTATGTTTTATGAGATTACCCAGTTTTATGAGATTGCCCTGTTTATGTCACTTTGTTTTGTATTGCTAAGATTACTCTGTTTTTTGCAGAGATTACTCTGTTTTTTGCTGAGATTACTATGTTTTATGAGACTATTCTGTTTTATGAGATTGCCCTGTTTATGTCACTTTGTTTTATATTGCTAAGATTACTCTGTTTTTTGCAGAGATTACTCTGTTTTATGTTACTTCATATTTTCTTTTTTGCTGAGATCAAGTTCAAGTAGAAGTTGGTGTTGCTGTTATTCATGAAGTAGTGTTTATCGTGGAAGTTGGTGGACTGGTGATGACATCATTTGGATTCGATAGTCAACTGAAATGGTTGTAATTATGCGTACGTAGAAGGTCTGAGTAGGTTCTGTTGTGATAGTTGTTGTGTAAAATGATAAAGCTCTGAGTAGGTTTTGTTGTGGTAGTTGTTGTGTAGAATATTTTTTATTAATTACCCTGAAAATCTCGTACATGTTGAAGGAGATTACTCTGTTTTTTGTTGAGATTGCAGAGTACTCTATTTTTTTTTTCCAACCTTTACTAACCCAGTAAATATTTGAAGAAGATAGGGACACATTTGTCTGTTCAGGTTAATTAATAAAAAAAAATCTGGGTGAAATATCCAAATTGGCTAATTGAACAGTATATTTCTGATTTTTGGCTATATAAACAGTATCAAAAGCTAGAAATCTATTTCACCCAGGAATTGTTTGTTTTGGTCTTTTTGACCAATTTTGTGATATATATACGGAAGCAGACGAGATTACCATGTTAAGCCCAAAATATATATGGCACATATGAGATATGTATGGACCTCTGTTCACTTATGTCTATGTGTTTAGTAAAAAATTATATTCTCCCTTGAATTTTGAATGAAGTTCACTCTTGTTCAAGTGAAAGAATCGGTTGTCACTCTTGTTATGTGCGTGAAATTCCTTTGTTCACCTATTTTAGAAGTGAAATTTTGTGTTTTCTCAAATTTGGTAAAAACTCCATTTTTCACCTTTATTTTGAGTTAAAATTTGTGTTTTCCCTATTCATTTTTCATAGTACAGTTAACAATTCAAGATTAATAAGAAGATAGTGTATCTAGTGAAACCAATCAGCTCCTCATTTACTTAAAAAGTGAAAACTTTTTCACCATTAATTGAAGGGAAAATAGGGGATATGCCCCAAAATCGACTGTCATCTTGGGGATATGCCCCAGCATTCCAGTTTTCGGGAATATTCCCCATCCGTCCAAAATTCCATCCAAAACCGTTAAGTAGTCAATATTCGCACACACTTAGGATTACCTATGCGAATTAAAAAACAAATATTATATATAGTAACACCTTTACAAGGCTCAGGAACATATTCCGAAAGAAAAAACCTCGAAGAAATTAGAGAGAAAGTTCAGACACAATTACGATAAAGTCAGTATTTAACAGTTCCTTGACGGAAACCGTTACTTTGGGGCATATTCCCAGAAATTGGAATCCTGGGGCATATCCCCAAGATGACAGTTAATTTTGGAGCATTTCCCCAATTTTCCCTTAATTTAATACTAAAGGTGAAAATTGCAATTCTCATTAATCATGAACCATGATAGCTGCAACTTTCACTATTTTCGACACTTATTTCAAGTGACACCGTTGATTTTCAATTATCATTTTTGTGAAAACTGAGATTTTCATCGCAAGGTGAAACATAGAATTTTCCTATTTCATGTGGAAAATCGGTCTATCACCTATTTCATTTTTGTGAAAACTGAAAACTTAGATTTTCATCGGTGAAAGGTCGAACTTTCCTATTTCATGTGGAAAATTGGTTTATCACCTATTTCTTAGGTAGAATATCACCCTATCCGGTATGACTGTTGTAAAAAAATAAATGAAAAAGAAGTTAAATTAGTAAAGAAACAGTCAAATAAAAATGAAAAAGAAGTTAAATTAGTAAAGAAACAGTCAAATAACAGCAGTTAAGAGAAAAAAAATGAAAAAAGAGTTATTTTAGGAACGTTTATAGGGTTTATCCAATTGTTAACGGTTGTGGTAAAAAAAAATATGAAAAAGAATTATTTTAGGAAAGTTTTTTCTTGGAATAACTATTAATAACCGTTTGTTAAACATTATTTAATTTGTTTTATTAATTACTAGTATGTAACCCGTGCTACGCACCGGGGCCGGTGGATCAGCCAATTTAGAGTGGCAGGGCTTCGCCCCGCGCCCGTGGTCAAATGCATTAGATTATTTTTGAACAGTCTTTGATTAGTTTAATATTTTAAAGGGATATGAAACTTCGATATTTTTTAGGTATCTAATGATTTGATGATTTAAATTTGGTATTATAAACCTAAATTCATGTACCAATTAAAAGAAATTGACTCCGTAGATTTTGGATTTAAAATAATTAAATTTGCCTATGGAAATTTGCCTATAGAAGTTTTGGAAGATATATATATATATCACATGTAAATTTGTGAAATGCAATTTTTAAAACAAAACTAAAAGAAATATGAAATGTTAGAAGTGTGCATGCAGGGCTACTGCAGAGATACCTTTAGTGTAACAGTATTGAGTCCAGTTTTGCTTATGACCTTGTCAGCATTACATGTTAGGTGGCGGGGTTTGAACTGTTTCTTAAGCGTAGTTCCATGATACAACTTAATAGGTCTTATACACTGGTCCCCAAGAAAGAACGCCATGATAGCACTGTTAATTATAAGATTCACATCCATTTAGTTTAAAATTGCCACAGTTTACAAAATTAAATAATATATTGTCGGAGAATAATAATAAGTTTTAAAAGCGGTGTGCCTAAAAATAAATGCTCATGCTATCTATAATCTCTATTAATAAGTAAACACTTCATTGCCTTCTTCATCTATCTCTACCAAGGGTGGCATGTCATGATCCTTCTCCATAATCTCGTCCATATCATCATCATGTTCATCCAGTTCGATCAACATTGGCATGTCATTGTCGTTTTCTATATGTCATACTTTTATCCTTCTCCATAATCTCGTCCAAATCAATAGTCTAAATCAACCATTGTTCTTTATATATACTTATCATATGCATGAAGATCAAACCGACCATGTCCGCACAAAGCTAAGAGTATAATTTTTGATTCTCCAGTTTCTTTACGATACGGAGAGCTTCCCTTACTGTGGAAGCTATTGCATAAGTTATTTCTGTGTGCCAGTAGAAAGTCTTCAATTCTAGAAAATTGTATTGGATTTGTAGCAACCACAACCGCTATCTTCAGAACCACTGTTGAGCCACATAACATACCCAAAAGCAACTATCCTATAACCAGTAGATGGCTCGTCAACACTAAATCTCTGAATAAAATACACATATCCTTCCTTAATCTTTTCCTGGATCAACTGTACATGATCCTTCCCCATTATAGACTGTATCTAAGTTCCCTGTATTGGTTCTTATAGTTGGAGGGGATATGTGTATATCTAGGGCTAAATCTGGGCTTCATTAAATTCAAATGTCAGGAAAGCTTCATCAAAAAATTGTGAATGCATGCAGGATTCCTTATAGTTGGAGGTTGCAATAGGACAATAAAATAAAGAGCAGAGTTGCTTGGTTTATAAGTTATAGACATGTAATATACAACCATCAGAGGAAAAAAATCACATGCTGGTCAATAAGATGAAGTTCAAGACTCTATACTTTCCCACTCCTCTTATTCTCAAATTTCCACATCTTTAACACCAATGCCTTCACAGTCTTTTGAGCCGTCTTCTTCGTCATGAGATTGGGGAATGGTGTGTAAACTTTACATGCAGATATGTTAACCTAAAAACGATAAATCAACAATCTAAACACATGTCAAAGAGAAACTTAACACAAGTGCATATCCACGAACACGTCAAATATAAATCTAGACGCCGATGCAATTGGTAAAAAAACATATATGTAATTCTACGCTCCAAAATTCGACAGTGAATGATTAAAAAAAAACTCAGCTCTGCATTGTCAGGCATACAAACCTTGAACACGGTTATCCATTGTTCCTTGATTCCCCTCTCCAACCATCGAAAGCGTGAGTTTATTAGATGGGTTTAGCATCAACAAAGCTATTGTAAGTGGAAATGCGAAAACCAAGCATCATGTACTGTTCATATAGCTCCTTAACTTCGTTTCTATGAAATTCCTTTTACGTTTGCACTAAATCCGGCATAGATTGTCGATGAATTAATAGCTATATTTGGAGTGATCTAAATATATATACGATTAATTATTTTTTTCCAGCAGTTCCAACAGTTTTTAGATTTGTTAACAAAAATATGGATATATTTCTCCCATTCACAATTCCAGAAGATTCAGAAAATCCTAGCACCCATAAATAAGCAAAATAACCTATTTATAGAACTAAATCATATTTCCCATATATTTCGTTTATTGTTTTAATATGTTTCACGGCTCCAAAATATCGTGGCCCTCTATTATTGATTCGATCATACGATCCGGATATTATTATAATCATGTAAAAATGGTGTGAGAATTTTCAACAAATTTCAGCCAATCAAGATCAAGGGTTTCGCCGACCTACCAATGTAAAAGAGGGTGAACGTTATTGTTTAACACGGATCATTAGATCGAATCAATTTAATTAGAAATTGACGGACACGAAATGTAAGGGGGCTAACTTATATTTCGGGCAATCAGGAGCGAGGTTTTTGTTCACAAGCCAATGGGAGGGGAGGTAAGCAACTCTCGATGTGGTATGAGAGATGTGATTGGGTGTTTAGGTTGTTGATATAGAAGCTTATAGAATATATGGTCATATGAGTCTTAGATTTGTTTCTGGAATTGGATTTAACAGATTTCTTAAGTAAATCCCAAAATAAATTGAAAAAAATATTTTTAATCAGTTTTTAGATTTGTTGACGAAAATATGTCGAAAAAGATATGCAAGAGTATCTCGATTTTAATATTAGAGAAGAAAATTGTAGCGCCCCCAAAGCTAGCAGCTGACTAATCCAAGAGATTAACTAAATAAAGAGGCATTAAGAATCTAAATCATTTACTTAAACAATCAATTAAGAAATTCTGCTACAAACTTAACCCAAAAACTAGCCCCTCTCTGAAATATATATATACAAGAAACTTCTCTCAAATGATACATATACAATAGTCATTTGGTTTACAAACAGAATATATATACAACATAATAAACATAGTAGAATGTAAGACCAGAATCTCGCAACAACAGAACCATTTACAACACATTGCGAAGGCGTCGCAGGTTGATTACAGAAACGACGTGAATGATGGCGTCGGTGGAAAAACAAGAAAGATGTGAAGATCTTGCGAGATTTAAGAATGTTGCGAAATAAACACTTATATGCTTGCGATAGTCTCGCAAATCAGATCCGAAAATAAAGATTAGATTAGTTGTCACCCACTATGTAAATACCTATATAAAGAGGAGAGCAGGAGAGAGAAAAGGGGGGATAATTTTGGTAAGAGAGAGAGAGATATTTTTGAGAGAGATATTTTTAGAGAGAGATTATTATTTTCTTTATCATCTTCTTCCCCAAATAGTTAGATCTAGAGCTCTACAAAATATCCATTAATGGAGATTGTAAATGTAATACTAATGTAATCTCAACAATCATAATGAAGAACCATGGATGTAGATCACATTGATCGAACCATGTAAAAATCCTTGTGTCAATTTATGTTTTGTAGTACTTATATTTGAGATTTGGGTGATTAATAAGATTGAGATCTAGAAAATATTATAGGGGGTGTATTGTGGGATTTCCTGCAACTACATATGGCGCTAGAAACAGGGACTTCCTAAAATTTCTCAGTCAACAGCTTGTATCTTCAGACAAGAAAAGAATCAACAATTCAAGGAGAGCAGATCCGGAGAAATCTTCCACCGGAGTAAAATCAAACAGAGGCATCATCAACAATTTAGTCTCAAGAGGACAAATCTCTTCTTTAATCTATTTAATCTTATGTTCAACTATTCAGATCTTGAAGTTTTTTAAGCAAAATTTTGAAAAGTTTCATACGCACTAAAAATTGTTTTTTATCAAAATTTGATTTTCTTTTACTATTGTGAATCCAAACAAGTTTTGTACACAGATTTACAGCAACCAAAACTTATTTTACAAATCCATGTGATCGAATCCAAAAATATTGTATACGAAGAAATTTCAGTTGGTTTGGGGATTTTCCCGTGAGCGAAGTGGCATGAATTACCAGAGGTACATTAGTTCTTATGTCATGTATAGCTAACCGAGTTAACATGATTGCTTGCAGCGAAGAAAGAAATTAGACAGTCTCATAAAGAAATCTTGGTAGACAAAGAGGAAACCTCAGAATTAATCACCAATATTTGTCAAAGTAAAAAAAAAGAAACCAATTAGGCCAAGGCAAAGTGAAAGTTCCAACCCATCAGGCGAAACAATATTGAGGGTATTTTCGCAAGAGCAGCGACTACAAGCGAAGAGTTCCCAATTCAGAGGAATATCATCATCAGAGAATAACTAGTATAAAACGAAAATCAGCAGCTCATCTCGTCAAATCAACCATTCCAGCGAAGAACAAATAAAAGGGCAGTGATCAGGATACGGTGAATTTGTCACGTCATTAAGTCATGTCATGCGAGAAATCAATGGGCTAACCAGCAAAGGGATGCGAAGAGAACGCACAAGAACAGCAAGAGGCGAAAGCATAGGGAACTATGGAAGAAGGTGCAGAGAAAGACTTCATATAGAGCAATGAGGATTTATCCAGTTTAGTTGATCCGGCAAAGATAAAGGCAAGAGAAGGATAATAAGAACATCCTTCAAATGAACATTTCTTCAAATGAAAAGACGCACAGAGTGAAAAGAACAAAGCAGCACAGGTGAAATTACAGGGGAATATAACAAAGAGAAGGATGGAAGTGGAGAAATTTTCACTCAAAGATGAAGGCAGGAGAATAAAGGAGAGTTCGAGACAAGGTGCAGGCGAAGGAAAAGCATCGTTCCAGCGAGAAAGAACCAATGTCAACCAACAGCGATGACAATCAAAGCTATGGCAAAATAACCAAAGCTTATTTTTCAGGGATGAGAACATGGTAAAGAAGAGAACGGCTCGAAATGATCATCTCCAGCAACTAAGAGATGATGAAAAGAGGGAAGCAAACTTTGCCAAGCCTGAGCCGATGACGAATGATGAGACTGATCAGTTTTGTTAGCCAAAGAGAGACATCAAGTTAAGTCGATACAACAATTTGATGAGTTTATCATGAGACCATTACAATCATCAATCAACAACGCCAAGAGAATTCGACAGCCAGAGAGAACATCGTCAATCACCAGCGAGAAGAAGAATACGAAGACTTTAGTTGGGAAAATTTAACTCTGAGAAGTGCAAACTCATCGTTCTTGCCGAAGCAAGAGATATAGAAGAAGTTTACTTCGTCAACAGTTCCAGCGAAAGCAAATCCTGATCTCGACAGATGAACCGGCACTAATGACTATGAGCAGCACAATCAAAAGGGGAGTATTATCATCTTTATTATATTCTTTCATCTCTTACTTTAATAATGTTCTTAAAGTTACAACGACCAAGATTTAATTTATAGGCATTGGCAGAAGTCATTATAAGAAACTAAAGTGGTAATATTATTGATTCTTAGACTTCCTGGGTAGTTACTGATATACGAATTCGCAGGGTCTATGAAGTTCATTGTTGAAAGTAAAGAAACCACACTGGCTTGGAGAAACTTCAACAAAAGCATAACCAAAGAAGCAATCGGCTTCAACAAGACACCGAAGATTGGAAAAACCACAGATATTCATAGCCTAGAAACAATAGGAGCGAAAAAGAAGAAACAAAAACACGAAGAAATCAGATGGTTTAGGTGATAAGACTCCATGCGAAGGAAAACAACTGTGAAACTCTAACATAAACTCTCAAACTCTTTTGCAGTAAAGAAATATAAGTAAAAGGGCGAAAGAATGATAATACATCACAGTTGCAATCATCTCAATCTACATCACAGCTCAGTCCGAATCATTCAATACTTGCGAAGTTCATAGTGTCATAGCAGAGGAAGAAAGGGAGAAGATAACACGTTAGGTGAAGAACAAAGCTCATCAAGCGAAGTTAACGCAAAACAATAGAATCGCGTCAAAACAAAAGAGGATTCCACCCACCTTGCTGAACAAAGCCCACAGTTAAAATAGAGAAGCTGCTCAAATTTTATTAACCTAAAGAAACATGAGAAGAAGAAGAAAGGATGGAGATAAAACACATTATAAAAGGACAACGACAGAAATTTTAGGTTGCTACAGGCGAAGTTGAAGTTAAATTTTAACAACTGTGCGATAAGTTCGCATGGAAGAGATTAGCAAGGATGGTCACGGTCGCAGAGTATAAGCTAGACGTTATGTGTTCGAATTCGCATCCACACAGAATTTTTGCATATTTTTGGTTCACCAAGGGAGAAGATAAGATCAAGTTTCAGAATGGTGCGTTCATTTCGCATAAAACAGTATGCACCGTTGGTCACAAGCGAGAGGAATAAGTTTGGTGTCGCGGGTTCGACTCTCTTATTGTAAAAATTTTTACAATTTTTTACATATAGTTTGGTGTCAAGTTTCAGAATGGTGCGTTCATTTCGCATAAAACAGTATGCACCGTTGGTCACAAGCGAGAGGAAGAAGTTTGGTGTCGCGGGTTCGACTCTCTTATTGCACAAATTTTTACATATATTTTTCGCAGAGATATTTTGAACTTATTTAAGGCAGAAGCATTTTACTTCACAAATAACATCTCGCTCAAATATTTCACAAACAGAAGCTGTAACAATTGGTCAGCGACGGAGAGAACAGGTTTGACGTCGCAATTTCGAATCTCTTATCATTCGAAATTTTTGCAAATTTTTTGGACTACCAGAGGAGGTCAAATAATGCATCAATTTCGCATGGAATAAGTCAAGTTTCAAGGAGGCTTCATTTCGCAAGAGAAGGTCAAGTTTCACCAAGTATGCGTTAATTTCGCAAGAGAATGTTAGTACAGTTGGTCTGGGCGGTAGAATACAAGTATAAGGTCGCGGATTCGAGTTTTCCTCTTCGCACAGAATTTTTGCAAGCCCAATTCGCCAAGCCCATTGACTCGATAATTTATGCGATATTTTCGCACAACTAAGATCCAATGATTAGTAAAGCAATTCATATTCTTCGAGAAAGACGACAACAACAGAAAATCACAAGAAATGACAGAAATGAAAGAATAAAGAAATGCAAAAATTTCGCAGAGATTAATGACATATCAGAAAGGGGCGAACCTGCTATGGCGCACACCCTAGTTCGCGAAATCAAAATTTCGCAAGAGGCAAATGTAAGACCTAAAGTACGTCATAAAAGGGGGTACCTGTTAACATGGCTCGGGGAAAAGGTTACACCGCCCCTGGAACCTGAGTCATGGAGAATTGGGGTCAATAAAGCCCATCAAGGAGAGGTACCTTGGATTTTCAATCTAAGCTTATGACTTAGGTTGGACGACCAAGGGTCTCTTCTAAGGAGTCAGCATTTGACCAAGGCGCCGAGGTACACGGTTGAGCCAAGAGTGCCTGGGGCATTTGAAGTGTCTCGGCCATTTTTGGCAAGTCTCGGCATATGCTGCACTCGGCCCGAAGAAAACTCCACTTAGGGTGCAGTCTCGTAACCATAAGCCCTATAGGCAAAAGGGATAAGAGGCTGCGAAAACAACTGGTTGTTGTTAAGACCGGATGGGGGGAGCTAGCCTTGTATGGCAGAAGTACGCCTCCTTGAAGGGGCAACCAGGGGGATGATAAGGGCGGCACCCTCCATTAGGGAGCTGATAAGTGTCTTAAGATGCAAATGTCATGAGGCTTTATTTTCGCAAGAAAATTTAGGCTTGTCATATTTGTGCGACAATCCTGAAGAGGCAATAATACAAAAGACAAAGATAAGATGAGATCAATGGGTCACTACATGAAAATGTAAGGACGTCCTGCGATTTCATCGCAAGACGGCAATGTCATGGAGCTTTATGTTCGTAAGAATTTTTAGGCCTGTCATATTGTCGCAACAAAAATATCCTGCAGAGGCAACAATACTAGAGAAATGATAAGACAAGATCAAGGGGTCGTTACATGAAAGTGTAACGACGTCCTGCGATTTTATCGCAATGACAAGAGGTGGCACAGTAAGACCTTTAACTAGGAAGGCAAAATAAGACCACATAAGAAAATAAGTAAGCAAATAACCTTGCGAAAATGATTATATGTAAACAAATAAGTTTACGAATATATACATGGAAATGAGTTTGAGACAGCGAAAATAACAAAGAACTATTATTCAGAATCTCTCAGAAGTATTATTCAGAATCTCTCAGCAGTACTATTTAGAATCTCTCAGGAGTGTAATTCAGAATCTCTCAGCAGTATTATTCAGAATCTCTCAGAAGTATTATTCAGAATCTCTCATCAGTACTATTTAGAATCTCTCAGCAGTATTATTTAGAATCTCTCAGGAGTATTATTCAGAATCTCTCAGGGTATTATTCATAATTTCGCAGAAGTATTCAGAATTCCTCAGAATGTGATTATTTTGCAAAATAAGGTTATTTCGCACAATTATTTCGCAAAATTAAAAGCAACTGGAAGAGATTATACTATCGCATGAGCACAAAACAAGAGACAGAGGCAAGATAAGAATGAAGAAATAACTCGCTCATTCAGCATTTTCTCAACGATTCTACCCTCGTAGATAAAGAACAGAGGCAACTATGGATTACCAAGAAAATACATTTTATATTCTTTATCTTCTCGGCAAGAATCATTTCCAAAGTGGACGTTCACTGATGAATAACAAGAATCCTCAACAAAAATGGAATTTCGCATGAATAGAGGCAATCTTTCTTACTCTCATTCAAGGACGGATTCTTCTTATATTTCGAAGATTGAGTACTTCTTATACTTCTCAAAGGATACTTCATACTTCGCATACTTCAAGAGATGATACTTCTTATTTACTTCGCAAAGCTCCGGAACTTCACAAAAGAATAGAGGCAAGTACGTACTTTTCAAGTCCAGTATGCTTTCGCTCGTTCCTTCATCAACAAAGATCAAAGATTACTACAACAACGTATTTTTTCTTAAAGATCGCTCTTCAAGCAATATTCAAGAAAAAAGAGGCAAGATGTAGGACCAGAATCTCGCAACAACAGAACCATTTACAACACATTGCGAAGGCGTCGCAGGTTGATTACAGAAACGACGTGAATGATGGCGTCGGTGGAAAAACAAGAAAGATGTGAAGATCTTGCGAGATTTAAGAATGTTGCGAAATAAACACTTATATGCTTGCGATAGTCTCGCAAATCAGATCCGAAAATAAAGATTAGATTAGCTGTCACCCACTATGTAAATACCTATATAAAGAGGAGAGCATGAGAGAGAAAATGGGGGGATAATTTTGGTAAGAGAGAGAGAGATATTTTTGAGAGAGAGATTTTTAGAGAGAGATTATTATTTTCTTTATTATCTTCTTCCCCAAATAGTTAGATCTAGAGCTCTACAAAATATCCATTAATGGAGATTGTAAATGTAATACTAATGTAATCTCAACAATCATAATGAAGAACCATGGATGTAGATCACATTGATCGAACCATGTAAAAATCCTTGTGTCAATTTATGTTTTGTAGTACTTATATTTGAGATTTGGGTGATTAATAAGATTGAGATCTAGAAAATATTATAGGGGGTGTATTGTGGGATTTCCTGCAACTACATAGAAGTTAACCATTAATTAACGAACTCAACCCTTGAAGCTTTCGCTGCGCAACTCTGATCTGTCTCTGAAACTGAAAGTGGGAAAGGGTGAGCACATCATCCCTAAAAGTGGTGCCCAGTGGAAATAACATTTAACTTTCAAGTAATCATTGGAATGATCTAGAAAACAATACATGTTTTACCTAAACATTAAAAGGCAACCAATTCACAAATTTAAACAATCATGTATATGGAACTAACTCCTTCATCAAACAATGTATAATATTTGTGCTAACCTTTTTTTTTTTTTTTTTTGGCGAAAGAGAGAACTACATATTATTAATAACAGATTTTGTGATATCGGTTACATGCCCAAATTGGCTATTATCTTGAGAATCATACCTAATGTTTACATTGGTGGTATTCAGGTTATTCAAATTACCGGAAACTAAGCTCGTGTTTCCTTCTTCATAGATTGAATTTCTGAAAAATCCCCTTTTCGTGCCATCCTTTGTGACATTTCTGGCCTGATTGACACTTTCAACCCAAACCTCCAGATCCTGGTCATTTCTTCCGTCACCACTATCGACATTGTCGAAATGCACCTGAACCATACCCCTTGTAAAGTCCCCATTTCTAACCATATCCCCAATATCAACAACTCCATTTAAATTATCTGGTTGGTCTTCACCCTGCCTTAAGAAACCATAAGTAGAACTAGAACTAGTCTTCGGATTTTGATCCAATCTTTCCAAGACTTCAAACCAGTTCTTCATGTTTCTTACATCCATTTCTGACCACATCCAATCTTGCCCAAAAACAACTCTTAGTCTATACATATTACTTAGCATTAGATTGTCTTTCACTTTATTACATAACATCACTTTATAAGAGGTAAAAGTTTTATAGAGTTTGTGGAACTCATAATCCCACAAATAGTCTTCAAGATTCATATTTCCTGCATCCATATTTGAGTCTCTAGAGGACTCCTTTGCCTGCCATGTAACCGTGACCTTGCTACAATTTAAACTAGTTAGCCACCCCATCACAGTTATCATGAGTCTTCTTTTGTCTTCTATCACTCCTTGTGATGCAAGATCGCACCTTGCACCTTTGAATCTGCCTGCTAAATCATTCACATACAAAATAATATAAGTTTCAGAAGTATGAATATTACTAGCCACAGTACAATAAGCCGTATTATTTCCATCTTCATTAGTTGTTTCAGTTCGTGTCTTCTCCCTTCCTTTGGACTTGCTGGCTGTCATAATATGACTAACAATGTGGCTCGCCGTAGACTTGTAGCATGGTTTTATATTCTCAAAAACATTCTTGCACCTAGCTTTCCAGACAAACCAAATAGTAATGGCACAAATGTTTTCCCAGTTAACATCCTCATGACTGATTTTTTTTTTGTTTTGAAACCAATTTTTGAACCAACTTTGAAAGGTAAGACATTTAGTTTTAACTCTATTTATTTTGTACGGCAAGCACTTCCAAACACTCCTTACAAACTCACATTTCATGAAGAGATGATTAATGTTTTCTATTCCAGAGTTGCACAAAGTGCACCTATTGTCAATATTGCTTAGAATCCTGTGGATTCTATCTCCCACTGGCAGAATGTCATGAAGACACTTCCAAATGAAGACTTTAATTCTAGGCATAACACTCATTTTCCACAGCTTAGTCCAAGAAACTGTACTAGTAATAGGACTGATTGGACAATTAGCATTATTATTCTCAGACAAATTTTTATAAAGGGAACCAACTGTGAATTCCGAATGAGGTGTATAAATCCACCTCAGTCTATCTTTGGAATTAATATCAAACTGGATAATGACTACTTTTTGGATTATAGTATCAGAAAAGCACATTTTTAGTTTGTTTAAGTCCCAGTCAGTATCATGATCATTAAAAAGATCCCTTACTTTACTGAAACTTTGCTTCACCTCATCAATAATTGGAACAACAAGTTCATCTTCACCTGGAATCCATTTGTGTTTCCAGATATCGATATCCATTCCATTATTGACCTCCCAAAAGCTTCCCTTCCTGAGATTCTTAAAGCTTTTGGAAATGCCTTTCCAAAGCCAAGAATCAGTAGGTTTGGCTTTGAAATCTTTTTCTAAAATGTCACCATTAGGAAAATATTTCAACTTAAGAATAGTAGCCCATAAAGAATTGGGATAAGCAATCAACCTCCAACCTATCTTAGTTATCATTGCTTCATTCATTATTTTAATATTACGGAAACCTAACCCACCATCTTTTTTACTTTTAGCAACACCAGTCCAGGCTTTTATGTAAAGCCCTTTCGACTCACCATCTTTTTTTCCCCAAAAGAAATCACGTTGAATAGACGTAATTTTATTTAGAGTGTATTGCGGAATTATGAAACAGTTCATTTGATAC
Source organism: Papaver armeniacum (assembly GCA_023531295.1). NCBI lineage: Eukaryota > Viridiplantae > Streptophyta > Magnoliopsida > Ranunculales > Papaveraceae > Papaver > Papaver armeniacum. The sequence continues at coordinate 659,062 of JAJJWW010015270.1, forward strand.
ACATGTATCGATTCAACCGTGGACTTAATAAGAACACCCCTGCCAGCAGGCGAAACATTCCTATTTTTCCACCCTTTTAACCTACCAGTCATTTTACCAATTAATGGTTCAAAACAAGCTATTTTGGATGTGTTAGTGAATAAAGGAGCCCCAAGGTATTTATCATCAAGCTTGATTTTCTTGACTTTTAGAATTTTGATTATGATTCTTTGAAATTTATTAGGGAATTTCTTGCTAAAAAATATCCCCGATTTTTGGAAATTAATAAGTTGACCCGATCCTTCACCAAAAGAAGTAAAAAATTTAAGAATGTTTTTGCTTTCAACAAGGTTAGCATTAGCAAAAATCAAACAATCATCTGCGAAGAGTAGATGATTGATAGGAGGACTATCTTTCGTAACCTTAATACCATGAATAAGCCCTTTTTTTTGAGCATCCATCAAAAAACAAGACAAAGATTTCATACACAGAATAAAAAGGTAGGGAGATAATGGATCTCCCTGAATTATTCCCCTAGTGGGGAAAAAAATTTCCCCCGGAGAACCATTTAACAACACAGAAGACGTAGTAGTACTTATGCACTGGTGTATGAGGTTACACCAGTCAAGACTGAATCCCATTTTCCTAAGGACAGCTAGGAGAAAATTCCATTCGACGCGGTCGAAAGCCTTAGACATGTCTATCTTTAAACCTAAATAACCAGTTTTACCTTTCTTTTTTTTCATAGTATGTATCAATTCATGAGCGATGATTATGTTGTCAGTAATCTGCCTATTGGTAACATAAGCCGCTTGAAAAGGAGAAATCAGTTTATCCAAGAGAGGTTTCAACCTATTAGTCAACAACTTAGAAATAATTTTATAAGTCGTATTGCATAGACTTATCGGCCTGAATTGGCTAGCTTCATCAGGATTTATGGTTTTCGGGATTAGAGAAATGAAGGTATTATTCATCTCCTTGAGAAGAAACCCAGAGTTAAAAAATCTTTGAACCATGGCCACAATATCCAAGGAAACCAAGTCCCAATTTTTCTGAAAAAACACAGTCGGGAAGCCATCCGGCCCCGGTGAAGAAGAGGGTGCCATATTAAAAACGATCTCTTTTATTTCCTCATACTGAGGTGTTAGCATAAGAGACAAATTTTCCTTAGCAGAAACCATACAAGGAACATTAGACAAAAGATCACTACTAATTTCAGGATTAGTGGTAGTCGCCATTTTAGAGAAGTGCTGAAACAACACTTCCTTTATCTGACTTCTACTTTCCATCCAAATACCAATGCCATTTTTGATGGAAGTAATTCTATTACGCAAGACCCTAGTTCTCATAAGACCATGAAAGTACCCAGTGTTTTTATCTCCTAAATTTAAGAGTTTATCACCACTTTTGATTTTCAAGAAGGATTCATTTATATTGTACCATTTCTCAACTTCTAGATTTAACTGTCTTAAAGTTTCTGATTTATTTTTTGCTTGACTGTTGTTATTAAAATGTTCTAGGTTACTTATTGCTTGCTCAAGCCTTAAGTGAACATTACCAAATTGATTTTTATTCCAAAGAATGAGATTTTTTTTGCAAACAAACAATTTTTTAACAACATGAAAGGGAGGAGAACCATCATGATGAGTTAACCAGGAATCATTAACAACATCTATACAAGATTTTTCATCTAGCCAGGTACCAAAGCATTTAAATGGTTTTGCGCTATCTTTCCTATCACATTTAGTACTTAAAATTATCGGTCCGTGATCTGAAGCTATCGGACTCAGATGAGAAATCTTTGCATCCGGAAAAACAGTAATCCAATCATTGTTAGCTAGACCTCTATCTAGTCTCTTTTCAATCATCTATCTATCATTTCTATGATTAGACCATGTGAACGGGTAGCCCCAAAAGCCTAAATCTATAAGACCAGCCTCATTCATGGCGTTCACAGAATTAGCAATTTCCCCTTTATTTATCATACCAACACCCTCAGTTTCATCTTGATGAAGAGTAAAGTTTAAATCCTCTATTACCATCCACGGCAGACTAATGTTAGAGGACATGTGAGACAAAAAATTCCAGGTTATGTTCTTTTTATTAGGATTGCCATATAAGCAACTAATTATCCAATCTTTACCCGTGACCTGATATGTTATGCAAGCATTAATGAAGTACTCAGAATTCTGCAAGACTTTTAATTTAACTGAGTCCACCCAAGCCAAAGCTAACCCCCCTGATCTTCCTATCAGATCCACTAATTTCAAATTATTATAATTCACATATCTGAATAGGCTTCTAACATTTTCTCTGGTATTTTTAGTTTCACTAAGAAAGATAATATCAGGTTGTATCGAAAGCACTAAGTTCTTGAAGTGTTCTCTAGGATACTTTTTACCACAACACTCACAATTCCAAGACATTATTTTCATACTTCTAAACTGAATGCATTCTTTGTACCAGACATAGTTGTGTAAATTCAGAACTTCAATATCAATAGAATCACCTAAATCATTCATCACATACCAGCCACGAAAACCATTAACTTTAATTTGCATGCAATTCTCATACCAAACATAGATATGCATATAAGGACCCTAGTTCATTCTAGTATAATATAAACCATGTTTTCTAGTGCATATAATCATCCAAACATAATCATTTATTCTAAATCCATGCTTTTCATTTAACACACAAGAATTGAAATAAGATAATTGGTGAGTAGTAGTGTGTACCTGACTGTTGATCGGAACAGCTATCACCATCTCATTTTCAGGATTCGCAGAAACAGCCGGAGGAGGGCTTGCAGGAATGTCAATGATGAATTCATTGAACATATCAAATTGGTCGACGTTTGGCTCCGAAGGATTACTAACCATCTGAGAGTTAGCGAGAATGATGTTGTCATTACTGTGAGAGATCACAGAGGGAACTGGAAATAACGAGTTGATGAGGGCAGAAGAGATATTAGAAATCCTATTTTCAGAAGACCTAACAAGAGAGGTATATATTGTCAAAACAGCATTCCCGTGTAACATCTCACCATCAGTACCCACATCTCCACCTCTAGAAGAAATAGGAGATACAAAATTTAACCCCTTAGACTTCTTAACATTCACTTCTTCAGCCAACGTGACTTTCCTCTTGTACTTTCTCTTCTTTCTTTCCGGCTCCTTTAAATTGATTGTGAAATCCAAGAGACAACCTGCTTTTTGTTGATGGTCCGAAGTTGCTTCCATCCTTCTAACCGCTTCATTAATATCCACAACCGGGAGACCTTCCTTTATGACTAGCTGCCCACCAGTTAACATCCCCAACTGAGGTGCTCCTCCAAAAAGATTGGCCTTATATTTGTGCTAACCACACTCAATAATAATATTGCGGTGTATCGCCCTAGCCATGTGCATAAAAGCTGAATTCATGTAGGTATAAAAGAATGAGCAGTATCCTATATACCACAGATGGAAATTCTCATTTCCAAACATACAAATGGAAATTCTTATTTCCCAAACAATTCATAAAGACAAACAAAGCATTACAATTCCTTTCCAAACCATGGAAAGATTAAAAGAGATAACAGAACTTTCGGAATTTAAAACTAAACAATGCAAGGAATACACAACCCGAAATAAGAATTTGTTAAACATAAACTTTGGTAAAAGAAAACAACAATAATCACAAAAAAGTTAAATATAAATTCCCACCTCTTTTGATAACAAGCACGCCTACCTCGAGATCCATGATCCACTAGTTCATCCTTTGAATCGATCGTTGTTAATACAGATTAACTGTTAATCACACAAGAAGTCTAAGAAACTAGCCAAAATGGCTCACACAAGAATCATACACGTCTATCTAATGGTTCTAAGCCCAAGATTCACTAAACAAGCCCACTAACTAAAGGCCTAGTCCATCTGAGTCAACTAACGGTCAACGTCTGGTCATAGGGAGTCAATTAACGGTCACCAACAGTCAAGGTCAAGTCAGCTGGTCAAGGTCAGATCGAAGTCAAAGTCCAAGGTCAAACGAGTCAACTGATCATTGATTCAGGTCTAGTGACTCAGTCAGTCAAATTGATTCGACTCAGTCAGATTAACTGAGTCAGCTAAATAAAATGAGTCAGACTGAATAAGTTCAGTCAGACAGACCAAAGGTTCTTACACAACTGAAACTCTTAAGTATACTTCAAATTCAAACAAATTTAAGCTACAATCCTCATTACGACCAAAAACATATACATTTCAATTAAACTTCATGATTTAACTTCAACTACAAACTTAGCTTTACCTGCAAATGCAGTTGCAAGCTTCCACTGAGGAGATTCAATTCAACATAAACTAGTTCAGATTTCTCTTCTTATCAACACTTCAATAATCATCACTATTAAACTCAGTTACCATAATTCCATAACCCCAACCCTCATAGCTGTAGTAGTATTATTACTAAACTCAAACACACCACCTAATCTTAGCATTACCAGTTTAATTAGACTCAGCCTCCTTTATTACCATGACAACTAATTCATTATACAGCTCCACAAACACCATAACCAACTCAACATCACCACATCTACTTTTGTTGTGCAGTTACAACTCTAGCAATATACATCATTCACCATACATAGAATTTCAATTCAATCCTCATACCACCTACAATTATAGCTCTAGTTAACATCTTTCCATATTTACATTCTCTAGAATCTCTGCTAGTCTGAGTAATAATAGTTCCACATCAAACCAATTCACATAACACAACCCTTCTTTGATTCATGCGAATCTCATATTTAATCACTTCTTACTTCAATCGCACAACTAATTTACACAACCACTACCAATTCAATTATACTGCAGATACACCCATCCAACTATCCATCCCCTTACTATTAGCTACAACACCAATAGTTCCATCTGCAATGTCACAATCTCAGTTTCAGAACACAATCATCAACACATCAGTCATTCATCAATCAATAGTATTACCTCATTTCCTTTTCCAACTGGTTCACATCAATACCAGTTTCAAAACTCAACTTCACATTCATATCGATTCTTAATAACACCCTTTACAAATCTAATATCAATCACCCATAAACAAACAATGAATTGATCAACCATACTGAATTAACTTAGAGAAATAATTACCTCAGGATGATCCAGGTCGAGCAATTGAATCCAATTCTTCTTACTTTAACTCTATTCAGTTCCTCAACAGTTCATCTCAATTTCAGAACACCAACACCATAAACCCCAATTTATTTCTCAATCCTTTTTAGAACCCTAACTCACTGATATTTCAACAGAACTACTTCACATCTTCAATTCAAACCCATCTTCTATTTCTCTCAACATCATCTTCTTCATCTTCAATTTCATCTTCCATAGCTTCTCTGAGATCGAGACTCAAGAACCCTAATTCTCAATTCTCAATTAAACTGAAATTAAAGCTCCAACATCTAATTAACTCCACCCCGTTCCTCAATCAATGAAAACCCAAACTTCAATCCTTCTTAAACATCACTAAATCGAACTTACAATTCATCTTGAGAAACCCTAATTCTTCTATTCATCACCGAATCCACTTAATTGAACACCAACCAGTGATTCTTCATCAAGCCATAGCTCTGTATATTATCTTCTAAATCTTCAAAGCAATAATCGAATCTATAATCCTAATTTTGATCTTCCCAGATTCGAACCCTAACTGTTCATCATCATAATTCACAGCTACAACAACCCCTTCATCATCTACTCATCGTCATCAAATGATTCTCTCAAATCACTTTCACGAACAACTCTCAAATCACACGCAGAAGGAGAAGAATAAGAGAAAAGAATAAACAAAAATTAAAGAAGAAAGAGAAAGAAAGAAAAGGAAATGATTTTCATCGATCGGTTTTGGTAGATAAGACCAAGGAAAGTACTAAGGAACCCACGAGATTTGATAAGGGTGTTGATGGTGGATTTTAGTTCAGGGCTAAAATTGTGAAATCAAATTTATGCGCTGACATCCTGCGAAGGATAGCCACTGATAAAGTGATGAATACTTCTTCACTTTACTAATTCACCTAGAAGGGAGCATGTGGCAACAATCCCAGTATTCTGTGAATTATATACACGAAATTCATCCAGGTTGGAGCATGTAGCAACAATCCCATATACCCTATGAATTTACAACATTATTAATTAATGCATGACCAGCCTTGTATTTCCTGTACTCATTACCGGTGTGGCATGACGAATGAGTGTTGTTCTCAGCATAGCAACACGAACCTCCAAGCATTAATAATGAAGCATGCACGTAATACCCGTACAGGCTACAACTCTCGGTGTGTTATACTATCCCGATTGAGCATATATCTCTCGGTGTGTTATATTAGCCCGATTGAGTATATTTGAATCTGGACTGTCCATATCAGTCTCAGAAACGATCACGACCATCCAACTTCACCAGCATGATTGAATGGCTTAGATTGAATCCATGACCCCAAGCAGGTATTGGAATATTCACTACCGACCCAACACGGGCCCCGCATGGTCGGCTCCCCAAAAGGGTGGCATAGCTTGCCAAACCGTCCAAGCCAAAGCAGTATGGACGAAAAACCTTAAATTAGGGTTTGCGGCACATTACATGTGTCGCAAAATAGTCTCAACCATCCATCTTCGCATGCATATATGGAGGGTGTAGATGTAGATTCAAAGGGCCCAGAGCATGTCAACACGCTCATTGTAATCCAGCCTACACACATGACCGATCGGTAAGGACCAACCATGGCTGGTCGTTACAGATCGTGCGCCCAAAGTGGGCATGCCGCACGACCGGCAAAGCCCTAATTAGGGTTTGCATTGATCGCAAACGTCCGTGTTCTCCTGATCGAATGGAGGGTTTAGGAGTCGAATGAGCAGGTCCAGTGAGCATCAGCATGATCACCGTGAACCCATCTTTCTCCACACCCGATCGGCCAAGGCATACCATGCCTGGTTGTTCCAATTCGCACGCCCAAACTAGCGTGGTCACACCTCCCAATCACGAACTGATCTCGACCACTCAACTTCGCCGGACAAATTGAGTGGCTTAGATCACGTTTCCATGGGACAGTAAGGTATAGGCATGAACACCAGCCTACCACCTACATGACGAACCTATCGGCCGGGACCGACCAAGCTTGGTCGTCTTGAAACGCGTGCCCGAAGTTGGCATGACGCGCGGCATTTGCGGCACCAAACTTCTGTCGTAAATCAATCCTGACCGCTCCTCTTTGCCTGACAAATTGATCGGTCCAGATCACACTTTCACGGGACAATGAGGTATGGGCATGTATACCGGCATGCCGTCTACACGCATGCCCGATCGACCATGCCAAAATCGTGTCCCAAGCTTGGATTCGACCAAGCTGAAAAGTGGTGCTTGCGCACCTCTTCTAAAACCCTAATTCCACTAACGGTCGCAGATGAGTGTCTTAAAAATCATCTCGTCCGTCCAACTTCACCGGCTTGGTTATACAGCCCTGGTCAGGAGTTAATTGGTCAGTGAGGCGTCATGGTGATCACCACCCGTCACTCTACCACACCATGTGGTCGGCCAAGGGAGTACTTGCTTGCGCAACCTCCAAACCATCACATGAAGTAGGCTGGACATGAGGCTATTTTGAGACGCTCAAACAACGATGCTTCATACATCTTGAATATACTCGATGCGCACACGCATAGAATACACACGATACTTCACAAGTATCGACTTCCTAAATAACTTAGTTATTTAATCTAGCATTACATGCTACTTTCTGTAGGTCCCACGATCCACACACTCGAGACATCAATCATGTCACAAACAGGGGGATACATATTGGGGTATTGGTCTGGAGGTTTACAGCGTGCAGCGCGCCATCACAAGAACGTGTCAGGAAGTCATGGACGGTTAGTGAGGATGGGAGAAGTGGGCAAGACTGGTCGTGTGACTCTAACACACGACTCCACTACTCCATCACTCCACTTTCTCCACTTCCCACGAGATACGAGGGTTAGGCTTAAAGACTTGTATAAATAGGTTCTCCTCCCTATTTTCCAAACAGGAACAAGGCAAGACAAGACAACAGAGGCAGGTGTTGATACAATCGTATTCAAACACCGGAACTGATACCTTACATTCTGCAAGCCAGTTCAGCTTTCTGATACAAGTCATACATAGCCAACACCTTCACAGTCTCAACACCTTCTTCGCTTCCCTCCCTAAGATCAACCCCATCTCCTTCACTTTGTGACCGAAACAAGTCTGGAACGGCCATTTCTTGGTTTAGGCCGGATTTGCACAGATTGATTTCTCGAATCTACAAGCACTCCCGTGCAGTGCATTTGTTTAAGTTTTAGACTCATTTCTCATCCATACACCCCAAATTACCAAAACCGGCAGAAATAGTTTTCACCCAAAAACAATTGGCGACCACACCGGGAGGTTAATCTCTCGGTTGTAAAGTCAATTTCTTCAATACCATTCAATAAATTTCGAGATGGTTGGTCTTAGGACCGCCTCGACAGTCTCAAATCCTGATGGTTCCTCCAACGGAGATACCCCTCCTCCTAACGGCGTATCTGACGGCATGATCAGGAGATTTCCAACATTAAGCGAACTAGCACGGGTATAGGAGATTCACACGAAGAACATGGAGCTAATCAAAGAAGCGGTAAACGGCATACTTGATCTCCTTATTAAGATGACATCAGAGATGAGCGTTCCGGAGACCTCTACACCGGGGACTAGTTCCCCTCAGATCAACAGCTTTACTACGAACCAGAGACCAGTGGATCAGGAAGTGGCATCTCTAGTGGAAATCTTGTGTGAACTCTTGCACCTCTCGAAGAATCAACGGGCAGAGACATTTGCTGCAATTAATAAAATAGCTCTGGACGTACACCTGACTCCTTCACGTCCAGAAGTCCTAACTGCATCGGAAACATCTGTAAAATAGCTTTGGGCAGAAGTCTTAACTGCACCGGAGACATGATGGCAGAGGAAGGTCACACCTACATGTTACCGCACGCATCAAGGGTTCAGAGTTCAGGAGGGCCCTCGTCGACATAGGAGCATCTTCGAATGTGATTACTCTCAAGACTCTCAGGACAGCCAAGGTTAGCCCATGCAAGATTGTACGGCAGCCCACCACAATGACGGACTTCGAAGGAAACCAGACCAGCACATACGGGTATGTCAATATGAATTTATCGGTAGGACCCGTTCAGTCAAAAGTGAAATTTGAAGTCATAGAAAAGGAGCTGGACTATCATATGATACTAGGGAGACCGTGGCTTCATGACAATAAAGTCATCACTTCAACGTATCACCAGTGCCTGAAGACCATGCTAAATGAGGAAGTCATCTGTATTACTGCATCATTGTCTCCGTACGCACCAATATGCGGAGTGGAACTGTTCGAGCCAAAAGAAACTCCGCAGGGAAGGTCAGACAAAGTCATGTGCACCCCACTACCCACGTGGGCTTCAATCCAGGAAGAAGACCGACTTGCATCACTGGGGGCTAAGCACCACGACACGCCTTTTCGACGAGGCGTCCATCTTTATCCGGTGAAGCTTAAACCCATGCTCACACCAAAAGGTAACGCACTTTCGAGGCAAACCGTGATCAGAAGGGGACAATATACTGGCGCCGCTGTTAGCAATTAGCAGGAGAGACTGGCACCCAGTCTCTCCACCCAGTTGAATGCTGCAAGAACGAAGAAACACAAGAGGAGGTATTGAACGCTCTGCGATATCTACAAGATGGCACCAACTCCACAACTGACGAGCCCGAGACTGTTAACATCAGGAATGAAGAATCTCCCATGCATGTCTCTATCAGTTCGACTCTGTCCATGGACGAACGTGTGAGTCTTGTCCAACTACTCAAGGAGTACCAAGATGTGTTTGCCTGGACATACGAGGAAATGCCTGGCCTAGACGAAAAATTGGTCACCCATCACCTACATGTCATACCTGGATCCAAGCCAATCAAGCAATCTCCGAGGAAATTCAGACACGAAGTGGAAGAACAAATCAAGAACGAAATTCAGAAGTTGCTAGCTGCTGGCTTCATCAGACCTATTCATCATCCGACCTGGTTAGCTAATGTGGTCCCAGTAAAAAAGAAAAACAGACATGATTCGGTCTTTGTGTGGATTTCGAGAGACTTGAACAAGTGCTGCCCCAAGGACGACTTTCTCTCGCCTAACATCGACATGTTAGTAGACGCCACCAGCGGATACGGCATGTTCTCCTTCATGGATGGTTACAAATGGCTACAATCAGATAAGGATGTATGACCACGATGCAAGTAAGACAGCCTTCCGAACCCCTCTTGGCAATTTTTACTATATTGTTATGCCATTCGGTTTAAAGAACGTCGGCGCAATGTATCAACGTGCTATGACGGCAATCTTCCACGACATGATGCATAAGCAAGTCGAAGACTACGTGGATGATATAGTAGTCAAATCCAAGACTCAAGCTATCCTCACAATGTCGCTGCCGTGAACTGTGAAGGAGCTCTAAAACTTCATGGTCAAGGTGAACTTTTGCTTCATTCACCCCATGCTGAAGAAAGGATCAAGTTTCGTCTGGATCACACTACAACATGAAGCGTTTCAGAGGATTCAACAAATATTGTCATCTCTGAATCATCACAAAGGATTAGCCTATTATGTCAGCCCAGACAAGAGCGAGCATGGGACATCTTCAGATCCACTGAAGCCGACACCTCAAGGGAGCAGCCTCAAGAAGATAACAATTTCCGCGTGTCATGTCGAGAAAGAATCCGGGCAAATCACTTTATCATAGGATGGTGCATGTCTACCGTGTTATGTTGGAGAATATGAACTTTTGGTCATCCTTTGGACTTCGTGAAGCTGTTGAACGCTCATCTACGACAGCATCTACCCTGCTGGAAAGAACCAGGCCTTCCAGTAATAAAGAGCCTCATGATGTTCGTGGAAGCATACATCCCACCAACAGGCAATACAACCTTCAACCTTCCATAAGCAGTTTCGCTGAAGCAGCCAGAGGAAAGCCACCAGATACAACCAACTGCGCGTCCAAAATCGCCAACTCCAACTCCAGCACCATATGCACGACTGCCATAATGGTGAAACAACGTCCAAGATATTTCATATCTGGATCGATGGTAACTACACCAATGAGAGACGCTTTCAGAATTTGTCTCCCATAGAAGATTTAGTTGCGTTACCAAAGGAGTATGACTGGGACTGCTTAGCACTTCCTATCTCAAAGACAGACTCATGAACCTAGCGTGACAACATCTATCAAGTCCAAAGCTCTGGATACTCGTGGGCAGGGGATTGTCTCCCTCTTCTCTATTTCATGAAGAAACGTCAAGAAAGCCATCAATTCCAGTTTATCCCTCTAACAATGAGATGAGCTCTACCAGTATATGAAGACTGCCAAGTTCGTGCCCGTAGCTATCACGCCTCCCCCTGCCAGTCTCTTCTAATCACAGCTGCTTCCAGGAACTGTTGTTGCTCGTCGATTAATACCATCCGAGCTTCACCATATCAACGACCATTACGTACAAAAGACCCATCGGGCATACAAGATAGAGCCACGTAGACCACGCTTGGGGACTGAGGTTCAGCATGAAATTCCTTTACCGTCAGTCAAGAACTTCTTCAACACTCTCTCCAGCATAAGCCGCTTCAACGCTCCACCCACTAGAAGTTGCTTCAACGCTCTCCGAGACCTGCTTGCTCCAGAAGATGCTTCAACGCTCTCAGCGGGACCCACACCACGTTCGAACATACAAGGTTCAGTTTGGGAAAAGTAAGCACGCCTAGATCCCACGTTCGAGCAAAGGGAAGACCGATGTTGGTTAGCAAGACCGATGTTCATCAAGGCAAGACCGGTGTTGGTCGAAGTAGCAAGGATGACACTCGGGCAACCATATAAACTCTACGGGCAAAGAAATCAAGGCCGGTGTTGATCAAGTCACAAGGCCGGTACTGCTCAGGTCACAAGGCTGGTATTGGGCCAGCAAACGAGGCCGGTGTTAGTCAAGTCCGCAAAGTCGGTGTTGGTCGAGATCGCAAGGCTAACATCCCATCACGCAAGCAAGACTGATATCACGTCACGCAAGTAGGACGGTATTGGGTCTCGTCAGGCCGGTATTGGTCAAGGACGATCAACGTCACAAGGCTTGTATTGTGCCACGTCAACGAACAAGGCTGGTATTGGGCCATGTTAGCAAACAAGACCGGTGTCGGTTGAAGCAGCGATGTCCGTCAGGGTTCGTCAAATCAGCAAGGCCGGTGTTGGTCAAGGGGCAAGTCTGGTGTTGGGGTGAGGCAACAGGTTTGGTAATTGGTCGAAGCAGGCACAGCCGGCCCCAAGCAAAGCAGGCACGCGGTAGCTCCCACTTGATCGGGCACATCCAGCCCCAAATTGGTCGAAGCGAGCACAGCCGGCCCAAGCAAAAACGCGGTGGGTCCCACGTTCGAGCAAGGAAGGGTCCCACGTTCGATCAAGCAGGCGCATGATGAGTCCCACGATCGAGCGAAGCAGGCGCAACAGTCCGTTGAGCAGGCACATCAGCCCCATGCTCGAGCGGAACAATCACGAAGAAGGCTCTCGACCGAAGCAGGCATAGCAAGGTCGATCGAAGCAGGCAAGACCGACATCATGCTAGGGGAACGCTCGCCTGAACGCCTATTGAACGTGACATGCTCCAAGGACAGGACGACTCGTCTCTCCTGGTAACATCTAACTTTGTCTCATAAGTTTTATTTGTATATGTCACCATCTAATGCCTACCCCACAATAGTGTAACCATTATGTGCTAGGCATGGGACTTAATATTGATGGTGGATTTTAGTTCAGGGCTAAAATTGTGAAACCAAATTTATGCGCTGACATCCTGCAAAGGATAGCCACTGATAAAGTGATGAATACTTCTTCACTTTACTAATTCACCTAGAAGGGAGCATGTGGCAACAATCCCGATGATCGTGAATTAAATACACGAAATTCATCCAGGTTGGAGCATGTAGCAACAATCCCATATACCCTATGAATTTACAACATTATTAATTAATGCATGACCAGCCTTGTATTTCCTGTACTCATTACCGGTGCGGCATGACGACTGAGTGTTGTTCTCAGCAGAGCAACACAAACCTCCAAGCATTAATAATGAAGCATGTATGAAATACCCGTACAGGCTACAACTCTCGGTGTGTTATACTAGCCCGATTGAGCATATTTGAACCTGGACTGTCCATATCAGTCTCAGAAACGATCACGACCATCCAACTTCACCAGCATGATTGGATGGCTTAGATTGAATCCATGACCCCAGGCAGGTATTGGAATATTCATTACCGACCCAACGCGGGCCCCGCATGGTCGGCCTCCCCAAAAGGGTGGCATAGCTTGCCAAACCGTCCAAGCCAAAGCAGTATGGACGAAAAACCCTAAATTAGGGTTTGCGGCACATTACATGTGTCGCAAAGCAGTCTCAACCATCCATCTTCGCAGGCATATATGGAGGGTGTAGATGTAGATTCAAAGGGCCCAGAGCATGTCAACACGCTCACTGTAAGCCCGCCTACACACATGACCGATCGGTCAGGACCAACCATGGCTGGTCGTTCCAGATCGTGCGCCCAAAGTGGGCATGCCGCACGACCGGCAAAGCCCTAATTAGGGTTTGCATTGATCGCAAACGTCCGTTTTCTCCTGATCGAATGGAGGGTTTAGGAGTCGATTGAGCAGGTCCAGTGAGCATCAACATGATCACCGTGGACCCATCTATCTCCACACCCGATCGGCCAAGGCATACCATGCCTGGTTGTTCCAATTCGCACGCCCAAACTAGCGTGGTCACACCTCCAAATCACGAACTGATCTCGACCACTCAACTTCGCCGGACAAATTGAGTGGCTTAGATCACGTTTCCATGGGACAGTAAGGTATAGGCGTGAACACCAGCCTACCACCTACATGCCGAACCAATCGGCCGGGACCGACCAAGCTTGGTCGTCTTGAAACGCGTGCCCGAAGTTGGCATGACGCGCGGCATTTGCGGCACCAAACTTCTGTCGTAAATCAATCCTGACCGCTCCTCTTTGCCGGACAAATTGAGCGTTCCAGATCACACTTTCACGGGACAATGAGGTATGTGTATGTATACCGGCATGCCGTCTACACGCATGCCAGATCGGCCATGCCAAAATCGTGTCCCAAGCTTGGATTCGACCAAGTTGAAAATTGGTGCTTGCGCACCTCTTCTAAAAACCCTAATTCCACTAACGGTCGCAGATGAGTGTCTTAAAAATCATCTCGTCCGTCCAACTGCACCGGCTTGGTTATACATCACTGGTCAGGAGTTAATTGGTCAGTGAGGCGTCATGGTGATCACCACCCGTCACTCTACCACACCATGTGGTCGGCCAAGGGAGGACTTGCTTGCGCAACCTCCAAACCATCACATGAAGTAGGCTGGACATGAGGCTATTTTGAGACGCTCAAACAGCGATGCTTCATACATCTTGAATATACTCGATGCGATATTCGCATAGAATACACATGATACTTCACAAGTATCGACTTCCTAAATAACTTAGTTATTTAATCTAGCATTACATGCTACTTTCTGTAGGTCCCACGATCCACACACTCGAGACATCAATCATGTCACAAACAAGGGGATACATACTGGGGTATTGGTCTGGCGGTTTACAGCGTGCAGCGCGCCATCACAAGAACGTGTCAGGAAGTCATGGACGGTTAGTGAGGATGGGAGAAGTGGGAAAGACTAGTCGTGTGACTCTAACACACGACTCCACTACTCCATCACTCCACTTTCTCCACTTCCCACGAGATACGAGGGTTAGGCTTAAAGACTTGTATAAATAGGTTCTCCTCCCTATTTTCCAAACAGGAACAAGGCAAGACAAGACAACAGAGGCAGGTGTTGATACAATCGTATTCAAACAGAACCGATAGCTTACATCCTGCAAGCCGATTCGGCTTTACGATACAAGTCATACATAGCCAACACCTTCACAGTCTCAACACCTTCTTCGCTTCCCTCCCTAAGATCAACCCCATCTCCTTCACTTTGTGAAACCGGCCATTTCTTGGTTTAAATAGATTTTTTCACCCCATTTGTTTAAGTTTAAATTTTACCAAAAACAAAGGAAATAGTTTTCACCCATAAACAAAGGGCAGCCAAGACGGTTTATCCTGCAAAAAGACTAATTTGCATTCATAGTGATCCATTGATATCTGCTTCGTCTGGTATCCGAATGACACGTTCGAGAAGTCCAATTCGCATAACTCTTCGAGTTCTATCTAATGGTACTAGTTTCGTATCTAAATCGTTGTTAGATTAATTTCTATTACTTAACGTTCGTGTTAAACTAATCGAGTCATTAACAGCTAAATCGTCTCTTGACTATCGCTGGACCAGTCAAATAGCGTTGACGAGCTTGGGGTCCTTACAAAAATAAAAATATTTCCTACAATATTAAGCGTTTATCAAGGGAAAAAATAAGATAAGAAAAAGTTTAAATGTTTATTCAAGGAAAATTATTTATATTTAGTGTCTTCATTTTTTGTACAAATTCTGAAATTATATTTTTGGTAGATTAAATATACCAGTGTGAAGCCCCGCCCCCCGTGGAGGCGAATATAAATATCTTTAAAAAAATATTAATTAGTATGATCACTTTTAGTGAGTAGGAAAATTTGATACCTTTGATTATCCAATATAATTAATTTTTCACCAGTTTTGTTCTTGCCGGCTAAATAATTCTTTTCTAAACACTTGATATTCTGAAATGACATTCCCTAATGCTTACCTAGACAACGTGAAGGACCCAATTACAATAAACTTTTGCCCATAATCAATGCATATGATGCTGCTTGGAATATACAACACCATCTCTAGTTATTGATTGCCTTTTAACAGTGCGTGGAAGATAATGCATCGTGTGAGTCCACGGTCCACCCAAGGAGAAATAGCTTTTAGAATCCACGGAAGAAATTAACACATACCCAGTCCCAGTGCGCTTCAAGTACGTTGGAAATTCACCGATGATTCCACTTCTTTTTGAACACTCATTTCAAATTCTGTTGTTAACATTATTGTGTTGTATCGCTTTTAAGTTGTTTTGATCGATACTTTTTCCTCTCCGTTTTTTCTGGAGCTCTTTTTCATGGCGATTTCTTCCAAGAACTCAGCCTCCTTCTCGCTTCAATCCTTTGTGATTGTTTCAGTTTAGGAGTGTGCTATTTCTGAACTTCTCCGCTGTCCAAGGACGGATCTATGATCCTTCCCCTTGGGACCGAGATTTATTGGGTAGTAGAGTTCTTCGTCGTCTTTTTGCTTCTCTTTTGTTAAGAAGGTTATTCAGTTAAAACCTTTAGTTTTTCGATCTAAAATTTTCTCTTTTATATGGACTTACTCGGGTCTAAAATGCATAGAGAAATTCAAAAAAAGTTCTTCAAATATTGTTCTACCAAGATTGGCTATACCTTGGTTTTCTTCGATTCTAAGGATGGCAGCAGAGGGGGAATATGGAACTGGAATTTGGTCAAAAAGATTCAATAATACTGTCATTCAAATCACGTGGTTGGAAAATTCTTTTGGGAGTTTTCTAAGGGTGGATGAAATATCACCTGCTTCTACAGCAAGAAACTTTATCTGCATACCTGCTGGCTATAATGGTGTTAACTGGAAAAGTTTTTGGGAAACTTTAAACCCGAGAATTCTGTCTTCAATACAAACTTTGGAAGTGACAGATAAAACTTTCCCATCATTAATCTCGCCTCCCAAAGTAGAAGATGAGTTTTATTTCTTGGCATTGGCTGTTGAAATCAATCATTCTCATGTAGGTTGGAATCGTATTGAGCAGATGTTGAAGGATAGGTTTAAGTGGCAAACAAAGTTAGATCTTCGAAGCATAAACAACAAATTAGCTTTATTTTACGCCCCCTTCTGAAGAGGTGTATACTCACTTTCAACATGGAAAAGCTTTCTATCATGATAAAGCTAAGATTACAGTACGACATTGGAAGAAAAATGACTCTTGTATCAATCAAATTGAGTCGGATGAACACTGGATAGGTCTCAGAGGTTTACCAATGCATCTTTGGAATCACAAGACTTATGAGTCAATCTGTGGCTCATGGGGGAAATTCATTAAAGTACATTATTTATCAGAAAAGTTTGTGAAACTAAATAGATGTATGATAAAAGTAAAAGCTACGCTGAATGATATTCCAGCTGCTATCTTTTTTCAAGGTAATTGGCTGAGTGTAGAGTGGATTCATGATAATCAGGTTGATCATGATCACAATACAAGGGAGACATTCAAACCAAAGATCAAATCTGTTGCTGTAATCTTGGAGGAAGATAGTCAAACTCCGTTAACTCAGCAACAATCAGTAACGGATACTCCGGAACTCTCTGAAGATCTTTCAAATTTCACATCTCCTAATTTTTGGCCGGAAAATAAGTCACCCAATTCTACAAATTCAAAAACCGTATCTTCTGACTCATCATCGTCAAATCAGGCGGTAAAAAAGTTAAATAAGGTATGGAGAAGGGTGACTGATTTTCAGCTAAGGGCTAACCAAAATTTTAAAGGTAAGTCTAAGGTGGGAGATGTTGAAGCTGGGACGGAATCTGATATTTGTATTCCATGGGTCACAGTGAGAAAGAAAAAAACGGTGTCGGGTCGAAATATGGACAAGATGGGGAGAGTGGTACTAGTTAACATGGTTATCGGCTCTACATCATTTAAGGATGGAACTCCTGTCCATGACTCGACAAAGATTTCAGATCATGATATGGGCCAGACGGGGAGAGTGGTATCTTCAAGTGCGGTCTTAGACTTGGATATCGGCTCTACATCAGGTAAGGGTGGAACTCCAGCCCATGATCCGATTTCTTCTGTACCGTTGGATAATTCAGTTAATTCAAACCAAATTTTGAATTCAAATATAGCTAATCCCAATGAAGCTTTATTAGAACCGTTGCAAAAGTTATCAGATGATACCGAAGCTCATTCTTCTGCATTGGTAGTTGCTAAACCTTTGGCTTTAGTGAGCGGAGTAAACAATTCTCTACAAGAATCAATTAACAACCAAATGGCTTTTAACAAAACTATGGGTTTGAATACAAATCACCCAAATATGCTTACTATATGTAAGAATCTGATAGAAAGAAATGTTAATTCAAATGTGGAGATGGAGATTCCTTTGTTAGAAGATGATGATGGTTTGGCGAAGTTTGATTCAGTGGAAGATAGTTTGGAAGAAGGAGAACTGATTGAGGCTGTGAAATGCTCTTTTGAGTCTGAGAGCAATGAGGATGAAGCGGGTTTTAATCCAATTGCTTCAAGGCAATATCAAGTTGATTAATGGATCACAAAATTATGAGCTGGAATATAAGGGGGTTAGGTCAGGATCCAAAAATTATGGCGATTAGAAGTGCAATAGCTAGAAATAACCCTTCAATTGTAACAATTCAAGAATCTAAGAGAGAACTGGTGGATGACAGACTGATAAGATCACTATGGGGAAGTAATATATGTAATTATATTTTTTTAGCTTCAGAAGGTGCTTCATGGGGGATTATTGTGATGTGGAAGGAAGGAATAGTAGTAATGGAAGATCATTTGATTGGTGCTTTTACTATTTCAATCAAGTTCAGGAATACTTCTGATGATTTTGTGTGGCTTTTTAGTTCTGTGTATGGTGCTTCTGATTCAGGGTACTATAATCAATTTTGGCAGGAGTTAAGGGACATTAGACTTTTGTTTGATGAGCCCTGGTTATTAGGGGGTGATTTTAATGCTACTCTTTCTACAGAAGATAGGAATTTTCCTGGTGGTAATGTTGCAAATAGAAAATCTTTCAAAGCTTTTGTGAATAGATTTTCCCTAATTGATTTACCAATGGCAGGAGGAAGATTTACCTGGACAAACTCTCAACAACCTCCTTTGTTGATAAGATTGGACAGATTTCTTCTTTCTCCAGACTTCTAAGAGCACTGTCCAGCTCCTATTCAATTAAGATTAAAGAGACCAATCTCTGATCATGCTCCCATTATGTTGTGCTGCAACTCTGGTGAGAAATTCAAATCTCCCTTCAGGTTAGATAACTTTATTCTTAATCATCCAGACTTTGTGACAAATCTGCAGCTTTGGTGGAATAATTTATCTTTTCCTGGTAAGCCTAGTTTTATTTTTGCAAAAAAGTTGCAGGCTCTGAAATTCATCATTAAAAACTGGCAAAAGGATACCTTTGGTAATCTGCAGTCACAATTAGATAATTTGGAGCTCACAATTGATGTTCTTGATAACTTAGAAGAGATCCAAGTTTTAAGTGATGATGATGTTGTAGCTAGAGAACATGATAAAATTAAGCATACTTCTTTATCTCTTTCATTGGCTAGAAGGCTTGCTCAGAGAGCTAAGGAAAGATGGTTAAAGGATGGAGAATCAAATTCAAGTTATCTACATCAGCTTGCTTCTTTCAAGTATAAGCATAATAGCATTAATTGTTTGAAGATTGAAGGAGAGTTATGTTATGATAAGAAGAAGATAGCTGAGGAAACTAAGGCTTTTTATACTTCTTTATTCACTGAACAACATAAATCTAGGCCTGGTTTTGATCATCTTGAAATGCCCTCTATTTCTGTTATGGAGAGCATTAACTTGGAGTTGCCCTTCTCTGAAGAGGAAGTTAAGATGGTAGTGGACAATTTTGGAACTAATAAAAGTCCTGGTCCTGATGGTTTCACAATGGAGTTTTATAAACACAGCTGGGAGGTTATTAAAAAGGATTTGATGATGGTAGTGAAGGAATTTGAGCAATCCAGTGTGCTTGATTGGAGATTAAACTGTATTAATATCACTTTAATTCCTAAGTGTAATGGTGCAGTGTCTTTGCACAATTTTAGACCTATAAGTTTAATTGGAAGTGTCTACAAGATAATCTCTAAAATGTTGGCAGAAAGGATGAAAAAGGTGCTTCCTTCAATAATTTCAGATTTTCAAGGTGCCTTTGTTCATGGCAGGCAAATTCATGATGGTATTTTGATTGCTTCAGAGCTCATTGATTCTAGATTGAGACATTTGGAAACAGGTATCATCTGCAAAGTGGATTTTGAGAAGGCATTTGATAATATAAATTGGGGTTGTGTGGATTTGGTGTTACAAAAATTTGGTTTTGGTAATAAATGGAGGAGCTGGCTAAAATGGTGCATTACTACTCCAAGGTTTGTTGTTCTACTCAAAGGAGAAGCTACTGACATGTTTAAATATCAAAAAGGAATTAGACAGGGAGATCCTATCTCCCCTTTCCTTTTTATTATGGTTGTTGAAATTCTTTCCCTAATGTTCAAAACAGCTGCTACTCAAAACTTAATCATTGGTTTCAAAGTGGCGGAACATGGTACTATCATTACTCATCTACAATTTGCAGATGATTTAATTTTTTTTCTCAAGGATGAAGAATACCAAATTCACAACCTCAAAAGTCTTCTCTTAGCCTTTGAAACCATTTCTGGTTTAAAGGTTAATTTCAGGAAGAGTACAATTGTGGGGCTGGGACAATTACATAATGGTGAGGTATGTGCTGATATTTTTGGTTGTTCACTAACACAATTACCTATGAATTATTTAGGTATCCCTCTTGGAAGTAAGTCCAAATGCAAAGAGGTTTGGAATGATATTTTGCAAAAGTTTCAAAAGAAACTTGCAACATGGAAGAAAACTTATCTTTCTAAAGGTCAGAGGCTAATCATGATACAAAGTGTGTTGGCAAGCTTGCCTGTTTACTATCTTTATTTATTTCAGTTACCTTCAAGTATAGGGAAGCAGATGGAAAGAATTATGAGAAACTTTTTATGGGGTTCAAGCAATAACTCTAGGAAGAGGAGCTGGGTTGGTTGGTCAAATGCAACTTTACCAAAATGCAGAGGAGGTATTGGTATTAAGAAGTTAAAATTAGTGAACAAAGCACTTCATGCTAAGTGGATTTGGAGGTATGGCATTGAAAAGTTTGCATTATGGAGGAGATTAATAAATCATAAATTTGGGGGTTTTACTGAAGCTTTATTTCCAAATCATTCAAAGAACTCAGTTTGCTATAGCTTATGGGCTGGAATCCTAAAATCTAGAGATTTTGTTAACTCAGGTACTAAGTTGGTTGTGGGTAATGGATGCAGTATCTATTTCTGGAAGGATGTTTGGGTAGGTGAGCAATCACTAAACTCATTATTTCCTAATTTGTTTAAGTTTTCCAAAAAGAAGAATGTTGTTTTGAAAGATATGATTTCTCCTGAAGGAGCTTGGGACTTCAATTTTGTGAGAAGTTTGAACTTGCAGGAGATGTTGGAGATTGTTAATTTGCTTCAAGTAATTGGGGAGCCATCTGCTCTGTTGAATGAAGACGAAGACAGTAGGCACTGGATTTTTGGCAAAGGTGAAGGTTTTACAGTGGCAAATGCTTATTCTGCTTTGGAACTAGATGGTTTTCTCTCTTTTCCTGACAAACAACTTTGGAATCCTAAAATTCCATTGAAGGTGGCTTTCTTAGTCTGGACTTTGTGCTACAATGGAGCTCCAACCTTAGATAAGTTGTTCAGTGCAGGTTTGGTTCAAGACTCGGATTGTTTGCTCTGTGGTCTTCAAGTTGAAACAAACTCCCATCTTTTCTTGCATTGTAAAACTACAAACACAGTTTGGGATTATTTCTTAAAAAGCTTTGGAATCAGCTGGGTGCATTCAAGTGATGTCAAAAGAACTATCTGGGAATGGGGAAGAAGTAAGAGCAAGAAATTGGTGAAAAATCTGTGGAGTTATTTGCCATTTTCGATTTGGTGGTGTGTTTGGAATGAAAGGAACAATAGGCTCTTCAAGAATGTTGCAAGAAACACTAACCAATTGATTATTGAGGTCAAATGTTTGTTGTTCAACTGGACAGCAAACTTGGACATTTTTAAGGGCTTTAGCTTGTCAACTTTGATTTGTAATTGGGATGCTGTTATTTAAGCATCGTTGTAACTCTTCCTCTTTGTCACTTTTTCGGTGATGACGAGTCTCTTTTTATAAAATTTGCCCTTTTCAGTCAAAAAAAATTATTGTGTTGTAGGACTTGTAGCCCATGGATGTGCGGCCCAATATAGTATCTAGGGTTTACTTCCTATATGTATATATAGGATATTATTCCATGTAACCTGATGATGTTGTTCAATAGAAACTTTCATCTGCCTCTATATCTTCCCTATATTTCCACTACAAAACGTTATCATGCACGATGCTATACCGCGGAGCTACATCGGATTGATTGTTTTTTTCTTTTTGTACACGGGTTATGGTCAAGCTAATGATGAAATTACTGGAATCAAATAAGCTAAGTTCCTATATATATTTTTTTCCGTCACCTGTTTTTGATTTGGGAATATACAATAATCAATTCCCGTGGTGAAAATTAATTGTATATGTCTGTTCAAGTCAATTTGTGTATCCCATAATCAATTGATTAAATCCATGGTAAAAATTAAACTGATCTGTACAAGCTATGTCTATGTGTATGCATCCCATAAGAGTTGATTTGCATTTTATAATAATACTAGTTTCTCACCCGTGCGATGCACGGGCCTGTTTTTCGCTTAGGAATATTAAGTGCTTCTTATATAAATGGGTAGTAAATCAGTAATTATAATATTTTTTTTAAAAACAAAATAAGCTAATACTTTAGTTAGTGAGCAAGAAAATAAAATGAACAAAAAATGGCTAAAGCAAATATAAGTCACTGGGAGACAACGCAATGAAAAAGAAATTGTTAGAATTTTTTCACATCCTCTTTATCCTGGTCATTAGTATTCTTTTCTAATAAGAAATGATCACTTTATTGGATGTAGAGCAAGTTCCATTTTCCGTTTGTCTTGGTAAATTGCAACTCATATTATTTTTCTGTATTAGTGAGTATTTTTCTGTATTAGTGAGTATTTTTTAAAACAGGATTTTGAATATACATAATGTCAACTAAATGCCTAAATTTTGGGTTTCCACGTAGGATATATACCCATACACCATTGGAGATGCTCTAAGTCAACCAATCCTACAGTAGTAAGTGCTCCCGCTCCAGTCCAGACTCATCACGCAATCGTAAGTACCTATATAAGTACCTCATCAGTTAATTAGTTTTACCCTATCCATTCAAATTGGCTTCACGATACGATATGTACAGTAATATCGTTTCCTTGCAGCACAGGGTTTTTTTACCTTCCAATCACATAAGGAACACCATCACTCTCCATTTAAATTTCCATCGGTATAATTTCACTTCGTACATGCAAACAATTTTTTCCTAGCATATAGAGGCTATTCTCAATTTTTACAGAAGACATTAGCAATTGATGAGACGATTACTTAATTATACCCATGTTTTCAGAAATGAGGTCTTTTAGAAAATTAAGGAAGTTGAAAAACAAATATAATATTTAGACTCGACAGATTGCTACTCCATAATTAGGGAATGTGTCACACGGAAATCTAAGATCACATTTCTTAATATTCAACTCTGCTCAAACATAACAAAAAGATACGTAAGATAAATAACATACTTAAATACAATTGCATATATAAAAACACAAAAAGGTAAATCACAAACTCCTAATTATCTATGCTCAAAAAAACAAAAAATAGATACATACCAAGCTTAAATGCAATTGAAACATAAAGAAGGGAAAAAAAAAACTCCTACCTTATTGTAAAATGCTCGATTATTTTTGGTTCCATGTTATTAAAGATCCAATAGATTTTTTTTTCATTGAGATCTAGTCATGATGGTTGATTGATTGCTTGAAATGTTAAAAGAGTCTTAGAAACAGAGTGATCATGAGATAAAACAATAAGAAAAGAGAAAAGCATGGTTACGTTACCTTATCCGAAGGTCACCAGCAACCTACAAAACAAATTCAACGAAAAATTCTAAGAATACTCAAAAAGCATGCAATTGATTTCACGGTCAAGGAGAAACGAATAAATGAGGTATATCAGTATATGTGTGGATTTAGAATTAATACCCTAGAAAAAACAACTAATGTTATCCTCATATTTCACCTCAGCTTAGTACTCAAGCTTTCGTTGACGCAACAATTAGAGTCAGAGCCAATTAATTATACGGTACATGCGTATTAAAATCCAAAATAGATCAGACAACAAATATTAACCTAGGAAAAAAATTAAATCGCAAGAAACAGAAGAAAACAAAAAGAAAAACCAACAAACCCTTAAGAGAAAACTTTTTCTCGTAGAATTATATAAAAAGTCATCAAACCCGAGAGTTCCATATAAACGGAAATAGTACCAATGAAATATCTAAATTTTTAAGTAATATTCATAATTTTTTATAGTCTTTGTTTATTTGGATAGTCGCACATTTTTGTTAGTTTTTTCATCCAAATATATATATGCACATTCCCAATTAATCGTTTAGGAATATAATTATTTCATTTTCTTTTACAGAATTTTCTATTACAAAAAAAAAACTGTTTACTGGAAAAAATCTCCCTGTTTAGAGTTTTCATAAATATAAACCTCCATTATTATATTAAAAAGTTATGGTGGGTTTGGATGTAGAATTTTAAAGGTGGAATTTATGGGTCCAGGGGATTTGGTAGAATTATGTTTCCCTTTGTATGTTTGGTTACCCGAATCCTTGGAATCACGTTTCCTACGGGATTCAGTTTTCCAGCAAATCCTCCATATGGAGTCCGACCCCTCCCCCTAAGATTTGCTGGGAAACTTATCAAGGGATTTGTGGACCCACTTTTTTTTTAACTTTAAATCCCATATATCTACAATTTTAAGATTTGAGGGTAATGCCAAACGGTACAAAGACTTTAATACAAGAAAACTCTATAAATCCCAGGAATTTTAATTGAGTTACCAAACACACAAGAAATTTACATGAATCCCAGAATTTGTAATCCCATGGGATTATAAATTCCTGGAAACGGTGAATTCTGCAAACAAACCCACCATTAGTGTTTCTATTTTTGGGATTTTTTTGTGAAAATATCTATAATTTTATTTATTTCTGCTCATTTTTTTTTATGGAATCAGCAGTATTAAGAAAAATAAGATGAAATTCATTCATATTTTTTTATCGCACTTTTGTATTAATATTTTCTTGCTTATGTTCAAACACTCCAGGATTTCGTATTAAATATTTTTTTTTCTTTTTACTATTGGAAATTTGGAACAGGAGTAACCACGTATATATGAAAAGAGGTTATATGTATGGAAAACCATATTCCATAGTGGAATATGAACTATGTATGGAAAACCATATCACACTATTTTGACATATATACGAAGTTAGTACAAAAGAGAATATGTATGGAAAACCATACTCTAGAGCCGTAGCAACTGTGATTTTGATATATATTCCAGAGTGAAAGAGTTATATGTTCAACGCAAACTTCTTGACAACAATACTTTCACCATCATAAATATGAATACACTAAGATTTGAAAAGAGACAAAGAGCTTTACCAATTTCTCCATGGCACGACAATCATTAGGAATCGCATTGGGAAAACATTTGCAGCTACTTTCCGTACCTGACAGCAAAATCCTAAAAAACCTGAAAAGAAAACCATCAGAAGACAGAGAGAGAGTAGCCACGCAAAAACGGAAAGTTTCGTACAATCATGGTTAGCTACTATATTTTTGGATAATCACATTAACTCGTTTTAGTATTTTTGTCCAAAAAATACTGAATATCCTCTTTTATTTTTCATTTTTGTGGAATGAATTTTTATTTTTTTTTGGATAGCTACCGTTTGCTTGTAAAAAACTTTTTCCAAAATTACTATATTTTTTTATTTTTCTTTTCATGGGAAAAGATAAAAAATAATTATGGAATTGAAATAAAATATATTATTTTTTGTAATTTTTTAATTATGGAATAAAACAATATTAAACAATATTTTAATTTTTTTTTTCATTTAGGTGAAGAGTCTTATTTTCTATCGATCGATATCGTATTCCATATATTTCCTTTTTTTCCCCTTAAAAGTCGGAGGGAGTATTATTTTTTGTAATTTTTAATTATGGAATAAAACAAATGTGAAATCATATTGATCAAAAGCAAATGTGAAATCATATTGATCAAAAACTGAAACCGTTAAATCATGGGCATGGCCATGTGGGTTGTCCTATATTTAAGTACTCATTCATCCACATAATCTTATTGGTTCACCGCCTCGTGTTGAACATTTTTTTTATAATGCACACGGGGAATATTTTTTACAATGCACACGGGGAACATCGATGCATCATGCAGACAAACTTATGGATAAATGTCGAACTCGGTGCGCTGCCATCTTGTATTCCATTTATAACATGCAAGTATTTGCAATGATTCCAACAATTATTTTGAAAGGGGGTGAGTTCCTATCTTGTACTCAGTTCATAAACTCAAATCTTAGGAATCTGTTATGTAACAAATTGGACAATGAGTTGGATAAAAAAAGTGCAAGGTCTATGTGGTTTTTTAAGCAAGAAAAAGACTTAATTGCTGGTCTTAGTCGGCTTCAAATTCAACCTAAATAGCTCAGTAAATAGCCCAGAACAATCTAACAGCCAAGACACTTTTTAAAAAGCATCTTATAATTTTGAACATTGGTAGTATGGTACATTCAGGGTATCCGAGGCCCAAGCATATGCCAAATCAACAGTTTTATGGTGCAGATCAATCACAATGGCATGTTGTACGTATGTTGGAGCAATGTTGGGCAACTCAAAATTCTGCTTGGTGCTTCTTCCTCTTCCATGCTAATGTAAGACATAACAATATAAAAAATATGCATGCCATAAATATGATAAAAGAGCATCTTGTTACTATTAGAGCATCTCCAACAGAAGGTGTAAAAAATCCTACGTGGATGTGATAAATTAAATGTCAAATTGCCATGGAAGAAGCCATAGGCCCATAGACATTATACGCCATAAACATGATAAAGGAGCATTTCTTACCCCTCGATTGCTTATGTTTTTATATGCATGTTGTAAAGTGATAATCACATCACAAACCACCAAAATTTATACTAACCCCGAGTGGTTTCTAAGCCATAAAGATAGAACACAAAAATGGAAGCGCTTATTACTGTGTTTCTTTGAGCAATTAATTGAATTTAAGAGGTATTAGAGAATAAGCTTTTCTATGGATTTTGCTTCTATTCAAGCCTTTATATAGATTTTGTTAAATCCAGAAAATTCTATAAGAATAAAACATTATCTTACGAAACAATATCCACCAACGTAGATATTAGGATAGACACAGAACAATGAAAAAAACTTAAAAATACCAGTAAGGACGATTTTGCTATTATATACCTTGTATGAGTTTTGTATCTTATATCAAAAATCATAAGCTCCAACGGCAACGACCATTTATGCGCTCCCGTTGCGCAGCCTAGCGCCAACCTTCGAGGATATAATATAAGGACGGATCAAACAACAAAATCCTAAATTACACGAACCTAAAATTTTACTTATATTCAAGCCTTTATATAGATTTTGTTAAATCCAGAAAATTCCATAAGAATAAAAAATTATCTTAGGAAATAATATCCACCAAATTATTTATAAGTACTTGATTCCACAATATTATTTAATAAAAAATCTTTAATTTAGTTCTTCTTTTATTTACATTTGGACACCGTGTAATAGTCTAATAAATAATATGACTAAGTTCCTAGATAGATATATTGATGTGAATATCGATTCTAGAGGTTGGGGAAAATTTAGAAAAGATGTCTGGTTATATATATATTCTATATAATCAAAACAATGTCTTTCCCTTAGAGCAACTGCAGTGGTGCGAGTATAACCAAAGACCAAAGATCAAAAAAAACGACCAAATTTTAGTTTAGTCTGGTGTGTGACGCTACGGGTAGAAGACTAAATTTGGTCGAGCAGATACTATACGTTCGCTTGGTATGGGGCGGGGACTATACGTTCGCCCGATGGGGGGAGATTTCAAAAAAAAAAAAAAAAAAAGGGCGGAGGTATAAAGCCCGCCCCACTATAAAGAAAGTGAAAAAAGAATGGGGCGGAGGTATAAACCTCGCCCCACACAAAATAAAAAAAATACAAAAAAAAATAATGAGGCGGAGGCTATACGTTCGCCTGGTGTGGGGCGTACACTATACGTTCGCCTGGTGTGGGGCGTACACTATACGTTCGCTCGACTATAATTTGGGTTTAGTCTTTGGTCCCCGACCAAATATAGTCTGGGATTTGGGTTTAGTCTGGTCTTTGGTCGATGGTCCGTCCCGCTACGTCTGGTTCTTTTACTAAATAAATGGGTTTAGTCGCCCACTGCGGTTGCTCTTAGGACTATAAAATATTTCCTTTCATCAAAACAAAAATATCATTTGAAAAATGCTCTACAGTCGAGCACAAGCAACTACAGGTAGCTCTCCTAGATTTTGTTTTCTTCAAGGTCACATCTTATATTTTTTTCTCCTAGATTTTTGTTTTGCAGATAACATTAGAAATTGTGGAGAGCATGAACAATCCACAGAAAATCCACAAGTCGCCAGAACTATATTATTATAACAATAAAAGAGTTAGGGTTCATCAATTTAGAGTGAAAAAAGATACAAAAACAGAGAATGGAATAACCGAAAAGAAAAAGGATATTTACAATATGAGAATTGTTTCTAGCCAAAAGCGTGCCTGCAAAATAAAATCAACAGAACAATAGTAGGAGAAAGAACAATAAATAGATCACGACATATACGATGAACGAAGAAGAAATAAAAATATGGGTATAAAATAAATTGGAAGATTAGTCAAAATCAAAGAGAAGGCCATAGGAAAAGTGAAAAACGATTTGATCACCTCATTCAGGTATTAAACTCCTATATTGATTGATTTCATAGATCGACAAATAAAAGGGAGGCATAAAACGGAAGTAAGAACTGTTAAAATCAAGGAAACCCATAGAAAATGCTCATATCATCCCATGCAGCATTGCCAAGAAGCACTAACAACATCTACAAAACAGAACAATGAAAAAAACTTAAAAATACCAATAAATTTTGCTATTATATATACCTTGTGTGAGTTTTGTATCTTATCACGAAGCTCCAAAATAACCGGTATAAAAAATCATAAGGTCCTATTGCGGCAGCCATTCATTCGCTCCCGTTGCACAGCCTAGCGCCAACCTTCGAGGATACAAAAATAGATCAAACAACAAAATTGCAAGAGCGCAACAAAAGAAAAGAAAAAGAAGAAAAAAAAACGAATGACAAACAACCTGCGATTTTGTTTCTATTCAAGCCTTTATATAGATTTTATTAAATCCAAAAAATTTCATAAGAATAAAAAATTATCTTAGGAAACAATATCCACCAACTTGGATATTAGGATGGACACATTTACCCGTTGCAATATATTTGCATAAAAAATATTGAGCAAATTTTACACGTTTTAATAGAAATTTGTTTATTTAGAAATTCTATAAAAATGAAAATTGTCTTAAAGGAAATAATAAATGAAAAAATGTCTTAAGGAAATAATATGCGCCAATATTACTCCTATATTGATTGATTTCATAGATCGACAAATAAAAGGGAGGCATAAAACGGAAGTAAGAACTGTTAAAATCAAGGAAACCCATAGAAAATGCTCATATCATCCCATGCAGCATTGCCAAGAAGCACTAACAACATCTACAAAACAGAACAATGAAAAAAACTTAAAAATACCAATAAATTTTGCTATTATATATACCTTGTGTGAGTTTTGTATCTTATCACGAAGCTCCAAAATAACCGGTATAAAAAATCATAAGCTCCTATTGCGGCTGCCATTCATTCGCTCCCGTTGCACAGCCTAGCGCCAACCTTCGAGGATACAAAAATAGATCAAACAACAAAATTGCAAGAGCGCAACAAAAGAAAAGAAAAAGAAGAAAAAAAAAACGAATGACAAACAACCTGCGATTTTGTTTCTATTCAAGCCTTTATATAGATTTTATTAAATCCAAAAAATTTCATAAGAATAAAAAATTATCTTAGGAAACAATATCCACCAACTTGGATATTAGGATGGACACATTTACCCGTTGCAATATATTTGCATAAAAAATATTGAGCAAATTTTACACGTTTTAATAGAAATTTGTTTATTTAGAAATTCTATAAAAATGAAAATTGTCTTAAAGGAAATAATAAATGAAAAAATGTCTTAAGGAAATAATATGCGCCAATATTACCATGTTTTGATTGATTTCATAGATCGACAAATAAAAGGGAGGCATAAAACGGAAGTAAGAACTGTTAAAATCAAGGAAACCCATAGAAAATGCTCATATCATCCCATGCAAAGCATTGCCAAGAAGCACTAACAACATCTACAAAACAGAACAATGAAAAAAACTTAAAAATACCAATAAATTTTGCTATTATATATACCTTGTGTGAGTTTTGTATCTTATCACGAAGCTCCAAAATAATAGGTATAAAAATCATAAGCTCCTATTGCGGCTGCCATTCATTCGCTCCGTTGCCTGACCCTAGCGCCAACCTTCGAGGATACAAAAATAGATCAAACAACAAAATTGCAAGAGCGCAACAAAAGAAAAGAAAAAGAAGAAAAAAAAACGAATGACAAACAACCTGCGATTTTGTTTCTATTCAAGCCTTTATATAGATTTTATTAAATCCAAAAAATTTCATAAGAATAAAAAATTATCTTAGGAAACAATATCCACCAACTTGGATATTAGGATGGACACATTTACCCGTTGCAATATATTTGCATAAAAAATATTGAGCAAATTTTACACGTTTTAATAGAAATTTGTTTATTTAGAAATTCTATAAAAATGAAAATTGTCTTAAAGGAAATAATAAATGAAAAAATGTCTTAAGGAAATAATATGCGCCAATATTACTCCTATATTGATTGATTTCATAGATCGACAAATAAAAGGGAGGCATAAAACGGAAGTAAGAACTGTTAAAATCAAGGAAACCCATAGAAAATGCTCATATCATCCCATGCAGCATTGCCAAGAAGCACTAACAACATCTACAAAACAGAACAATGAAAAAAACTTAAAAATACCAATAAATTTTGCTATTATATATACCTTGTGTGAGTTTTGTATCTTATCACGAAGCTCCAAAATAACCGGTATAAAAAATCATAAGCTCCTATTGCGGCTGCCATTCATTCGCTCCCGTTGCACAGCCTAGCGCCAACCTTCGAGGATACAAAAATAGATCAAACAACAAAATTGCAAGAGCGCAACAAAAGAAAAGAAAAAGAAGAAAAAAAAACGAATGACAAACAACTGCGATTTTGTTTCTATTCAAGCCTTTATATAGTTTTTATTAAATCCAAAAATTTCATAAGAATAAAAAATTATCTTAGGAAACAATATCCACCAACTTGGATATTAGGATGGACACATTTACCCGTTGCAATATATTTGCATAAAAAATATTGAGCAAATTTTACACGTTTTAATAGAAATTTGTTTATTTAGAAATTCTATAAAAATGAAAATTGTCTTAAAGGAAATAATAAATGAAAAAATGTCTTAAGGAAATAATATGCGCCAATATTACCATGTTTTGATTGATTTCATAGATCGACAAATAAAAGGGAGGCATAAAACGGAAGTAAGAACTGTTAAAATCAAGGAAACCCATAGAAAATGCTCATATCATCCCATGCAGCATTGCCAAGAAGCACTAACAACATCTACAAAACAGAACAATGAAAAAAAACTTAAAAATACCAATAAATTTTGCTATTATATATACCTTGTGTGAGTTTTGTATCTTATCACGAAGCTCCAAAATAACCTAGTATAAAAAATCATAAGGTCCTATTGCGGCAGCCATTCATTCGCTCCGTTGTGACCCTAGCGCCAACCTTCGAGGATACAAAAATAGATCAAACAACAAAATTGCAAGAGCGCAACAAAAGAAAAGAAAAAGAAGAAAAAAAACGAATGACAAACAACCTGCGATTTTGTTTCTATTCAAGCCTTTATATAGATTTTATTAAATCCAAAAAATTTCATAAGAATAAAAAATTATCTTAGGAAACAATATCCACCAACTTGGATATTAGGATGGACACATTTACCCGTTGCAATATATTTGCATAAAAAATATTGAGCAAATTTTACACGTTTTAATAGAAATTTGTTTATTTAGAAATTCTATAAAATGAAAATTGTCTTAAAGGAAATAATAAATGAAAAAATGTCTTAAGGAAATAATATGCGCCAATATTACCATGTTTTGATTGATTTCATAGATCGACAAATAAAAGGGAGGCATAAAACGGAAGTAAGAACTGTTAAAATCAAGGAAACCCATAGAAAATGCTCATATCATCCCATGCAGCATTGCCAAGAAGCACTAACAACATCTACAAAACAGAACAATGAAAAAAACTTAAAAATACCAATAAATTTTGCTATTATATATACCTTGTGTGAGTTTTGTATCTTATCACGAAGCTCCAAAATAACCGGTATAAAAAATCATAAGCTCCTATTGCGGCTGCCATTCATTCGCTCCCGTTGCACAGCCTAGCGCCAACCTTCGAGGATACAAAAATAGATCAAACAACAAAATTGCAAGAGCGCAACAAAAGAAAAGAAAAAGAAGAAAAAAAAAACGAATGACAAACAACCTGCGATTTTGTTTCTATTCAAGCCTTTATATAGATTTTATTAAATCCAAAAAATTTCATAAGAATAAAAAATTATCTTAGGAAACAATATCCACCAACTTGGATATTAGGATGGACACATTTACCCGTTGCAATATATTTGCATAAAAAATATTGAGCAAATTTTACACGTTTTAATAGAAATTTGTTTATTTAGAAATTCTATAAAAATGAAAATTGTCTTAAAGGAAATAATAAATGAAAAAATGTCTTAAGGAAATAATATGCGCCAATATTACCATGTTTTGATTGATTTCATAGATCGACAAATAAAAGGGAGGCATAAAACGGAAGTAAGAACTGTTAAAATCAAGGAAACCCATAGAAAATGCTCATATCATCCCATGCAAAGCATTGCCAAGAAGCACTAACAACATCTACAAAACAGAACAATGAAAAAAACTTAAAAATACCAATAAATTTTGCTATTATATATACCTTGTGTGAGTTTTGTATCTTATCACGAAGCTCCAAAATAACCGGTATAAAAAATCATAAGGTCCTATTGCGGCTGCCATTCATTCGCTCCGTTGCATGACCTAGCGCCAACCTTCGAGGATACAAAAATAGATCAAACAACAAAATTGCAAGAGCGCAACAAAAGAAAAGAAAAAGAAGAAAAAAACGAATGACAAACAACCTGCGATTTTGTTTCTATTCAAGCCTTTATATAGATTTTATTAAATCCAAAAAATTCCATAAGAATAAAAAATTATCTTAGGAAACAATATCCACCAACTTGGATATTAGGATGGACACATTTACCCGTTGCAATATATTTGCATAAAAAATATTGAGCAAATTTTACACGTTTTAATAGAAATTTGTTTATTTAGAAATTCTATAAAAATGAAAATTGTCTTAAAGGAAATAATAAATGAAAAAATGTCTTAAGGAAATAATATGCGCCAATATTACCATGTTTTCTCGTTATAATATATTAGTACAGTATAAAAATATTGAACATCCTTTTCTAAACCCAAAAAATCTCCAAAAAAAATAAAATAAAATTTTCTTAGGAAATAATATCATTGTATTTTGATATTCACATTTATTTTATTAACATGCTCAAATATTTTCTTTCTTGTTATTTCATATTCTCATTCCTTTTTTTTTTTTTTTGCTGATTACGATTTTTTTTTTCCTTTGTAAATAATATTCCTAATGATTTTGTATTATTCCAATATTTTCTTTCGTGTTATTTTGATATCTTTCAAAATCATATTCCTATTCTTTTTTTTTCTGGTTCTGATTACGATTTTTTTTTCCTTTAGAAATCATATTCCTAATGATTTTGTATTATTTTTATCTATAAAGGAAATCATTTTATTTTATTTTTGTTGATAACATTTTTTTCCCTCTGGAAATCATACTTCTAATGATTTTGTATTATTATTATTTGTACAGGATTAACAAACTTTTTACTCGAGTCATACGGGCCACCCACAAATCAGGTATTTTCTTTTAATCGGTGATTTAAATATTTTCATTTAATCAGGTATATTCTTATGAATGTTTTTTAGGTATTTCATTCCAACTGAAAGTGTAATTGCAAATATTTTCTTTTACCCGTAGTTTGGAGTTGTAATTAGTGGATTTTATTATAAAAACTGTAAATGGACATTGGATTTTTTTTTATTCATATGATTGATTTAATTTTACGATGAAATCACGATGAACATTGCATATTTTATTTTATTTTGTTATGATGAAATCGTTTTATTTTGGTAATGTTGAGGATGTGTATATTTGTTTTGATATGTTTCTAAGATTAAATAGGATTTAGTAAATTTAGGAAATTATTTTTTAAAATGTGATAGGCCAGATAATATTTTGTGGGTCCAAAAGATTCTACTGAAATGCTATTGGCTCAAATTTAGAATGGTGGGGCCAGAATCAACCAGAAGCTCCGATTAACCACAGAGCTCGAAAAAACTCTGTTTTTATATAAAGAATTGTATGTTTGTGTGGGGATCGATTATGTTTGTGTGATACTCCAATATACTAATTTGTCACTTGGAATCATCTGGTTATAGAGGAAAGCGATAGAAAAGAGGGGATCTGTTCGTGTTGGGTAAAGTGGAAAACGACGGGAATGGAAACTGCTCATGTTCCAAAACCTGTTCGTGTTGGGAAAGGAATCTGTCTGTGTTCCAACCCGACCCAGCCAGTACTGTTCCAACCCCGACCCGGTCAAGCTCCAGACCCGGCTCACTGTTCCCGGCCGACCCGGCTCCTGTTCCCGGCCGACCCGGCTCACTGTCCCAGCTCCTGTTCCAGTTTTGGGACGCGCGCGATAAAGTGTGTTCCGGTTCTGTGTATATATAGTGGGAACCAAAGCCAAAAGGTATGTAACTATAACACTAATGTGGGCCTTTACATTGAATACTTGCTAGGCTTGTTTATTTGTTTTTAGAACATGCCTAGCTTTGTTTATTTTTGTCTTAAGATAAGTCCATATCATATAAATAGTCAATTTAATTATAATTATTGATCATTAAGAGTTTTGGCTTTAGTGTTATTTTATTCTCTTGAATATGATATTGGTTATAGTTGAGTGGTGTGTTTTGTTTAATTGGTTGTACCAACTCAATTCCAATGTATTTATTTGGGGTTTAGAATTACTTGCGCACCATTATTGTGTACTTATACTTTCTTCCCAAATTTGAAATGTACTGTGGGATGCAATCCACTGGCTCGACTGTTAAGAGTCGATATTTTCAAAAGATACGTTGCAAATAAAATCACATGTATTCCAAATTTTGTGGAAGAACTCGCAAAAGATGATATATGAGTCAGAAAATTTCCATTTCTCTACTTCATCCATCATACTAACGAACCAGTATATGTTGAAGTATGACAACAAGAGAACTATCTTTAGTAATATATTCAACCTAAAGTAAGTGGTTGACATGTGTAGTGAGGTTCTCTTGGCCCGTTGAGATAAAGAAATTTCTCAAATTAAGCTAAATGAAGCAAAATTGAAAATGGAAAGAACCCAAAAGTAATAAGGGTTAGACGTAATGACTCATGTAAAGCATGAGAAAAGGGACATATATATTACGGGATGAAGCTAAAACGTAATTCTAGCTTCCATCATAAATGAAAGAGTTGAAAAGAGTTGAAAATGCACCTGGTTATAGGTGTTGGTATATACTATGTAATGTGTGTAACATAGTAGTGTTGATGGTGGATTTTCGTTTAAGGTTAAAATTGTAAAATCCGGAAAAAATTATGCGCTGACATCTTGTAAAAGATAAAGCCATCAATAAGTGTTGGATACTCCCTCACTTAATTCACCAAGAATGGAGCATGTGGCAACAATCCCATTCTGTGAATACATGAAATTCCTCCAGGTTGGAGCATGCGGCAACAATCCCATCCTGTGAATTTCTAATCAGCCTTGTATTTCCAGTACTCATTATCAGTGTGGCATGACGACTGGGTGTTACTCTTACAGAGTAACACGAACCTCCAAGCACTATAATGAAACCATGTACGAAATACCCGTACAGGCTGACTCTCGGTGTGTGTTAAGTGCATATTTTGCATATATTTAGTGTTGAATCCATGCTAGTAATTGCTATATATTCTTGCGAATTATTGTATATTACTCTTGTTTTCTCTTGTTTATGTTTTGCTAGGTGAATCATCCAAAAGAAGTGAATTGGCACATATTTGTGCAATAAAAGAAGTTAGCTACAAACGAAGAAGGGCCAAAGACCAAACGGAACTCGTTCGACTCTAGGAGTTCTTGCTATCACAATGAAGAGGACGAAAAGACGAATCGAATAGCGAAAGAATGGAGTCATTCCGACATCGTATGAAGAAGTTATGGGCGAAGTTAGAAGTTAAGCTTGTCAGTTATCCAAAAGTGACAGTTCAAAGAGGTAGAATACCTTGTCAATTATCTGGAACTGACAGTTCACGTGAGTTATAAGGGCACCTCGTTATTTACTCTGGGAAGCCACCATCATCATCTCAGATCGTGACCAGTTCGGGGAGTTATTATTTCTTTCAGTTAACGTCCGTGTAAAAGAGATGTTCGATTTTAGTTTAAAACAGAGAATGGAGGTATGGGTTTCTGTTGACGATCAACATCAGTGATTGAAAAGAGTTTTGTTAATCTTTGGTGACAATGAGTCTAAGGTTGAGTCTGTGATGTTTTAATGGAGTTGTGGTAGTTATTCGTGATGATAGTTGTAGTTCATACGGGCGGTGATAGCTCGAGTATGGTGGTGAGACTCAAAGGATGGGAAGAAGTGGAGCTCTAGGTTCTTTGAGAAGACTTGGCAGAGAATGAAAATGGCTTCTTTGCCATTGTTGATGGAGTCTTAAAGTTGTGGTTTCTTGTTGATAGCACCGACGATGGAGTAAGTTTAGGGGAAAAGGTGGCAGTGATCGCTGGAGTTGGTATCATTGTTTGCTTCGGTGATGTTGGTGATGAAGGAGATAGCTCGATTTGGAAATGGAAGGAACGGGTGATGGCTGGAGCTTGGCAGAGATGGAGGTCCTATTTGGTAGTCAATGGAGTTGAGGTATGTTGGGTCGTGTCAGAGAAGAAGATAAGAAGTAAGTATTGGAGTCGATCTGGTTGCTGCCATTATTGATGGTTGATCATGGAGCTGCTGTGTTCGAAACAATGGGTTCGGAGATGGATTGATGGCAGCAGCGAGACTCGAGAGAAGGTTCGATGTGAGCTGGTGATAGGCAGAGACGAGTTTGGTTCAGGGAGCTGTAGTATTCATGATTAGAGTTCGAGTCATGGGTCGATGAAGCTGGAAGTGATGGAAGAGAAGTAATGATAACTGATGGATTTCACGGAGGGCCTGGTATACGTGAGTTATTGGCCAAATGTATGGAAACTCAGGGAATTAGAAAACTCACGGAGATGTGAGTGTCCGAGAATTCGACGGGATGAAACTAAAAATCCAGGGACTTTAATATTTCACGGAGACGTGATTATCCGTGGGAAGCTGGAGGTCATCGGGGGTTTGCACTGTCAGTTACACAGAACTGATAGGCTAATTTTGATAACGGGCTGGACTATGCAGTATTAGACTCGAGCCCATTACTTGGGTTAGCACATATTTGTCACGGCTACAGTTTGGCAGTGACTAGTTTATGGAATTGGCGAGCTTTTGGCAACCTACTTCTATCGGGATTCGACGCAAGGGCACTTCTACAACTTGAAGACTATAAAAGAGAACTTCTTAACCTAAGTTTGATATATATATCATATCTATCATAGAATAATATCACACATCTCATAATACACTTTTGTTCTTCATAAAATATTTTAGGGTTTACCCCTTTTGGGGGAAACCGAGAAACGGTGTAAACATGAGAGGCTAAACTTTTGTTGATTGAGGATGAATTCAATGTTCTAGCGTGAAGCTCTATTATTATACAAGTTTGTTCGGAGTTTTAATCACATCATCGTTTGTTTTCACTATTTGATCTTTATGAGTAATTATTGGATTGATTTGGAGTGCACGCTAGATTGATTTACTAATTGTTCTATTGCTAGTATTGAGTTAGGAGATAAGTAATCGTCGAATAATTCATACACAAGTAGAAATTGCGAGACCTTGTAGAGGGATTCTGTGGAGCAATTGCGAGTGAAGATAACACCAGCAAGTGAACCTTGAGCTAAGAGTTTAACTACTGGGATCAACCTAATTCACAAAGCCTAAGCGTTCGATCGGATTACACCTTGAGTGAGCTACTACTTGGTGGTTCGTTTGGATAGAATCGATATTGGAGAGCTTAGTATCCGTGGTAAAAGGAGTTTTGAGGATAGCACTGAGCTATTTTGCTTTCCTACGGTTGGTGATGAATGGTTCTAACGAAGATAGATAAGTATACTAATCCAGTTATCGCTTGGTAACGGCGAAGGATTCCTTGATCATCTCTTTCTTTTATTTGTTATTATTTCTATTTGACTTTAAACCAACCCCCATTTCACTTTGTTTTGCTATCTAAATAACATATCAAATACATGACTCTCTCGTGGGAACGATCCTTACTACCGCTATATTACTAGTTAATTAGTGGGAAATATATTGATTAATTTGTTGTGGTTACGACACGCATCAAATTTTGGCGCCATTCTTAGGGGAGCGGTTGTTAATTGATTTGTTATTTGTTTAGCTTGTTTTTGTTTTTAAATTTTTTCTTGTGTTCTTGTGAGTCGTCATGTTTCCTTATGGACTTAACATGTATGGAGCACAAGACCAATCATCATATTATTGTGGTAATCAATTTGGATTTCAACCTCATTCATATAACAACTACCAACCATACCCTACGGAGCCTTATGTATACTCTCATACATATCAACAACCTTATGACGGGTATGTAAGTGAGCAATCAAAGGGATGGGAGGATGGTTATGCTTCTGATCAGTTGTTTTCTAATAATGTGCAGATGACAGAGAGTGTGGAAAGACCTACTCCTCTTTATCATGTTCTTTCGTCATTTATGTCAAAAGAAGAGATACAGTCTGAAAATTCCATCGTGAATAATGGCGGAAAACGTATTAATATCAGAAAACTTTCAAAGCAATATGATCAGTTAGAAGAAGCTGGAGCATCAGAAAAGACCCTCGAAGAAATCAACAAGGTAATACGAACGGAACTTCAACGTCGTTGGGATATTGAAGACTATGAGGTTGACGAAGACTCTGATGAAGATGAGAAACCTTTGGAAAATCCTTGCAATAATGGTAATGTTATTTTAACTCCGGATCATAATAACAATCACTCGCCTATTCAAAAGGAGGAGAATGAATATGACATAACCGTTGTTATAAATGGTGTAACGTACTCAAACAATGATTTTAAGATTTGCACCAATGAGCTAGAATTTCTAGGAGATGATTCTGATTCCGATGCCGAGGTTGTTGAAGAAATAGAGATTGAGAATGAAACCAAATTGGTTGAAGTTGTGGAAGACCCAAATGAGCTAGCCAAGGATTATAATGATGCTGAGATTTTGATTGAAGCAGAAACTGACGAAGAATGGCTAAATAGTTTGATAGAGGACCACAATACAAATGAGGTAAATAATTCATTGTAATTCTTTAAGAATGATGAGGATCCTGTAATACGAGAGATTGTGGAAGGTTTGTCTAATCCTTTGCATATTTCTAAATCTTTTGATCGACATCACTTAGGATTGGAGTTGTGTGCTTCTACAGTTTTAAAGAATTATTTTGCTTCTAAGTATCTACCACTTGATGTGTTTGATTCTAGCATTGTGCAGGTTCATCGAGAGGAACCCGAAGAAGTTCCCTTATTTTATGTTCTCTATCCACTTCCGAGTGTAGAAAGGACTAAGTGTGGGGGAAACTTTCAAGCTATAACAATTTCACTATTCATATATATTATGCTAATAATTGTGCGAAGTTGTTATTAGAATTTCAGATTGTTTTCTGGGCAGACTACCAGATTTTCAGATTGTTGGTATATGGACAATAACAAGAGAGTCGGGCTGACGACTTTAAACCAAGCGCTTCATGGGAGGCAACCCATAGGTTTTGTATCTTAAACCCCTTTTTTTTTATTGTTTTCATGTCATGTTTGCATCCCCGTGTTTAATTTCATTGAGTCCGGAATCTATCTTAGAAGAGAATTATGACGAATACCTTTTCGTCAGAAAAATTCAGATTGCTCGTAGTTTGTAGGAGCAGAATATCGCGACATCAGTATTTTGAGAGAGTAATAAACAACTATGTTGCGAAGGCGTCGCAGGGAAGTGACTTAAATGACGCAATGGATGACGATAGCCTAAAACATGAGAAAAGTGTGAAGATTTGGCGAGATTTAGGAGTGTCGCAAAGAAGAATGTTTATAACACTCGCGACACTTCGCGAGTCATTCCCGAAAATAAAGGACAGCTTAGCTGTCATCCACTGTGTAATACCCTATATAAAGGGTCGAGTAAGTCTGTTGTGAAGGGGATTATTTTTGAATTGTTAAGCAAGTCATTAGGAGAGAGAAAGTTAAGAGTGATTGTAATTACTTTAGCTTTGTTCTACATTTCTTTGTAAACCTTTCAAGAAAACAATTAATAAAATATATTGTTATTCATCTTCAAATGGGTTGATTAAACAAATTCGAGTGAGGGGTGTAGTGTGGGATTTCCTGCAACTACATATGCGCTAGAAACAGGGATTGATTAGAAGATCAACAACCTTGTGAATTGGAAGAATCCGGTGTAACAAGAAAGAAATCTCGAATAATTTTTAACAAGTTACTAAAATTGAGAAATGGCTAGAAGAAAGAATGCATCATAACAACCAACGATCGTAAGGAGAAGTGGAAGATTAGTTGGAGAAAGGAGAAATGAAGTAGGTGAACCATCAGGGATAAATGCAAGAAATGGAGAAGAAGGTCGAATTCAACCACCAATTCAACCACCAATTCAACCAGCGCTAAACAGAGTAACCGATTATGATAGAGTGAGCGTGCATACATGGAGATCAGATTCTATGGAAGAAAGAGAAGAAGTGCAACAATTGATGAATAGTGGACAAGAAGAGAGAAATCGAGAAGAGATGGGAGAAACAATTCGTGGAAATGAAGAAATTGCAGCATTAGAAGCGTTGAGACAGACAATACATGAAGAAAGGCGGTTAGAAGCAGAAGAACGCGCAAATTTAACAAGGCAAAACCACGAATTAAGGATGGAAAATAGGAGGTTGCAAAATAGAAGATCAAGGAGTAATAACAGATCGAGATCAGGATCGATTAGAGAAAATATGAGAAGAACATTACCTGTAGAAAACGTTAATGAAGAAAATTTGGAAAGAGAGTTAAATTTTGGTGAAGGAGGTCGCGAAGAGAGAGAATTAGTAGAGAATCGTTATATTTTGGTGAATGATCAAAATGATGGAAATCAAGAAGATAGGCAGCCTCAAGGGCGAGAATAACTTGATTAATGAAGAAAATCAGGAAGAAGGAAGGAGAATACTACATGGGAGAGAAACACAAAGGAAACAAAAGGAAATTGAAGATGACATTGAAAAGCATTATACTGAACAAGCGCGTCTAGCCCGCGAGAGAGAAAGATTGAGAGCAGAAATGGAAAATCGGGAATTGGAAGAGGCGATTCGGCAGAATAATCATGACAATCGAGAAAGAAGGCGCGAGCGAAATCGCAACAATGGAGATATCAACGAAGAATATGAAAGAATACAAAAAAGAATTGATAGGCAGCCAAGAAGAGAAAATGACAGATATAATGGTGTGAGAATTTGTGAAGGAGATGAGGGAGAAACTCATGAGAGAAAGAAGAGAAGAGAGCAATGAACCCAGAAAATATAAGTAGACACGAACGAAGAAGGAGGGAAGCGAGAATTAAAGAGACCGATAAATTCAATTTCGAGGCAAATGAACAAATTCTGCGAGAATTGGCGAGAGATGAGAGGAATATTGAACAAGCAGAAGAGAAGGAGGGAGAAGACAGTTAGATGAAGCTATCGCAGAGGTCGCGAAAAATCCTTTTACATTAGAAGTGCAGCTAGGAGGAATACCCCAAAGTGCAACTTACCAAGCATTAACTAGCATTTTTGATGGGTCAACTTGTGCAGTACAACACATCAAGGCTTACGTGAGATGTATGCTACAGTGGGAAAACCATGATGCTATATTATGCAAATACTTTGCGTCGAGTTTAACGGGAGAAGCGTTGAAATGGTTTGAGGGTCTACCAAGGAATACAATCACATCATTCAATCATTTACAAGCTATATTTTTAGGGGCGTATATAAGCAACAACTCTTCGCGACCTGGCATTGAAGATGTATTTGGGCTAAACCAAAAAATTGGCGAGAGCTTGAGACATCTGACCGTAAGATGGAAGACAATGTGTAGCGAAATGGCTAGACGGGTGGATGAAAGATACCTCATATTATCATTCATAAATGCTATGTTCGCAACCAACTTATTATATGTTCAAGTTTTCAGAGTCAAGAATACAATCACGATGACCGAATTGAGAGAACTGCAAGAGGAATATATTGCTTTGGAGGAAAGACAAAATGAAGTAGAATCGTACCCAGTCGCGAATACAAGTTCAAGTGCTGCGAATGCAAGTTTGTTGCCCAGATTAATACAAACAGTGGCGAGTACCTTGCAAGGGCAACAAGAAAAAGTGGTAGATGATGGACAGCCAAAATTAGTAGCGATGGGAAGTCGAGATCAGGAAGAATTTGAAAAAGAAAGAAACTACTACAATCGTAGCGGCCCGAACAAAATTCAGAGACTTGATCACCCGCAAGAAACCTATGGAAGTCAAAAACATAATTATCATGGAGGACAACGACGACATAGAGTAGTATGGGAAGAAATCAAGATGCCACCACTAAACACTAGTGTGGAGAAGATATGGGAAGCTATACTCTTGATGGAGAATATACCTGCACCATGGAACATGGGGAGTGAACCGCCACCAGGTGATAGAAGTCACGATTCTGTTCTTACCATCGTTTTCATGGACATCTGACAAATGACTGCCGAAACATCAAAAGAATTATCCTTAGAATGATTGATCAGGGGAAGCTGAATCACTTTTTAAAAAGCGAAGAGAAAGTTCAACATTTACCACCGCCACCGTCAAAGGGAAAAGAAACATTCGTGATAGAAGTTGGGGCGAAAGCTAAAAATTTGTTTTGCAACTCCATTGTTCATTCATATCGCACCATTGAGGATTTTCATGATAACGTACTCGGTAGGGTTTTTGCGAGGGATGTTAATAATCGGGAGGTAATGAACATCGCGAGGAAATCGCAGATTAAAAGAGTGGCGATTGCAGATTATCTCTTTCTCGCAGAAGAAATACCCAAAGGTAGAGAAATACATGATAACCCGTTGGTGGTAAACTGGATATTAATCCAAAACCCGTTGATGGGGAAGATGATGAGGCGAGAAACTTGTTTGGGCAATAAATAGAATATTAATCGATCTGGGAGCTCAGTCAACATTCTTTTTACCATACTTACAAGACTATGGGAGGAAAGGATGAAGATTTGATCCCTTCAACATACAAAATATATGGTTTCAATGGTACCGCGAACAAGCCCAAAGGAGAAGTACACATGAGAATACCTTTGCAAGGATTGTCAACTGATATCTTGTTTTGTGTGGTCGATGTGGAGTCCCCTTATA
This sequence comes from Papaver armeniacum, assembly GCA_023531295.1. Lineage (NCBI taxonomy): Eukaryota > Viridiplantae > Streptophyta > Magnoliopsida > Ranunculales > Papaveraceae > Papaver > Papaver armeniacum. The sequence continues at coordinate 703,005 of JAJJWW010015270.1, forward strand.
ATGCATTGATTGTAAGGCCATGGTTGCATGAAATTCTGGGTGTGGCGTCAACGTATCATCAGTGTATAAAGTTTCCCCATCCTAGTGGTGTTGGAATTATAAAGGGAGATTGGATAGAAGGGGAAAAATGTTATGAGATTGATGTGGAGAGCTGTGAAGAGAGAGCTGCAAAAAAGAAGGGATGGAAGAAGAACATAAAAGATGAACAAAGAAAAGAAAGATTGATGGTAGATAGCATAAATATAAGAAGAGAAGACACATTGCGAGGTGAAGATATGAAGGCAGTTGAAAGTCATCTTTGGAAAAGAATCATCGAGAAGTTTTAATGATACAGAGGCAGAGGGAAGCAGGAGTAAAAGGTATAAGAAGTGAATAATTGCGAGAAGTGACAAAGATTAAGTGGCGAAGGCACTTCAAGGACAAGAAGAATAAAAGGTAGTTGAAAACGCTTTGCGAAGTGAACGCATAAAGGCAGTTGAAAAATTGTGATGGAAAGGAAACGTTAAGAGATTTGAATGGTGCAGAGACAGAAAATAGTAGGATCAAAAGGTATAAGAAGTGAATAGTTGTTATTATCAAAATTAAGTGACAGGGGCATATCAAAAGTAGGAGGAAGAAATAATAACTGAAGAAGAAATGTACGAGAATCTCGCGATCAAGAATGTATGAAAATCCGATTGAAGAGTTGAAAAGAGAATGTTACAAACAAAGCAAAATTATGCGATAGCATCGCAAGCAAAATAACATGAAATTATCAAGAATGAATGATTAATTGAATTAAGAAAAATGAATGAGTGAGTGAATGGGACGAACCTTTATGGCGTACACCCTAGTTCGCGAATAATATTTCGTAAGAGGCAAATGTAAGACCTAAAGTGCGTCATATAAGGGGGTATCTCTTGACATGGCTCAGTGAAAAGGTTACACCGCTCCTGGAACCTGAGTCATGGAGATTGGGGGATAATAACATCCATCCGGGAGAGATACCTTGGATTTCCAACTATATAAGGTTATACCCTGGTTGGACGACCGAGGGTCTCTTCCAAGGAGTCAGTGTATGACCAAGGCGCCGAGGTACACGGTTGAGTCAAGAGTGCGGGGAGCATGGAACTTCCTTACCACTCTTGACAAGTCTTGGCACATGCTGCACTCGGCCTGAAGAAAACTCCACTTAGGGTGCAGTCTCGTAACCATAAGCCCTATAGGTATAAGGGATAAGAGGCTGCGAAAACAACAGCTTCTTTGTTAAGACCGGATGGGAGGAGCTAGTCTTGTATGGCCGATGTACGCCTCCTTGAAGGGGCAACCAGGGGAAATGATAAGGGCGGCACCCTCCGGTAGGGGAGCGATAAGTGTCAAAAGACGCAAATGTCATGAGACTTTATTTTCGCAAGGAAGTATAGGCTTGTCATATTTGTGCAATGATCCTGTAGAGGCAATAATATGCGACGCAAGGATAAGGCGAGATCAATGGGTTATTGCATGAAAATGTAAAAACGTCCTGCGATTTCGTCGCAGAGACGATAATGTCATGGGATTTTACACTCGCAAGAGTATTTAAGCCTATCATATTGTCGCGGATAAAATATCCTGTAGAGGCAAAAATACTTAGCAAATGATAAGACAAGGTCAATGGGTCATTACATGAAAATGTAAAGACGTCCTGCGATCTTGTCGCAACGAGGGGTGGCGAAATAAGACCTTTAATTAGGAAGGCAAAATAAGACCACACAAAAACGATAAGGCAAGATTAACGGATTTCTTCATTTATGGAGACATTCTGCGATCTTGTCGCAATAACGAGCTTCAATATGCTCATGAAAACAGATAACAAAGGTAAATCTCTCATTTGAAAATGAATAACAGAGGCAAGTATGGGAATGAATAGGATAAAGTTTTGTTATTCATTTCCATATGAGGAATTTATGCATTCATAATACTAGTTAGTCGAATTATAAAAGAGAATTGCTTGATTAATATGTGCAAGTAAAGAAAACAAAGATTGAATTCATATTTGACAATCCAAGAAGATTGAAAGAGTATATATATTACAAGTAGCGAAAGAAGAAAAAGAAGTTATTTCTTTGAAGAATCATCTTCTTGGTCGATTCTTGATTTCATCATTCTCTTCGCCATGATTCTTCGCTTCGCTAGCATCACTATCGAGACATCCGAGAAAAGTGTATCTTCGGGAATATTCTCGCGAAGACAAGGATATGAACTAAGAGGAATCTTGTGATCATTGCAAACTATCTCAATAGTTTGATTGCGAAAACGAATCGCATAATTATTAAAGTTCGCCACTTTGTAGCTTGCAGTTGTTTCTTTAGCTTAGAATATTTGTTGTTGCGAAGAGAAAAGTCTTGTGCGAGTTGTCCTTTTTCAGACTCAAGTTCTTCAATCCTTGTTTGAAGTCTTTTCTCGGATTCTGCAGAACATATGACAATATATTAACAATTTAACAGCAATGCTACGGAAATAAGAAACAGCAAAGTATAATAAACAACCTTCTCTGTCAGATATCATATCCTTAACCAAGGCAGTATGCTCGGCATGAAGGCTAACATCAACACCTAAATTATTCCTGGCATTATCTAGAACCTTTGCAGCCCAAGCAAACTCATCATCATTATTTATAACAAGAAGTGAACGAACTTGTTCTTCTCGCTCAGTAAGTATGGCATTCTGGCGAAGGGATTCATCTCGTTCAATTTGTACTTCGAGAAGAGACTTTTGAAATTTTGCTAATGCCTGTGCACCTCTGTTAGTAATGCGATCTTTCTCATCTATGAGATTACTAATTTTCTTCCTTAAGGTTTTGGTTTTATTATGGGAATTAAGGTACATTCGTTTAAATTGATTAGCTAAACTTAAACTAGCTCTATGCTCGATCTCTAAGAGATGATATTTGGATTGAAGATCCTTTAATGGAAGGAGGTTAGTCTTATTTGAGGAACTACTTAGAGATTCATTGAGATGAGTAAGAAGGACATCATCATCCATGGGCTCGGGAAATGAGTGGAGAAGAATGGCTTCTTCAGAGAGATTATATATGTCTGCGAAAATAGTAAGTCAGGCAAAGAAAAGCAAATAATAGAGTAAAAAGGATTTGAGGAGTAAAGATTGTTATACCATAAAGCTGTTGATTTGCACTTTGAAGAGTAGATACTCTATTCTGTTGAGAAGTAAGCTCAGCTTCCATTGTTTAATTCTTTCATCTTTCTTGCGAGATGTCGCAGCTTCAACCTCTAGTTCTCGGATTTTCTCTTTAAGTTGCAAATTTTTCTTTTCAAGATTGTGGTGTCTTTTTTCAAGGTCTGAGGCAACGACAAAAGAAGCTCTCCCAGACTATAAAGGAAATATGGGAACGATTAAGATAAAGCTTATAATTGAAGTCACAAAGAAATAAAGGGATACGAACATACCAAAGCATTCAGAGCGTTTAAGAAACTAGAAGTCACTGTTCGGGAAACCCCGCGAAAAGACTCATTATCCTCCAGCAGTGGGGCATCGCAAATCTTAGCGAGAGCTTCGCAAGTAGCAGTTAAATGCTCATCTCCCAATCCTTGCATAGAATCGGAAAAGATACTAGACAATTGCGCCATAGCAGAGGTGATTGAATGATTCTCCTTCGCAGAAGAAGTACCAATCTCATTTTCATCTTCGTCAGAGTTCTCGTCTGTTTGAGAACTACAATAAGAAGAGAGATGGGTTTTCCGTTTCTTAGAAAGCGGAGCAGAAGACTTGTCCTTGCGAAAAGTAGTTTTGTCCTTGCCTTTAGCCTTCGCAGCTTCAGCTTCTTCAATTTCAACCTTCGCATACGCATGAAGATAAGAAACAGAGGCAACAATATTGTTTAAAATAACAAAAGAAAATGTTTCTTACTTCATCCGTGAGCGATCGAAGTATCGCCAGGGTACTCGGCTTTGGATTTTCTTTATATTTCTTTCTCATTCTGGTGATCTAAAATTTTTGAAAGTTAATAAGTAAAAGAGGAAGAAGATGTCGCAAAGCGAAATTGAAGAAAGGAAGTATACCTCTTTTGTCTCCTCAGGCCACTTAACTCCCAAGGATGATAATTCATGAGATGTGCAGGGAGAACATGTGAACCTGCGATGTAAGGTCCACTCAAAAATAAAGGAACAACCCACCACTTCTCATCTTTAGAATGGCGGGGAGTACTATTATTGCCCGAATGCCAATCAATGTCATGCATAAGCAGCTTGTCATCGGAAACATTATCTATTCTTTTCAGTCGAGCGCCCCAGCGAGATTTATCATTTCTCATGTTTATTACTGCATAATTCGCAAAGAAATTTTCTACAGTATACTTCTCAGGGACTATCTCCAAATTTGCAAAGTTAGGATCTCTAACATTAACAGGATATAAAGATCCTTTACTAGCGCCGCGGTTTGCGAATTCAAGCATCAAGCGGATGCAGTCGCCACTCAACTGATAGACAGCTCGCGAGAATTTTTCATGAGCAAGGATTTCATAGAATAATGGTATCTCGGGATTATATAGAGGAATGGGAAGTCCTGCGAGGAGTTGACCTAGCGAGACTATGATTTTATGATCATCACATTGATGATCAGAAAACAGTTTTGCAGAGAATAGACGAAGATTCTAGATCAGGAATGGTTGATAAGATGAAACCCTTCTCTTTTAATTTCTTTTGAGTATCTTCAAAAAGGGGTTTATATGTACGACCCAATGAAGCCATTTATATAGTATGGGAATGAATGGGGAATGGAAGATTGAGAGAATTGAAGGGGAGGATTACAGTAGCAGTAGCGCAAATTGCGGAAGAAGAAAGTTAAACGAAAGTTGCAGAGGGAAAATAAAAGAGAAAAAGAGAAGGGTAAGAAAGCTATATATAGAGGAGAGAATCCTCGAGAAAACAAATGCATTTAATGCGAGATGGGACGTGAATGGTCAAGAATAAACGGTTGAAAGAGACGTGTCAAGAAAAGAGTGGAAGAAGAAACACCTGTAATAAATTCCGTACATAAATAAAACGAGAAAAAATGAACAATCGCGAGATAAAGATGAGCAGTTGCGGCACTTTAAAAAATTGGTTCTCATGACATTCTCTTCTTCGCAGAGAAGACATGAGAAGAGGCAAGATGTAGGAGCAGAATATCGCGACATCAGTATTTTGAGAGAGTAATAAACAACTATGTTGCGAAGGCGTCGCAGGGAAGTGACTTAAATGACGCAATGGATGACGATAGCCTAAAACATGAGAAAAGTGTGAAGATTTGGCGAGATTTAGGAGTGTCGCAAAGAAGAATGTTTATAACACTCGCGACACTTCGCGAGTCATTCCCGAAAAATAAAGGACAACTTAGCTGTCATCCACTGTGTAATACCCTATATAAAGGGTCGAGTAAGTCTGTTGTGAAGGGGATTATTTTTGAATTGTTAAGCAAGTCATTAGGAGAGAGAAAATTAAGAGTGATTGTAATTACTTTAGCTCTGTTCTACATTTCTTTGTAAACCTTTCAAGAAAACAATTAATAAAATATATTGTTATTCATCTTCAAATGGGTTGATTAAACAAATTCGAGTGAGGGGTGTAGTGTGGGATTTCCTGCAACTACATAGTTCATTCCAGAGACCATAACTGTCAGACCGTTTATCGAAACATTGTGCCCTTTTGACACTGTGTAGAAAACACGTAGATGAACAACTTTTGTGAAACGGAGTTTTTCCAAATTCCTTACCAATTTGTACAGTTTTTGCGTTTTATCTGCTGCTACGTCAGAATTCAGAATTTTCAGTTTTACACATTGAGGACAATGTGAAGTTTAAGTGTGGGGGAGTCTTTTGCATATAGAGTTTTTAGCCTTTTTGAGTCAAAATTTTTGTATATATTTGAATAAGACCTCCAACTTGTAGAGATTTTAGAGTCACTAGCATACTTCTAGGTATGTTTACATAGAGATTCGAATGACATAACTCGAACTTGGAAGTGTTAGAGAACTATATTCGGATTTCTTACTTGTTAGAGTGTTAAATAATGGATTTAATCATGCCGGTGATGCAAATTAGGAGCAGGGAGAAATGCATTATTAGAGTTGATGATCAATCATTAGTGGAGACTACCTATTTTCAAATCAACAGAGGCACCATACCAAATTTCTTTGTAGATGACTAAAGAGCTTTCTTTTGAGTGTGTGTCACCGTACGTTAATTCCGGGTAGAATGGTGAGCTACCCAACTTCACACTATTTTCAGCACTATTTTTGATCTCTTGAGTGCTAATTTTGTCAATCATGAGGGTGACGTCTATAGACGAAAACCACCTTCTTGTAGTTTGATTTGCAGTTAGCACCATTCTCTCTCTCGCCAACAACAGGTCCATAGAAACACTCATCATCAACAAGTGGAGCGACATCAAAATCTACAAGGAAAGTTGAAGACGTTTGAGGTTTACAAGCAACAATACGAGTAAGAGCAAATTTCATATCCAAGTAAAGCAACATACAATGAGCCGATTTTTATATACATGTTGGAGACTTACACATAAGGAGCGGAATTCTAAATCCAAGTTGAAGACTTATTTACAAGAGCGAAGAAAATCAAAAGATGAGAGTTATTGAAGTTTATGATACAAAGACAATACAAGTTGTGAAGATCAAAGTGGTAAAGTACTTCTTTCATGGCCATGTTATTTTAATTTGGTTATTATTTTTGTAGTTGCAATCTTTTTGTTAAAAAAAAAAGGGAAAAGAAAAAAAAATACAAAAAAAAAAAAAAGAAAAAAAAAATACAAAAAAAATACAAAAAGATTTGCATTTAGGTTGTTATTTGTTCAATAAGGCAATGTGGAAGAAAAATCTATAAGGAAGTATCAAGCAATAAGGAAATTGAAGAGAATGTAAAGGAACAACCTAACGTAAAAGCACTAATCAAGTTTAATTCCCTAGATGCGTTAAGTTCTAAGAAATCAGGCTAATCAAAGCAATTGAACGTACTAATTCAATTTAACAAAGGTTACGATTCACATATGATCATAAGAATATATCACTACAAACTATAATCATATTATGCTACTTGTATCCAAGGAATATCACTTTGCGTATAATAAACCCTAAACTAGCAATAGATGTGATTAGAAGTTCTACCAATTTGCAACTTGACAAAACAATCAATCAATCATAAAACAATATTTTCAGAGAATTGCAAACGATAAATATGAGACAAAACTAATATATTGAATCAAAGAATCATGCTTTGTGAAATCCAACTATTCCATAACCAAAAGAAAATTAAGTACTCATATTCATGGAGTTCATCACAAGAAGAAAAAGAAGAAACTTCATGGTTCTAAACCCTAGAATAAAGTAGAGAAAAGATAATAAAACGTGGTGTAAGATAATCCTCAAAAAGATAGAAGTCCTCTCTTTTATATATTCCTCAATTTCCATAAAGGATACTCCTTCCAAAATTAGGTTTTGTCTTCAAGTCCATTAGTTGGAAATTCACCGCCCACCATGGAGAGAACCAGTAGAAAGAAAACTGACTGGCCTTAATCTAAGTGCATCGTGTGAAAACGGTCGAATCGGGCCGGTTATCGATCATTGAGAAAATCAAAAGCCAAACTGAGACAATCATTGTGCTTCAAAGAAGATTGATGAGTTATCAACTGTAAAACCAACTCACAACCAACAGACAATACTCCTCAAAAGTTGTCAAACCAATACTCCATTTCATGCCCTCAATCAACAATTTCTACACTTCCACTCCTTACATTGCCAAATACTTTCCAAGCTCAACACATTTGAGTACCAAATTTAGGCTTGCAATTCCAACTTCGCAATTTACGGGTCGCAACTACCATACTCAAGGCCATGTTGATGCATCTCCCGAGCACTAAAACACAAGTAACTCCAAATTATCAAAACCACCATTAACAAATCACCAAAGACAAGACACCACCACTAAGTACTTGTTGCTTCACCATTTATACCAAAGAATCCCTTGAACAAAGAACACCACCATCACCAATGCTCTTTCATCTCAGCCTCAACCTAAATCTCATCCTCCATCCAACTCTTGCCTTTCACCGGTTAGACCAAGCCCCATCCATATTAAATTTCTTCTATCATTTATCATGAAACCCACCACTTGAGCATTTATCCACAAAAAGCACCACCAAAGACAAAAAATTCCTAATCATACATCTATAGCACAACTCACTCACAACCCAAGCCTTCATCATTCCATCATCTTCATAAACAACTTCTCATTCTTATGAACAAAAAATATCCATTTTTCAATCAAGATTATTCATCATTGAAGCTTCTAACATCAAGAGCCAACTTCCACCAAAGACAAGAAAGAGCACCAACACCAAAGACCACCGAGAATCAACACAAGTCATAATGCACTCCATTTTGACACATTCCTTTGCAATTCAGCTCCGACCTCAACAAACCACCACCAACACACGCCACAATTCCAATCCGTAACAACCTTTTAGAATCAAATGAGCAACTCGATTTCTTCTTATTTGTTCATTGAATCTCGTAACCCTAACTTCATCCATTTCCAACTTCACTTTCTCTCCGAACTTGAATTAAACCCAAATTCAACCAAAACCCCTTTATATTAACACTTAAGACTTAATAGACATAGGAATTCTACCATCGCGTGAAGAATTTCTCAATACAATTCACCACCAATTCAATCATGGCAAGCTCCGTTTATTGCCTTCAAATCCCCTTCTATTTCTCTCGAGAGTCGAACCAACAGCAGAAGGCTTTTTCAATCGTGTGGGATTGATGAATGATAAGAAATTCTCTGACTCAAGGTTAAAGAAAGTGGTTGATAATGACACTTACCACCTTGATAAGGGCTAACCATTTCCCTTAAAGCCTTGACTATATTTAGCACTCCTCCAAATAGATATCGACTACCCTAACGCACAGCCGGGTGACAATAGCACATGCCTGTGAAATGACACTCTTGCCCTTATTGCTTTTAAAGTTCTTGTTTTGCCCATAACTTCTTCATACGTAACTCGTAACGACTCCATTCTTTCGCCATCGTCTTCATCTTCTCGTCCTCTACACAATGAAAAGTAGAAATCTTGTATTTGAACGAGTTCCACCTGGTCTTTTTGCTCCAAAATGACTCCATTGCACCTAATAAACTCAAAAGCACACATAAGATACATAATTTACAAGAAAATCATAAATACTAGATATTAAATTGTAAGACTTTGCTAGTCCTCGAGCAAATCAAACAAAAACAAAACTAAAAATACAACAACTCGTGTCGCCGAGGCTACTACTAATTTTAGCATAAATAAAAGTTTTTAAACCCCTAGGTGTCCCTAGTGGATGAGTTATAGTCTCGTGAAGGTTTACTAGAGATATACCTACAAAACCTATATTTCAAGTCTATTTGTGACAAATCAATGAACGAATCCAAATTGACTACAAGAGGAGGTACCTGTAAATTCAATTCAATTATTAGTAAATAAACTCTAATTAGATAGTAACAAGCCACAATACTCGAAACTAACAAACCACAATCACAAGTTCGATGTTTCCCATATCTTTCAAGGTAGATGAACCTAATCCTATTGGATTGAGCTCAGCCAATGATACATCAAATCAATTGGCATATACAAGGGAACCAAAAGTGACTTTATTCAACACAATAATATTTTTCTTCTTTTTTTTTTTATATGATTGGATCAAACTCGATCCAATTTCTTTTTTTTTTTTTTTTTTTTTGACGGCATGATTAGAATCCAAGCGCAAACAGTACATGATAAATCCCGCATTCCACGCTTGTTTAACGGGAATCTATCACATGCTATTCCCAAGTGTCTTTTTATTCCGTTTTGGTCGATCGGGTCTTTTTTTCTTTTCATATATTTTTTTCATTTTTTTTTTTTTTTTTTTTTTTTTCTCTTTTTAGAACTCAATCACTCTATTTCATCCTTTAACACGTCGATGTTTAGTGACCCACCAAAGCACTTAGAGAACAATAGATAAATATGGAAAAATAAAATAGAATGTGATATGGTGATATTCCGAGATATGGTAACAACTATCATGTTAATTTGTGAAGCTATATTCGCTCCTTTTAGTTAATTGTTCTCAACTCCCTGCATTTAAAATGGTTCCATCCACTAATGGTGTCAAAAACAAACTATACAAACATATAATGCTCCCCACACTTAAACTTCACATTGTCCTCAATGTGTAAAAAAACCGAAATATCAACAAGATAAAACGCAAAAGCAAATTGGTAGGAATTTGGAAAACTCCATTTCACAAAAGTTGTTCAAAGTGTTTCGATAAACGGTCTGACAGTTATGGTCTCTGGACTGAATACAGTCTGTTGACGAAAAGGTATTCGGATAATTCTTTTCTAAGATAGATTACGGACTCAATGAAATTAAACATAGGGATGCAAAGATATGAAAAACAGTAAAAATAAATAAACGAAACAAAAATAAAATGCAAAAGGATAAGAGATACAAACCGGTGGGTTGCCTCCCACTAAGCGCTTGTTTTAAAGTCAAGTTAGCTTTCTTGTAAGATTCATTCCCATTAATCGGAAAAGTTGAGGATCCTTCCATAGAACCTGTTTTGGGAAACACTAGCTTCACACAAATATTAGTAATATAAAGCAAAGTGAAATGAACCGAAAAGCTTCCCCACACTTATTCTTGTCCACAGAAGTGTATAAAGAATATAGACATCGGTACTTACGGTTCCTTGTTCCATAACCTATAGTATGAGAATCAAGATCTCTAATCGGAAAACGAAACAAAGTCATTCAACAATATTCTCGAAGCACATACATTCAAAGTAGGCAAAGGGTTAGATAAACCTTGTACGGAATCCTCTTCATCCTGAAAACTGTGCTTTATATCATGGTCCTCTATTAAACCTTAATTTAAAGTCTCGACATAAACATTATCATTACAATCCTTTGCAAGCTCAATTGGGTCTTCCACAATATTTTAACGGCCTCATTCTCAACATAGCACACACTCTTTGCGGATCCAAATTTTATCATAAGAAACTTTTTAGAACACTCGAAAATGCATCATCCTCAAGCTCCACCCTTTGAATAGGCTCTGATCATTATTAAGATCAATGCTTTTTAAACACAAGTGTCGACATATTCCTCTTCATCTTCATCTTGATCCCAAAAAGACTCCCTGAGATGTCACCATGAGTTGGTTCAAGCAATGTATCAGATTATACCTATGGAATTGGTAGTTTTCATATTGTTGAGGTTGAAAACCGCATCCGTTGTTCCAATATGCCCTTCCATAGAAATAAGCACCAAATAAGATTCTCAAAACCAAGTTAAAAACCCAGAAAATAGAAAAAATAAAACAAAAACTAAAAACAAAAATAAGAAACCAAAAACAATTAACAATTGAAAGCAAATTTTATTCTACACAAATATAATTACACTTTCTTACTACTCAAAATATAAATATAGCAAGGGCAAGAAAGGATCGACAATAGGTTGTCAAATTGTTATGGTTTCTATAAAACACCCTTTAAGAATTTCGATCGTGTAAATAAAAATAAACAAAAAGCAAATAAACAAAGCACGCAAATCAAATAAGATAGAAGAGATATTGGTTAAATTTCGCTTTCATTCACTAACATGCTTTTCACAATAACTAGAATTGATATTTTTTCAACTTTATCAAAGACCCTAGAATACCTTGATCGCAAGAATATATCCCCTTTTCATCAACAAACACATTAAAAGATGCGAATATGAATTCTATAAAGGAACAACCTAACGTGTAAAAGCACTAATCAAGTTTAATTCCCTAGATGTTAAGTTCTATGAAATCAGGCCAATCAAAGCAATTGAACGGGAAAGCGCACTAATTTATCCAAGGAATATCACTTTGCGATAATAAACCCTAAACTAAAAGATGTGATTAGAAGTTCTACCAATTTGCAACTTGACAAAACAATCAATCAATCATAAGAATTTTGCATACAAACTAATATATGAATCAAAGAATCATGCTTTGTGAAATCCAACTATTCCATAACCAAAAGAAAATTATAATTTATATTCATTACAAGAAGAAAAGAAGAAAGTTCTAAACTAGAATAAAGTAGAGAAAAGATAATAAAATAAGATAATCCTCAAAAAGATAAGTCCTCTCTTTTATATATTCCTCAAGCAAATTTCCAAAATTAGGTTTTGTCTTCAAGTCCATTAGTTACCCTACCACCATGGAGAAAGTAGAAATTTTTTATCCTTAAAAACGTCACGAAAATCGATACAATGAGCCGAGTTTTTATATACATGTTGAGACTTATGCACAATAAGGAGCGGAATTCTAAACTCCAAGCTTGCCATCTTCCCCGCATTGCTACCTCTCAAAACAATACTCCATTTCATGAAGACTTATTTACAAGAGCCAAGAAAATCAAAAGAGATGAGAGTTATTGAAGTTTATAAGATACTTGACTCCGCAAAAGACAAAGAATCCCTTGAACAAGTTGCTCTTTCATCTGAAGATCAAAGTAGGTCATTTAAGTCAGCCTCCACCACTTACTTTCAAAATGGCCATGTTATTTTAATTTCATACTCCATTTTTCAACAAAGATTATTATTTTTGAATAGACCCATTTGCAATCTTTTTGTTAAAAAAAAAGGGAAAAGAAAAAAATACAAAAAAGAAAAAAATATAGAAAAAGATCTTCTCCATTCAAAAAAGAATACAAAAAAATACAAAAAGATTTGCATTTAGGTTGGGTTATTTGTTCAATAAGGCAATGTAAGGGAAGCTCCCCTTAACCTCACTCTGAAAAGCATCTATAGAGTTGGAAGTATCAGTTCTACGAAGTTCAAGAGTTTATCATCAACAGTTGAAGACCGAAGACGAAGACCAAGAAGATGAAGAAGACGAGCCGATCGAAGACGTTTCTATTGGATGCTGTGAGAGTGGTGTTATCATCATTGCAATCGGATGTGAAGGTGGTAAGTACTATCATCCTTGCTATAGTGGTTGATTTCCTTTCGTAGAGATCATCAGAAAAAGTCTTTTATTTTCCACGATTTTGTGGAGTCTCTAGAAATTATTTCGGAAGGTTTCCTTCCCACCATTCAACGTGTGTAGGATTTCTCTCTTCATTCCTACCTGCACACATGTGAGACCCATAAAAAAGTCGTCTTATTGAGTGCAATTATCATAAAATCCTTTTAAGTGAGGTAGAAGTCGAGGCAAAATGCTTATTGATCGCTCTCAAACACGCGTTCTCTCATTATGGTGTGGTTATTTCTCACTCAACATTTAAGAATGAGAATATGTTCTTTGGTATTTCTAACTTCTTATTACTAGCATGCAGAAACTCTATGTCCTCATAGCTCTTTGGATGCTTGGGAAGCTGGAATGCTTTGAAGTTGGAGCAGGTTTTGTGGGTATATCTCTAGTAAACCCTCACGAGACTATAACTCGTCCACTAGGGACACCTAGGGGTTTAAAGGCCTGTTGCACATGCTAAGTGCAACCGTATCCTCGACGACATGGAGTTGTTGTATTTTAGATAGTTTGCTCGAGGACTAGCAAAAGCCAAGTGTGGGGGAATTTGTTAAGTGCATATTTTGCATATATTTAGTGTTGAATCCATGCTAGTAATTGCTATATATTCTTGAGAATTATTGTATATTACTCTTGTTTTCTCTTGTTTATGTTTTGCTAGGTGAATCATCCAAAAGAAGTGAATTGGCACATATTTGTGCAATAAAAGAAGTTAGCTACAAACGAAGAAGGGCCAAAGACCAAACGAAACTCGTTCGACTCTAGGAGTTCTTGCTATCACATTGAAGAGGACGAAAAGACGAATCGAATAGCGAAAGAATGGAGTCATTCTGACATCGTATGAAGAAGTTATGGGCGAAGTTAGAAGTTAAGCTTGTCGGTTATCCAAAAGTGACAGTTCAAAGAGGTAGAATACCTTGTCAATTATCTGGAACTGACAGTTCACGTGAGTTATAAGGGCGCCTCGTTATTTACTCTGGGCAGCCACCATCATCATCTCAGATCGTGACCAGTTCAGGGAGTTATTATTTCTTTCAGTTAACGTCCGTGTAAAAGAGATGTTCGAGTTTAGTTTAAAACAGAGAATGGAGGTATGGGTTTCTGTTGACGATCAACATCAGTGATTGAAAAGAGTTTTGTTAATGCTGGTGACAATGAGTCTAAGGTTGAGTCTGTGATGGTTTAATGGAGTTGTGGTAGTTATTCGTGATGATAGTTGTAGTTCATACAGGCAGTGATAGCTCGGGTATGGTGGTGAGACTCAAAGGATGGGAAGAAGTGGAGCTCTAGGTTCTTTGAGAAGACTTGGCAGAGAATGAAAATGGCTTGTTGCCATTGTTGATGGAGTCTTAAAGTTGTGGTTTACTGTTGATAGCACCGACGATGGAGTAAGTTTAGGGGAAAAGGTGGCAGTGATCGCTGGAGTTGGTATCTGTTGTTTTCTTCCGGTGATGTTGACTGATGAAGGAGATAGCTCGATTTGGAAATGGAAGGAACGGGTGATGAAACTGGAGCTTGGCAGAGATGGAGGTCCTGCTGGTAGTCAATGGAGTTGAGGTATGTTGGGTCGTGTCAGAGAAGAAGATAAGAAGTAAGTATTGGAGTCGATCTGGTTCTTTGCCATTATTGATGGTTGATCATGGAGCTGCGTGTTCGAAACAATGGGTTCGGAGATGGATTGATGGCAGCAGCGAGACTCGAGAGAAGGTTCAATGTGAGCTGGTGATAGGCAGAGACGAGTTTGGTTCAGGGAGCTGTAGTATTCATGATTAGAGTTCGAGTCATGGGTCGATGAAGCTGGAAGTGATGGAAGAGAAGTAATGATAACTGATGGATTTCACGGAGGGCCTGGTATACGTGAGTTATTGGCCAAATGTATGGAAACTCAGGGAATTAGAAAACTCACGGAGATGTGAGTGTCCGAGAATTCGACGGGATGAAACTAAAAATCCAGGGACTTTAATATTTCACGGAGACGTGATTATCCGTGGGAAGCTGGAGGTCATCGGGGGTTTGCACTGTCGGTCGGTTACAGAACTTATAGGCTAATTTTGATAACGGGCTGGACTATGCAGTATTAGACTCGAGCCCATTACTTGGGTTAGCACATATTTGTCACGGCTACAGTTTGGCAGTGACTAGTTTATGGAATTGGCGAGCTTTTGGCAACCTACTTCTATCGGGATTCGACGCACGGGCACTTCTACAACTTGAAGACTATAAAAGAGAACCTATCATAGAATAATATCACACATCTCATAATACACTTTTGTTCTTCATAAAATATTTTAGGGTTTACCCCTTTTGGGGGAAACCGAGAAACGATGTAAACATGAGAGGCTAAACTTTTGTTGATTGAGGATGAATTCAATGTTCTAGCGTGAAGCTCTATTATTATACAAGTTTGTTTGGAGTTTTAATCACATCATCGTTTGTTTTCACTATTTGATCTTTATGAGTAATTATTGGATTGATTTGGAGTGCATGCTAGATTGATTTACTAATTGTTCTATTGCTAGTATTGAGTTAGGAGATAAGTAATCGTCGAATAATTCATACACAAGTAGAAATTGCGAGACCTTGCAGAGGGATTCTGTGGAGCAATTGCGAGTGAAGATAACACCAGCAAGTGAACCTTGAGCTAAGAGTTTAACTCTTTGGGATCAACCTAATTCACAAAGCCTAAGCGTTCGATCGGATTACACCTTGAGTGAGCTACTACTTGGTGGTTCGTTTGGATAGAATCGATATTGGAGAGCTTCCGTATCCGTGGTAAAAGGAGTTTTGAGGATAGCACCGAGCTATTTGCTTTCCTACGGTTGGTGATGAATGGTTCTAACGAAGATAGATAAGTATACTAATCCAGTTATCGCTTGGTAACGGCTAAGGATTCCTTGATCATCTCTTTCTTTTATTTGTTATTATTTCTATTTGACTTTAAACCAACCCCCATTTCACTTTGTTTTGCTATCTAAATAACATATCAATTACACAGCTCTCTGTGGGAACGATCCTTACTACCGCTATATTACTAGTTAATTAGTGGGAAATATATTGATTAATTTGTTGTGGTTACGACACGCATCAGTGTGTTATACTAGCCCGATTGAGCCCCTCTCGGTGTGTTATACTAGCCCGATTGAGCATCCGGACTGACCGTATCATTCCGTATATGATCTGATCGCAGTCATCTAACTCCATAAGCATGATTGGATGACCCCAGATCAATTCCATCACCCCCAAGCAGGTATGGAATACCCACGGCCGACCCCGCATGGTCGGTCATTGGCCTAGCTTGCCAAGAAACCGTTCATACCAAGCATTATGGACGGAAAACCCTAAATTAGGGTTTGCGGCATATTACATGTGTCGCAAAACAGTCTCAACCATCCATCTTCGTAGGTATAGATGGAGGGTGTAGATGTAGACTCAAAGGGCCCAGAGCATGTCAACACGATCACCGTGGGCCCGCCTACACATTTGACAAATCGGTCAAAACCAACCATGGTTGGTCTTGACAAAATTGTCACCCAAACAAGAGATGGCGCACGGCTTTTGAAAGCCAAAATTAGGGTTTCAAGCCATCACGCGCGTCCATCTTCTCCGGCACGAATGGAGGGTCACAGATTAGATTAAGCAAGGGCCGGTCATACCAGCATGACCACCGTGGGCCCATCTACCTCCTCATGTGTTCGGCCAAGGCATATCATGCCTGGTTAATCCAAAACGTGCGCCCAAACTATCATGACCACGCCTCCCAAACCACAAACTGATCTCGACCACTCAACTTCACCGGACGATTTGAGTGGCTTAGATCACGTTTTTATGGGATAGTCAGGTATAGGTGTAAACACCAGCCTACCACCTACACGCTGGTATGATCGACCAAGACCGACCAAGATGGGTCGTCTTGAAACGCGTGCCCAAACTAGGGATGTCACGCGGTTTCCAACTCCTTTGCGGAAATGGATTTCTGCCGCAAACCGATCTCAACCACTCAACTTTACCGGTCAAATTGAGTGGCCTAGATCGCGCCTTCATGGGACAGTGAGGTATGGACGTGCACACCGGCATGCTGTCTACACACATGCCCGGTCGGTCCTCTCCAAATCCCTTTCCATGCTCGGTTTCGACCAAGCTGAAGAGTAATGCTTGCGCACCTCTTCAAAAAACCCTAATATTCATTAACGATCGCAGATGAGTGTCTCAAAGATCATCTCATCCGTCCAACTTCACCAGCTTGGTTATACAACCCTGGTCAGGAGTTATTTGGTTAGTGAGGCGTCATTACCCATCACTTTACCACACCATGATGCAGTACCTGCATAAAATACACACGGTACTTCACAAGTATCGACTTCTCGAATAACGCAGATTATTCAATTCAAAGATTACATGCTATCTTTCGTGGATCCACGATCCACACATTCCAGACATCAATCATGTCACAAACTGGGGGATACATACTGGGTTATTGGTCTGGCGGTTTACAGCGTGCAGCGTGCAACGCGCCATCACAAGAACGTGTTAGGAAGTCATGGACGGTTAGAGATGAACATGAGAAGTGGGCAAGACTGGTCATGTCGTACCAACGCACAACTCCACTACTCCATCACTCCACTTCCTCCACTTCCCAAGAGAGACGTGAATAAGGCTCAATGACTTGTATAAATAGGTTCTCCACCCTATTTCAAACAACAACACAAGTCCGGACGAGACGAGAAAACCAAGTGTTAATACAAAAAACGTATTCCAACACCCGAGCTTGCTTGCATCAATCACAAGCCTGCTCACCTCTCTGTTACAAGTCATAAGCAATCCAACACCTTCACAATCTCAACACCTTCTTCGCTTCCCTCCCTAAGATCAACCCCATCTCCTTCACTTTGTGACCGAAACAAGTCTGGAACGGCCATTTCTTGGTTTAGGCCGGACTTGCCTGAGATTGATCTCTCGAATCTACAAGCACTCACCGCGCAGTGCATTTGTTTAAGGTTTAGATTAATTCCTCATCCACACCCCAAATTACCAAATTCTGCAGGAATAGTTTTCACCCATAAACAATTGGCGACCACAGTGGGAGGTTGATCTCTCGGTTGCACAAAATCGAATTCTCTATTTTTTCGGTTTCCATCTCGCAATGTATCCGGAGTCCACAGGAGGTTCAGATATCATGGGAAGTGTAGCTAGAATGCTGGAGGATGTCTTGGCAAATCAAGCCGGTATCACCAGAAGGCAGAGCGAGACAGTTCGCCTTTTGAATGATATAGCAACACAATTACAAGAAGGGTCGGCAGGCATCTACTCAAGCAGTGCAAGAAATGCTGAATCCTTAGTCAGGAGTCACACCTTTACCAGTGGAGAGGCAAAAAGAGCGCGTAACCGCAGGAGACTCGGGAAAGATGAACAACAGGGTCCAGTCAACAATGAATAACCGAGGCAACTCCACAGAAGAAAGGACTTGTCAGGAGTACTACAACGTCTACCAGGATAAAGAAATGGAGCCTGCAGACTTACGGATCCCTATTTGGAAGATTTATATTTCAAGACCCTTGTCGAAGCCGTGAAGAAATGCTTGAGGAAGGAGAGATCAATCAAGGAACACGTGAGTACAGAAGATGGGAACGTTCAATTCGATCACTCAGCAGTGATATTACAACACCTCCCATCACCAGAGCCAGAGCAGCCGCAAATCTTGGCATCTCATCAAGCGTAACACCTCTGGTAGTCACCAGAGCAACAACTTCCACTCCTTTATCAGGATGAGGAGCCGGAGGGACGAGAGGAGGACCATTCCCCATTACCATTGCAGACTTGATGGAGAAGCAAGAAGTTCTTGCTAAGACTCAAACGGATATGGCCGCAACTCAAAAAGAGGTACTCACTTTTCTTAAGACATTAACTGATCAATTTCCACAAGAGCCGTGACAGCCCCTGGAGCAAAAAAAGGAACGCATTCAACGCACCGGAGAAGGTACTTCAGCGGCGCGGACCTCCATGGACCTGATCAAAGAAGCAACATCAGATATGAGCGGTCCTGTCATGGAGACTCCTACACTGGGGACTGATCCTCACAACGATCCTCCTCAAGTCAAGTCAATAGTTTCACTATGAACCAGAGGCCGGTGGATCGGGAAGCGTTTTCTCTACTGGAAAGTTTATGCGAACTTTCACACCTCTCGAAGAATCAGCGCACGAGACATTCTGCTGCAATCAACCAGAGGAAGTTCACAACCGTGCCCTACATGTCACCGCACGCATCAAGGATTCAGAGTTCAAGACGGCCCTTATCGACACAGGAGCGTCTTCGAATGTGATTACTCTCAAGACTCTCAGGACATCCAAGGTTCTCCCAGGCAAGGTTGTACGGAAGCCTACCACAATGACGGACTTCGAGGGAAACCAAACCAGCACATACGGGAGAATCTCCACGGAAAGAATCATACAAGTTCGTTGCGTCCCACTCCCCACGTGGGCGTCAATTCAGGAAGAAGACCGGCTTGCATCATTGAGGGCTAAAACCCACGATGCATCTTTGCTGACGAAGCATTCTTCTCCATCCTGTGAAGCCACGACCCACGTTCACACGAAGAGGGAACGAACTTTTATGGCGAGTCGTTACCAGTAATGGAAAACGGTATACCGACACTGCCATTATCAATTAGCAGGGGAGACTGTTACCCAGTCTCTCCACCTAATGGAATGCTACAATAGCAACGAACCACAAGAGCAAGTGCTAGATGCTCCACAACAGGTGCAAGAGGGCACCAACTCCACAACTGATAAGATTGAAAATCATTGAGGAATCTCCTAGGCCTATCTCCATCAGCTCAACCTTGTGTACGGATAAACGCACGAAGCTCGTGGAACTTCTCAGAGAGTACCAGGACATATTCGCTTGGAGATATGAAGAAATGCCGGATTTAGATGAAAATTGGTCACCCATCATCTACATGTCATACCTGGATCCAAGTCGGTTAAACAATTGTAGTTCAGACATGAGGAAAATGAATAGATCAGGTGTTGCATAGACTTCAGAGACTTGAATAGGTGCTGCTCAAAAAAACGATCCTCCTCTACCTAACATCGACATGTTAGTAGATGCAACCAGCGGACACGGCATGTTCTCCTCCATGGATGGATGTAGCGGCTACAACCAGATAAGGATGTACGAACATGATGCAAGTAAGATAGCTTTTCGAACTCCTCTCAGAAATTTTTATTATACCATACTGCCATTTGGTTTAAAGAATGCCGGTGCAACGTATCAACGCTCTATGACGGCAATCTTCCACTGGAGCCGATACCTCAAGGGAGCGGCCTCAAGAAGATAACGATGTCCATGAGTCATATCGAGCAAGATCCGGGCGAGTCACTCTATCAGACAGTGGTCGAACAAGATCCGGGCGAGTCACTTTATCAGACAGTGGTACATGTCTATCATGCTACGTTGGAGATTCCGCGCTTTTGGTCATCCTCTGGAGCTGTTGAACGCTCATCTACAACAATATATGCCCTGATAGAAAGAACCAGGCCTGCCGGTAATGAAGAGCCTCATAATGTTTGCAGGGGCATATATCTCACCAACAGGCGATACAACCTTCAGCCTTCTGTAAGCAGTTCCCTGAAGCAGCAAGAGGAAAACCACCGAGATACAACATCCTGCGGTCCGTCAACTCCAACTCCAGTACCACATGCACGACTCCCACAATGATGAAACAATGTCCAAGATATTCCATGTCTGGATCGACAACAACCACTACGAACAAACCATGTAAACCACGCTTGGGGATCGAGGCTCGCGATGAAGTTCCTTCACCGTCAGTCAAGGAATTCTTCAACATGAGAGAGATGGTCAGTCAAGAAGCATGGAATTCGCAAGGGTAAATCGAACTGAAGAGGGAAACACTTCAACGCTCCCTCTAGCAGAAGCTGCTTCAATGGTATATTCAAGAGCCGCCTCAACGCTCTCTCCGGGACCCACGTTCGCCGAGAATCCCGCTTCAACACTCTCTCCGGGATCCACCTCAACGTTCGCACCAGAAGCCACATTAACATCCTCTCGAGTCGTTTCAACACTCAAGCTACATCAATAATCTGCGCTCTGGTCAAGTTATCTTTGATGTACTCATTGCTCAACATACGTCTCATCCATCCTTCATGAGGACCCAACGGAGCATGAAAAACCCTGAAGTCGATAGGAGGAGGGTTATCCTGTGGAACGGATATTTTCATATAGTTGAAAGGGCGCGATGAACAACTCATCATCAATGTTCGGCATATCTTTGAAGCTTTCAACACCTCCTGACTTGGCACCAGCATTATCCCCAGAAGACATCTCAACATGAGTTCTTTTCTTCATTCTACAATAAAAGACAGGAGTCAGTACTTGTATAAAAATGCGTGAGATGTGTAGTCACACACGACAGAACACACATTCACTTTGGAGTACACAAGGCTGGTATTGAGGCACAAGTCCGGTATTGCTCAAGCTTCAAGTCCGGTATTGATCAAGTGACGAGTCCAGTATCACTCAAGTTTCAAGTTTCAAGTCTGGTACAAGTTTCAAGTCCGGTACAAGTTTCAAGTCCGGTACAAGTTTCAAGTCCGGTATAAGTTTCAAGTCCGGTATAAGTTTCAAGTCCGGTATAAGTTTCAAGTCCGGTACAAGTTTAAAGTCTGGTGTTGGTCAAGGGCACAACGCTGGTATTGCTCAAGTCACAAGGCTGGTATTGCTCAAGTCGCAAAAGCTGGTGTTAATCAGGACATAAGGCCGGTATAATAGGCGCACACAGCAGGGCCGATTTCATTCGAAGCACAGGGCCGTCGTTTGAAGCATGTACATAGTGGACCCACGTTCAACCGAAGCAGACACAACAAGCCCACGTTCGATCAAGCAGGCGCAGTAGCCCCACGAAACCAATTTGAGCAAAAGGCGCAACGGGTGAACATTATCGAGTCGATTAGGCACAATCCCACGATCGAACGTAATACCCAACCCTAAGCTCGAAATCGGTGAAGAAAGAAGACGACCATGGCGCAATAGCCCTCGACCTAATCGCATAGCAAGGTTGATCTGGAAAGACCGACATTCAAAAGAGCAAGCACGGAGCGGGCCTTCACGATATACAAGAGGTAAGTAATTCACTTGAATTTTTTAAGGATGAAGAGGATTCTATAATACAAGAATTTTGAAAGGTTTGTCTAACCCTTTGCCTATTGATTCTTCTCCTTTACCTCTTATTGGTTTGAATGTATGTCTTGAAAGTATTTTTGGATGATTTTGTTTCTAAATATCCACCATTGGAAACACTTGATGCTAACACCAGCGGGTTTGCCAAAGAGGAATACATGGAAGTTCCCGAATTCTATGTTCTTTATATCGAGCGATAACATCACTATTGTTTTCTTGTGCTAATATTTGTATGGAGTTATTGTTTGCAAAGCAGGTATTATGGGTGGATCCTCAAATTTTGATTGTTAGTATATGGGGAATGAATCATGCAAAAAGCCAAGTCGGGCCGTTGACTTTAAAACAAGCGCTTAATGGGAGGCAACCCATCGGTTTTGTATTTCTTATCCTTTTGCTTTTGTTATTTCTTTTTTCTTGTTTCTTATCATGTTAAAATTTCCCACCTTGACTTTACTAGGAGGATTCAATTACATTGAGGACAATGTAAGGTTTAAGTGTGGGGGAGTGGTTAAGCATGTTTTTAAAACAAAAATTACAAAAAAATGAAAAAATTTAAAAAAAGAAAAAAAAGTTTTACTTAAAAATTCCAACTTTTAAAGATTTTAGAGTCACTAGCATACTTCTAGGTATGTTACATAGAATTTTGACCGACATAATTGAACTTGGAAATGTTAGAGAATTACATTCGGATTTCTTGTTTGTTTGAGTGTTAAATAATGGATTTAATCATGCCGGTGATGCGAATTTGGTGCGGGGAGAAAGGCGTTATTAGACTACCCGTATTCATATCATGAAATTTTCCATCTACTAAAGAGCTTCTTTTGAGTGTGTGTCACACGTTCGGGTAGAATGGTGAGCTACCCAACCTCCCACCACTGTCGACAACAACGGATCCATAGAAACACTCTCATCATCAACAAGGAGAGCGTCATCAAAATCTACAAGGAAAGTTGGAAAAGTTTAAGGTTTACAAGCAACGGAATGAGAAAAGAGCAAATTTCAAATTCAAGTAAAGCAACATACAAAGAGCGGATTTTACATATATGTTGAAGACTTACAATACAATGAGGTAATTTTATATCCAAGTATGAAGACTTATTCATGAAAGCGAAGAAAATTAAAAGGTGAGAATTTTTTGAAGTTTATGATTTCAAGACGATACAAGTTGTGAAGAATCAGCGGTAAAATACTTCTCCGGCCATGGTTTATTTTATTTAATTTCTCTTGAATTTCAAAAAAAAAAAAAAAAAAAAAAGAAAAAAAAAAGAAAAAAAAATGAAAAAAATCCCGGGGAAGGAAAATTATAGGAAGTTTCAAGTGACAAGTGATTTTTAAGGTAAAAGAGTTACAATTGTCAAGGATTTATGAAATTCGAGGGTTTATCATCCATAGTTGCGACGAAGACCATGAAGATCAAGATAAGGAGCGGAAGACGTTTTATTGGATGCCGTGAGAGTGGTGATATCATAATTGGCGATCGGTGTGAAGGTAAGTAAGTAATCCTCCGATATTAATGGTTGATTTCCTTTCTTAGAGATCGAAAAATGGTTTTTCAAAATATTAAAAGATGTGGGTTTTTAAAAATTTCGGAAGTTATCCTTCCACCATTCAACGTGATGCGGGATTTTATCTTCATTCCTACCGCACACATGTGAGAACCCGGAGTCTTTTGAGTGCAATTATCATAAAATCCTTTTTGGTGAGGCGGAAATCGAGGCGAAATGCTTATTGATCGTTTCTCAAACACGCGTTCTCTCATTATGGTGTGGTTATTTCTCACTCAACAAACATTTAAGAATGAGAATATGTTCTTTGGTATTTCTAACTTTTATTACTAGCATGAGAAATTCTAAGTCCTCATAACTCTTTGGATGCTTGGGACGCTTGAACGTTTTGAAGTTGTGAGTTTTAGTTTGATTTGCTCGAGGACTAGAAAAGTCTAAGTGTGGGGAATTTGATAGGTGTAGAATACACCGATATTTACTATCTAGTAGTTTATGCTTTCTTTGCTATTTTTCTTGTAAATTATGTATTTTATGCTTGTTTTGAGTTTTGTAGCTACTTTGGAGTCGCACGGAGGAAAAGAAGAAGAAAGCACCCAATTTGAGCCAAAAAGGCAAAAAGGTCATTCTACGGGTGAACATTATCCGGAGTAGAGTAATGGTTAAGGGCCCAGGTAGCCCTTATCCGAAAATGTGGTGCTATTAAAATTCTGTGGTGAGATCGATTAGAGAGTTGATTTTGTAAGTTAGAACGGATAACAATTCTCTCGACGGAGAAATTTCGAGGTGGTTTGGCGCTGATTTATTCCAAATTAGAGCCACAATCCCAGGTTTTCCTGGGCGACCAAAAATTCGGTTTCTATGGTCGATCGAAAGCTTAACATGATTTGAGTTTTGCAAGACCGATATCATGCTAGGGGAATACTCTCTAAAGCTAGTGAGGAGTTAGGAGATAAGTAATCGGATACCTCTTGAACGTGACATGCTCCAAGGACGGGATGACCCTTCTCTCCCGAAGAAGGGTAACATCTAACTTTGTCTCATAAGCTTTGTCTTTAATGTCACCATCTCATGCCTACCCCACAATGGTGTAACCATTATGTGCTAGGCGGGGACTTAATATTGATGGTGGATTTTCGTTTAAGGTTAAAATTGTAAAATCCGGAAAAAATTATCTTTGACATCTTGTAAAAGATAAAGCCATCAATAAGTGTTGGATACTCCCTCACTTAATTCACCAAGAATGGAGCATGTGGCAACAATCCCATTGCGTGAATACATGAAATTCCTCCAGGTTGGAGCATGCGGCAACAATCCCATCTGTGAATTTCTAATCAGCCTTGTATTTCAAAGTACTCATTATCGGTGTGGCATGACGACCGAGTGTTGCTCTTACGAGTAACACGAACCTCCAAGCACTATAATGAAACCATGTACGAAATACCCGTACAGTCCCGACTCTCGGTGTGTTATACTAGCCCGATTGAGCCCCTCTCGGTGTGTTATACTAGCCCGATTGAGCATCCGGACTGACCGTATCATTCCGGATATGATTCGATCGCAGATCATCCAACTCCATAAGCATGATTGGATGACCCCGGATCAATTTCATCACCCCCAGCAGGTATGGAATACCCACGGCCGACCCCGCATGGTCGGTCATTGGCCTAGCTTGCCAAGAAACCGTTCATACCAAGCATTATGGACGGAAAACCCTAAATTAGGGTTTGCGGCATATTACATGTGTCGCAAAACAGTCTCAACCATCCATCTTCGTAGGTATAGATGGAGGGTGTAGATGTAGACTCAAAGGGCCCAGAGCATGTCAACACGATCACCGTGGGCCCGCCTACACATTTGACAAATCGGTCAAAACCAACCATGGTTGGTCGTGACAAAATTGTCACCCAAACAAGAGATGGCGCACGGCTTTTGAAAGCCAAAATTAGGGTTTCAAGCCATCACGCGCGTCCATCTTCTCCGGCACGAATGGAGGGTCACAGATTAGATTAAGCAAGGGCCGGTCATACCAAAGATGACCACCGTGGGCCCATCTACCTCCTCATGTGTTCGGCCAAGGCATATCATGCCTGGTTAATCCAAAACGTGCGCCCAAACTAGCATGGCCACGCCTCCCAAACCACAAACTGATCTCGACCACTCAACTTCACCGGACGATTTGAGTGGCTTAGATCACGTTTTCATGGGATAGTCAGGTATAGGTGTAAACACCAGCCTACCACCTACACGCTGGTATGATCGACCAAGACCAGACCAAGATGGGTCGTCTTGAAACGCGTGCCCAAACTAGGGATGTCACGCGGTTTCCAACTCCTTTGCGGCAATGGATTTCTGCCGCAAACCGATCTCAACCACTCAACTTTACCGGTCAAATTGAGTGGCCTAGATCGCGCCTTCATGGGACAGTGAGGTATGGATGTGCACATCGGCATGCTGTCTACACACATGCCGGTCGGTCCTCTCCAAATCCCTTTCCATGCTCGGTTTCGACCAAGCTGAAGAGTAATGCTTGCGCACCTCTTCAAAAAACCCTAATATTCATTAACGGTCGCAGATGAGTGTCTCAAAGATCATCTCATCCGTCCAACTTCACCAGACTTGGTTATACAACCACAGTCGGGAGTTATTTGGTTAGTGAGGCGTCATTACCCATCACTTTACCACACCATGATGCGAGCACGCATAAAATACACACGGTACTTCACAAGTATCGACTTACATCGAATAACGCATTTATTCAATTCAGAAGATTACATGCTATCTTTCGTGGATCCACGATCCACACATTCCGGACATCAATCATGTCACAAACTGGGGGGATACATACTGGGGTATTGGTCTGGCGGTTTACAGCGTGCAACGCGCCATCACAAGAACGTGTTAGGAAGTCATGGACGGTTAGAGATGAACAGGAGAAGTGGGCAAGACTGGTCATGTCGTACCAACGCACAACTCCACTACACCATCACTCCACTTCCTCCACTTCCCACGAGAGACGTGAATAAGGCTCAATGACTTGTATAAATAGGTTCTCCGCCCTATTTCAAACAACAACACAAGTCCAGACGAGACAGAAAACCAAGTGTTAATACAAAAAACGTATTCCAACACCCAGAGCTTGCTTGCATCAATCACAAGCCTGCTCACCTCTCTGTTACAAGTCATAAGCAAGCCAACACCTTCACAATCTCAACACCTTCTTCGCTTCCCTCCCTAAGATCAACCCCATCTCCTTCACTTTGTGACCGAAACAAGTCCGGGAACGGCCATTTCTTGGTTTAGGCCGGACTTGCACAGATTGATCTCTCGAATCTACAAGCACTCACCGCGCAGTGCATTTTTTTAAGGTTTAGATTAATTCCTCATCCACACCCCAAATTACCAAATTCTGCAGGAATAGTTTTCACCCATAAACAAGTAGCAACCAATTTTAATATCAACGTTAATGGCAAGAAAAAATTTGCCTGGCCAATAGACTATTTAATTGACATATATCTGGATGAAACGTAACACATATCACTTTAAAGTAATTGAGTTGAACCCGACTTTTGTTATGTAATAAGGACACACCACTTATTAAATCTCTCAAGACTCAATGTCTAAGCTCTGTATGTACTAAGGGCTAACCACATCTTCTTAAGTGCAAAGGTTGTTCATGCGTGAACTATTTCCTTTTTTTTTTTTTTGGAAACTTACAGTGAGAATGGAGTTGATTGCATCTATAAATTATTTCTAATGAATGAGGAAAGAAACATATTCTTAGAAAATTAAAGTGTCAATCTAGTGAATTGTAAATCACTGGAACTTGAATTACTGAATCCATATTAACCCCAACAATTGAACTGATTGGGATTGATTCATAAAGACTTTGACATAACCATAAGGCACATTGGTTGTGACACGATGTTCCGTTTTGAAAGTACTAACACGGGCGTCACTTCATTTGAGTGTACAAGATAATGAACTAATAGAGTGCGATGTTACGACATCTATCACAATCAGTGATTTCTAAAGTTACTAGATTTGCAGTGCCTCTCCCCATTATGCTTTAGAGTAAGAAAGCACGTCACTCATCTTACAAAGTCTTTCTTTAGTAAAACATGATTGAGACCATCCTGTTTTACTTAGATGCAAATGGTAAATAACTCATTATTCAAAGAAATAAAATGTTGTTAGTGAACTATATCCATGCAGAATGTGGACCATTCAAGTGATTTATGGCTCTGGTGGATGATTCGAGCATTGAATCAGTTATCACTCACAACAAACGATGTGTTTAATTTTTGTAAAACTCATAGCACATATTACACAATGCAAAGTGCAAAGGCTCACCACCCTTGTAAATGCTAGAGAGTTGACATCAAAAGGATTTGATGAATATTGCATGTTTAATAGGATCAATATAGAGTATCTTATACCCCATGGTCTCACAGAGGCTACCATCAAAGGTTACAGATGGTGTCTAAGGGATAGGTTATGCGTACCAACCTATCTTTTATTGCTTAGGGGATATGCAATATTACACGCATCCTACTTAATTCGTTTTTAGAACCCAATATTAGTCAACCTTTTCTGCGTACCAGTTGGTAACTGGATTTAAGCCTGACATTCGTGTTCTTACGCATTTTTGGTTGCACTATATATGTGTCATTACGACTCCACATCGTACTATGATGGGTCTTCAAAACTGTTAAGTAGTTATGTTGGAAATGAGTTCCCAACAATTATCCACATTTTAAAACTTTTGGCAGGAGATATCTTACCGCTAGATTTGCGGGTTATCACTTTAATGAGACAGTCTTCCCGTCGTTAGGGGGGAGATAAGAAAAAGTATTTTCTAAGGGAACGACAGGAATTGTCGTGGTGTGTTCCCACTGTGTCTCATATTGATTCTTGTACTCCACAAATGTAATTGTGACTGATAAAGAATATTCGATTTTCAGAATGTACACTGATGTTGCTAAAGTGATGAGATCACACATACCAGCTGCAAACTTACCTGCAAAGTTACAAATCCTCAATACGGGATATACACCATAGACTAAGGTGTTGCAACTACACTCAGTGAAAGTGTGGTTGAGGCCGTGGATCCATAAAGGAAGTTGGAGAGACCACTTGGTTCGATCAATCCTCACCTAGAAAGGAAGTAGGTGAGTAAGGCACAACTTATTTATATCATCAGAAATCATCTCATAAGATTATCTCTGAATATGTCCATGAATCAAACTGGAGGACGCTCCGAAGTTTTAAATGATTCTAAAGAACAATGAAATCCTGACGGATTATAAGAATGCATATGAGTCAATGGAACGATCATGCGTGCACAATGATGATATAATCCATAAATAGTTGCTCCAGAAGTAGAGCACAATGAGATCGAACCATGCTTTATTTTGATTAATTTCAAATAAATAACATATTTGACCTACGCAATCCAGGTAGAACTTAGTTCTTTGACAAATATACGGGTATTTGGTGTGGTAGTGCTAACCAACCTAGTGTAAAGTCTGTGGGACATATGTGGTTATTTATCACAAAGTGTAGTGAGAAGAATGAGGTCTTAAAGTATAAAGAATCGCCTTGTGGAGCGAGGTTTCTCACAAAGCCCTGGAATTGTTCTCTTGTAATGAATTTTATAGTGTTCCGCTACTTAGTTAGCTTGGTAATTTCAAAGGTACTTGAATGCAGCATATGTATGTGGTTATTACGTATATCTGAAAGAATCAAGAGATAGAAGATATTTACAAAAGTACTTGATAGCCTTTTGTTACCCAAATTAAGTGACTCTAAACCACAAAGTGCGTTTACAGTTAGATATAACCCTCACTTATAGAATGAAGCAATCAGGCGGATGTGGTATACCCGTCTAAGTGACTATTTGATTTGGAGGGGATAGACAAGTAAGTTAATTTTCCTTGCGTATTCACAAGAAAGTTCCTGATTTGGAATTGTAGCTATCTATGTCAATGATACAGACATGATGGGTACTCTTGATGAAATAAGAGACCTTAAAAACTATTTGAAATCCGAATTTGAGATGAAAAATCTGAGGAAAGCTCGACCGAATATTGAGCTTGTGGTATATGATTCCACCAGTTTGCATATGTCTAAAGTTGTCAGGCAATTTAAAAAAGACATGCATCCTGATAGCACTCCCATGATTAGTCGAGGTTCAAATGTAAGTAAGTGACCATTTCGTCTAAAGGAAGATGAGGAAGATGTGTTGGGAGATGAAATTCCCATATCTAAGTACAATAGACGCATTATTGTACTTAGTATACTAATGTACTCGATTAAATTTCACATCCTCAAGGAACTTGTTAGCTAGATATAGCTCAGCGTCAACGCAATGTCATTGGAATGGTACAATGAATGTGATCATGTACTTAAAAGTAACCATTGACATAAATTTGTTTTATCCTGCAAAGACATTAAAAGGAATGCTAATGAATGTGCAATCCTAAAGTTGTTGATTATAAAGGAACAATAATCTCTTCTCCAACGAAAGTAATCAGGGGGAGATATGGTAGATTATTTTCTAAGTCATTACCGATATTCAGTTTTGAAAAGTACATGACTAAAGGAACTGTCTGGAACAACTCTGAAAGTAATCAGGGGGAGATGCCGATATTAGGGGGAGGATCCAAGGGTATGATGTCAACATATTTTACTTCGAAATTGAAGCCGTGTTGTACTCTTTTTCCCTTTGATCGAGAATAATTTTTCCCAAAGGGTTTTGTCACTCGACAAGGTTTTTAACGAGACAACACTAAAAACATCAAGTATGTTGAACGTTGCAGACATAAAGATCGCATTGATATTACTGAAAATATCTCAATCAAAGAAATGAAACGCAATAGTCTGTTAACAACGTAACTTCCAGAATCAACAACATGGTCTTATAAACTCCTTTTGACTGCATTCAACTAATGAAAATTGTCTGACATCAGGGGGAGTATCTAAAGGTGTGTTGAACTTTTTCCTTCACCGAGGTTACTTTTTCCCACAGGGTTTTGTTGCTCGGCAAGGTTTTTAATGAGACAACAATAAACACCGGGAAGTAATTGCCCAGTTAAGGTTATTTCCTTTCCCACGAGGATTTTTTGTCTTAGGAGTTGTGAAGCAACTAGTCAACTTCAACAGAGCAAAGTGATCATCTGCAACGTATCACCTTTACTTACATCTGTCACGTTGTACTCTTTTCCATTCGTCAAGGTTTTATAACACTGGGTTTTCCTTGTCAAGGTTTTAACGAGGCAACATATTCGAGTCCAACTATGTTCTAAGTTATCTTAAATATTGTACTCTTTTTCTTTAGTTCAGGTTTTATCCCTCTGGGTTTCCCTGACGAAGTTTTAACGAGACAATTAACTTAGACTCGTCGATCTTTGAAGATCGCATTGCATGTGATGAACTACATGTAAAGTACGAGACAACATGTGAAGTACTACATGTGAAGAGCTGTACCAAGGTTTTATCCCACTGGGTTTTTCCTTGTCACAGTTTTAATAAGGCGATTGATTTCGGCACAAGTCATCAAGAAGAGGAAAACATTTTGTAGGAGCATAATATCGCAGCAACCTTCACTTGCGAATTATTAACGACGCAACTTAATAATGTCGCAGAAGAAATATTAGAAACGACGCAACAAATGACATTAGCTTAAATATGAGAAAGGTGTGACGATTCTGCGAAGAGTCAAGAAGACTTGCGAAGAATAACATTTGTAGACCTGCGAAATGTCGCAAGGTAAATCCGAAATTAAGGGAAATATTAGTTGTACATGAGCTGTCATCCACTATGTAATTTCCTATATAAAGAGAAAGGCAGGAGAGAGAAAAGGAGGAGACACATTTTTGGAGAGGATACACATTTTTGTAAGAGAGAGAGAGATATTTTCTTTATCATCTTCTTCCCCAAATAATTAGATCTAGAGCTCTACAAAATATCCATTTATGGAGATTGTAAATGTAATACTAATGTAACCTCAACAATCATAGTGAAAAACCCTATCCCGTGGATGTAGATCACATTGATCGAACCACGTAAATTCTTGTGTCTCCATTTATAATTTTAGGATTTTTATCTCTATTTTCATATCAAATAAGTTTAGATCTAGAAATTATTATCAAGATATGATGAGGGGTGTGTTGTGGGATTTCCTGCAACTACATTTGGCGCTAGAAACGGGGAGAGAGTAATGGATTTTGTCATTCCTGTAATTTGTTGGTTTAAGAAATTTCCATGAAGATTAGCTATTTGTTCATATTTATTTTTAGATCTTAAAGTTTCGGGAGAAAAAAACGAAAATTTCATGGAAGAAGTTACACTTTCAGTGAGTAAACATCATCAACAATTTAAAGACATGAAAAGAAGAAGAGGAAAAAATTAGTTTGTGGTGAAATTCACGGAAGAAAATCAAGGTTTCAATGGAAGATTTCCATGTTCGGGGAGAAAAAGAAAGAGAAAAATTGTTGAAGGAAATAAAGGAAGGCGAAGAGAAGATAAGAGGCGATTTGTGTGATTTTTATCACAAACAGAAATTCGCACAGATGGTTTGAGTTGGAGGGAATAAGCAAGAGGTCACGGGTTCGAATTCGCAAAGACACATATTTTTTATTTTTCAGTGGCGAATAAGAGAATAAAGAAAAAAGTTATGGGTTAATTTCGCAGAGTGGTTCTTGAACAGTTGGTCCAGCGAGCAGTATGTGAGTTTGAGGTCGCAAGTTCGAATTCGCCTGCGAGCATATTTTTCATCTTTTTACAGAGGTCGAACAAATGAATAATTTTGCAATATTGTTTCATTATTTCGCAAACAAGAGGTAGCACAGTTGGTCATCTGCGAAGTTAATGAGTTCATGGTCGCGAGTTCAAATTCCAACGAACGTGGATTTTTCGCAAGAGTATTTCGTAAGAAGAAAGTAGGTGATTATTTCGCAGAAACACTTTGCAGAGGCAGGGCTAGCACAGTTGGTCAGGAGGCATGAATGCAAGCAGAAGGTCGCAGGATCAATTCTTGCTTCTCGCACATTTATTTTTGTTATGCGAAATTTCGCACGGACTTTGCCTATTTCGCAAAGAAGAAAGTTGATGATTATCTTGAAAATTAATTTCGCAAGAGAGGGTTAGCACAGTTGGTATGGTGCGAGAATATGCGAGTAGCAGGTCGCGGGTTCAATTCTTGCCTCTCGCAACTGTTTTTGCTAAGTGACATTTATACTTCGTGCAACGTGTTTTTCGCGCGAGATTGACAACAACAGCAAACCACAAAAGCTAAGTACCACTTTCCTTAAACATTTTACTTACAAAAAATAAAAGATTTTTCATTTGATTTACAAAACGCGATACAATCGCAGAATTACAAAGATTTCAAAATTACAAAGATTTCACGATTACAATAATTCGAGAAAAATCGCACAAATCAATTTATATATTTCCCTTAAATACTTGCTTTGTTTCAAATGAGAATGATATCCAACATGGAGAGTAGTAGCGGGCAAACCTTTGTGGCGTACACCCTAGTTCGCGAACAATATTCGCAAGAGGCAATGTACCTAAAGTGCGTCATATAAGGGGGTACCTATTAGGATCATTTCCATGAAAGATGTTTATCGGATGAGACGAAACAAGTTATACAAAGGAAATCAAAACAAAGAAAAACGATTTGAACTTGCAATTAAATGAATATTTTTGATAAAAGAAATGTTGAATACTAATCTAAATTTTTATTTGCATTACAAAGATAGCATGAGGCAAAGAACATGGAGCGAGAGTTTCGCATGATGGATTCGCAATACTTCTTACATTTAGAGGATTAAGTACTTCTTATACTTCTTAAGGATACTTCATACTTCTTATATATTTCGAGGATTAAGTACTTCTTATACTTCTTCAAGGATACTTCATACTTCTTATACTTCAAGGATACTTCATACTTCTTATACTTCAAGGATTGATACTTCTTATTTATTTCGCAAAAAGAAAGAATAGAGGCAAGTACGTACTTTTCAAGTCCAAGTATTCTTTCGCTCGTTCCTTCATCAATAAAGATCAAAGACTACTACAACAACGGATTTTTCTTAAAGATCGCTCTTCAAGCAATATTCAAGAAAAAAGAGGCAAGATGTAGGAGCATAATATCGCAAAGACAACCTTCACTTGCGAATTATTAACGACGCAACTTAATAATGTCGCAGAAGAAATATTAGAAACGACGAAACAAATGACATTAGCTTAAATATGAGAAAGGTGTGACGATTCTGCGAAGAGTCAAGAAGACTTGCGAAGACTAACATTTGTAGACCTGCGAAATGTCGCAAGGTAAATCCGAAATTAAGGGAAATATTAGTTGTACATGAGCTGTCATCCACTATGTAATATCCTATATAAAGAGAAAGGCAGGAGAGAGAAAAGGAGGAGGCACATTTTTGGAGAGGATACACATTTTTGTAAGAGAGAGAGAGATATTTTCTTTATCATCTTCTTTCCCAAATAATTAGATCTAGAGCTCTACAAAATATCCATTAATGGAGATTGTAAATGTAATACTAATGTAACCTCAACAATCATAGTGAAAAACCCTACCCCGTGGATGTAGATCACACTGATCGAACCACGTAAATTCTTGTGTCTCCATTTATAATTTTAGGATATCTATCTCTATTTTCATATCAAATAAGTTTAGATCTAGAAATTATTATCAAGATATGATGAGGGGTGTGTTGTGGGATTTCCTGCAACTACACATTTGAAGACCTACATTCGAAGCAGTATATGTGGAGTACTACAAACGGAATTCTACTGGACCGCACAAGGGGGAGTGTTGTAGGGCTTGTAGCCCATGGATGTGCAACCCAATATAGTATCTAGGGTTTACTTCCTATATGTATATATAGGATATTATTCCATGTAACCTGATGATGTTGTTCAATAGAAACTTTCCTCTGCCTCTATATCTTCCCTATATTTCCACTACAAAATTGATATTATTAGTGAATATTGGATTGTTAAGCAAAAGTGTTTTTGAATCGGTGGAGTTAATTACCCATTTTGACACAATTTCTATAGCAAGATAAACGTTATAACCCGAAATATTTTCTGCAATCGGTTGTGATCAATGTCCACTTCCTTTGTCTTTGCTATGATGTGAAACCGTGGAATTGCTATGATGTGAAACCGTTGAACTTGTAATTGGGGAAGTACACAAAAATCATCCTCAGTCATGGACCTAAAATTGACTCTATCACTTCAAATACTAATATACCATATGCACAATATAACATGCAGCTTGTCATGCTCTAATTCCTATTCTGGTGGCAAATGCACTAAATTCGTTTTAGGAGGAAATATAATCGTTTTAGGAGGAACTTGAGCAACGATTATTTGTACCGAAGATTAGGAGGAAATATAATCGTTTTAGGAGGAACTTGAGCAACGATTATTTGTACCGAAGATGGTAGATACTAGATAGGCACCACGCAGAGATAAAACCTAACTAACATATCGTGCGCATAAGAGAGAAAAGTTTCCTAGATTAACGCAAACATGGTACCTTAATTTGTCATCCCGATCAATTAAATCTCTTGCAATGTAACGTCGTAACTGGAAGGAAAAAAAAAACAAAAGGAAGGATGTCACAAAATGTCTTTAGTAACACTTGACTCCAAATTTTGGATATCTAATATGGATGGGTTGGCATATTTCGGTTTCACAAAATTGGTTAAAAAGACCAAAATCAATAATTCCTGGGTGAAAAAGACATTTAGATTTTGATACTGTTTAAATGGACAAAAATATAAAAATAGTCAGGATGTAACCAGTTTCATCCTACCCATTTTCAAATTCTTTTTCTTATTTTTAATTTATATCAGGATGCATCAAGTTTCATCCTCGCTATTTTTTAAGTTTAAGCCAGGATGAATCCAGTTTAAGCCAGGATGAATCCAGTTTCATCCTTGCTATTTTTTTTGTGTCCATTTCACCCATAATAATTTTTACTCGTCCATTTGAACCATGTTTTAAGAAAATTTGGACAAATGACCCATTTCCGTTTCAGTTTTGAGACTATTTGTCTTACGTACAGTGCAAAAGATAAGAATGAAGAATCAATTTGGTATACATGGATAATTAATTAGTGCAAAGCTCTATTTGATACCAAAAACTGGAAAGTGAAGTTAACTTGTTCGATGTTCTTGCGAGGAAAGCCTTTTTCCCTGCATAGTATAGTTGCTTCACAACATGATTCAGAAAATAAAATTTCAAGTAATGACTGTACTGCTTTTTTATTCCTTTTTATTCTAGACAGACAACTACATTTACTCAAAAAAAAAAAAAAAAAAACTTTCAACATTTGCATTCGGATCAGCAACCTTTGGCACATTAATTCGTATGCATACTATGGCATGGCAGCATGAGGAGTCGATACCAACCAGTCTAGCTAACTGTGTAATTGTATATATAATTTGAGTACAAATTGCTGGCCTCACATTGAAAGTTAGGCCAAAAGCTTGAATTCTAGAGCTCCTGGCCCCCTACCAATAGGAAACGAGAGTTTCCAAAGATTTTCAATGTTTTTTCAGCACTCAGGTCAGGGTAGGTGATGACTACCTTCCAACAAAAATCATAGAAAACCTAATTATTATTATTTTCACTCGCGTTTCTCCCTCTTTCTCTTCTTTTTGTCGCTGTTACTTTCTCAGAAAACCCTATACGGCCAAATCCATAACCCTAATTAACTTTTCCATCTACTCTTCCACTTCCTCCCTATGTGATTTTAAACGATTGATTTGAAACTGTAGCTGTTGTTGTTGCTTATTAGGTTCTCCCTTCCAACTCTATCTCAAGATTAGGCGAAAGGCATCTATCGGTACCATCTCTGGCATTATTGCCGCAACTGCCAAGGGCTAAGGCCACCTCAATCACCTCCATTTGAGGTCTTGGTAAACCCTAACTATATACTTATTTTATATGTTTATTTATTCTGAATCAAATCAAAAAATTTAGAATTCTAAGGACATGGGATACCAAACAATTAGACACCGATGAATTTTTCAGCTTTCATATGATTTTGCTGGATGAATATGTAAGTTATTTTATTCTATGAATGTTATTTATCATTTATTCTTTGGCAGAAACTAATGAAACA
Organism: Papaver armeniacum; assembly: GCA_023531295.1. Lineage (NCBI taxonomy): Eukaryota > Viridiplantae > Streptophyta > Magnoliopsida > Ranunculales > Papaveraceae > Papaver > Papaver armeniacum. The sequence continues at coordinate 739,920 of JAJJWW010015270.1, forward strand.
ATTAACAGGGAGAACAAATACATGATGTGTTGTCCAAAGATCATTACAAGAATCACATCCAAAAACTAAAGGAGGAGAACGTGGTAACTATTACCCACTTTGCAGTTTCAGAGGTCAAAGGAAAATGGAGACCTATTCCAGGAAATTGGGTATTATGCTTCAGCGATAACACTGATGTTACCGTGGACACCGGGGACAATAGAGAAATACCGCTACAAAAATTCGCTTTAACTGATCTGAATGAACTTAATCGAAGAAACGATGACGTAACTCATTTTACAGGTGATTTATCAATATAATCTCTTATGTCAACTATAATTTATTAATTTAACTATAATACTATTTGTGTATATAGACGTGATGGGAATACTGCTGGGTATATCAAAACTAGAATATACGGGCCAAGCATCCAAGCACTCTCAAATTAAAAGGGAGATTTTAAGGTGAACAAAGATAACATTGATATGTTCCGAGGGAAAATTTGGGATGGATGTGTATACTCCATTGAGCGTGTAAACCAACAGGCTCCCACAGGAGGATATAGAATTGTAGCTTACCATTATTTTATGTGGCTGAATAAATACGCCAAAATTCAACGGCGAGAAGTAGATGCATCCACTTTTCCACCAGAAATATTCACTTTCTTGCCTCTGGAATTGGTACCTGGAAGGAAAAACGACCAACAGTTCTATACAAGTAAAAGCATAAACCAAGTTTTATTACCAATCCAAAAATTTATCTTCTTCAACTAACATCTTCAACTGTTGATTTGATGTTGCTTATCTTTCAGATGTAATTGGATGATTGCACTCCATATCTAACATCGTCATCAAGCAAGTTGAGGAACATGATGAAAAGAAAGATGTCAACATGCGAGAGATTTACATCACTAACGATTATGGGTACTACTTTTTTCATTTTAAACTAATTTAATACAGATTATAAGATAAAAGAACTAACACTTCATATTACTTGTATTAGGGGAGAGACGATGAAGATAACTCTATGGGGTGAATTAACGACTATGATAACTCTATGGGATGAATTAGCGACTATGATAGATGATGGAATACTAGATAGTAACGAAAATGCCACAGTGATCATCATAGTCACTGGAACATTTGTCAAAGAGTGCATGGGTAAAAAATGCATATAATGTATACATAAACAAAAACTTAAACCCACTGACCTAATTTAATTGTTAACAGTTATTATTACAGGGATAATCAGTCTTTCCACTACACAAGCATCAAGAGTATTTGTGAATTTGGATTGTGAACAGGTTCAGCAATTTAGAATGAGGTAAGCAAAACATATAATAATAAAATTAAAACATGCTATTGTATAGATAAACAAAATAAAATTAAACCATGGTACTGTTTACACAGACTTGGAGAAGAAACTGGAGAAATAGAAGAGATACACCTTGAATAGGAGAAAGATCCATTTGAAGACAAAATTTCCCTGTATGAAGCCAGACAGATGCTGATGGACTATGAGAATACGGTAAATTCAAATTTATGTTGCAGTTATACATTGACCTATATTAATTCAAACATTTAAGAATATAGGTAAATGCAAATTTATGTGATTCCTATTTGACATAGGACAAGGAGTTTTTCTGTGAAGCATCTATTGTTCGAGTCAACCAGGGAAAGGGTTGGTATTATATAATCCCTCCGTTTTAGGAAAAGTGATACTTTCACTTTTTCAATTTGGCCTATTTTTAGGCAAAAATGAAAATATGAAAGTATCTATTTTCCTAAACGGAGGTAGTATCCTGCAAAAAATGCAAAAAACAAGTCCAAAACAAGGATGGACAGACTGCTTGCCCAAGATGCAAAAAGAGATTTGATGGATAAGTACTGCCATGGTAAGGGAAATAATATAAAACATGCCAATTATATGATAAAGAATGAAACCTAATCTAATTATTATTCATTGAAACAGGTATCGGATCACCGTAAGGATCAAGGATAACACAGAATATGCATGTTTAACAATTTTCGGATTTAATGTCGAGAAGATGCTAAAATATACTGCGGATGAACATGTTGCATACGCTGAGGGTTGCGAGAAGGTAAGACACTTATCTACTCTTATGATTAATACATTTTATTTCCAAAAAAAAAAAATACAAAACTGAAATGTTACACGATTTGTGGATGGGTGAACCAGAAAAAGCTACAAAAGTGTTTGATAGACTAATTGGAGAAAAGTTTGGATTTAAGCTAAAGATGACTGAAGACAACATCAAAAAACAGTAGGACAGTTACACAGTTTTGAAAATTCACACTATGGTGAAAAAAAGAACACCTCCAGTGAGCAATTGGGTCCGAAAACACCACAAAAAGACAAGCAACATAAGGTCAGGCTTTCGGAGGATAAAACGCGCCAAATAGAAAAACAACAAAAAAGAAAGAGGCTAAGGCGTATGGTAGTTGAAAAGGAAGATGATGAGGATGCTCAAAAAGATGATGAAATGGAAGAGGATTTAGATGAAGAAGAAGATGATGAAGATGAAAATGATGAAAACGCTATGGTGAAAAAAAGTAAGACCACCACTGAGCAAAAAAGAAAGAGGCCAAGGCAGATGCTTTTAGAAGATGATGAGGATATTCAAGAAGATAATAAAATGGCAGATGATATAGATGAAAAACAAGATGCAGGTGATGAAAATGAAGATGAAGGTGATGAGGATGAGGATGGGTAGAGTGCATATGATTCTCTGTTAGTGATTTGGGTAGGATTGCTTTATTATTAGTTTCATTTTTAGTTATTCTTTCTTAGTAATTTATTTTTTAGTTTCATTCTTATCGTGATTCTTTCTTAGTTCATTTCGGCAAAATTACTTTGTTAGCAATTTGATTCTTAGTTATTATTTTTAGTACTTTCAGTTGAATATCAAGTAAATGTTTGAGAACTATCTTAGTAACAATTGTGAATTATATTTTCTTAGCACTTTCAAATGTATGAATATATTCTGAAGTATGTAAGACAAACTTAGTAGATACTGCATTCATAAAACAATAGGACAGGCCCATGTTTACATTTTCAGCACAAATAGTAACTCAATTAACTTAGTCCCGTGCAACGCACGGGGAAGACACTAGTAGGAAGTAACAGGATTATAGGATTGAATTCCTTTCGATGTCGAGTCAGATGTTGGCATGTATCCGGATATGTCTAACTAACACACCATTCTTTTGAATTGATATATTTTTTTAGATTGTTAGCAATAGGTTAGCAATAGAGGTGATGTTTCTGGGTCTTTCACTCCAAGCATGACTTCTTGAAAAGAGAAAAAAGTTGCAGAATAGAATTACTCAAAGTTTGTTTTTACAAACTCAAGGGTTATCTAGTAAATTAAACTGACACCATATCAGCTCTTTTGGCCGCGGTAGGCTTTTGCTATGTTTTTTAGCCAAATAACTGGAGTCTAGGTGCAGTTATTTTGTCTCAACTTGTTTTCTGGTTCTTCTACAAAGCTTTTCATGATCTAGCTCTTAGCTCTTTATTGATATCCCGGTATTGCTATTACTGACGCGCATTGTATCAACGAACTGGTAACACTTATCGATTCCATCTATCTAAAATTTCTGTTTAAAATCGTGTTGCATGGGGAAAAACCACAGTGAATAACTACATAAAATCTGAATCCCTTCAGAATTTTTTCTAATAAATTTGGAAAGGACAAATTTGCATTACGTACGGATGATGAAATTTCATGAAATGTTGCTTATCCACCAACAAACCATTGAGCCTGACTTCCATCTTGAATCAAGGGAAGAAACTCAACATGACATAAGAGGGACGAAACTCATTGAACATGACTTCCATCTTCAATCATGAGATACAAACATAAATGCAACAAACGAACAAATTAAAATTAAAACATAATAGATCCCCTGGCTCTTAAAGAATAATAATTATTGGTCACTCAAACCTACATTTACTGGTAAAGTTCAAAATATTAATTCTTAAAGGGTCAAGAGAAGCAGATCCTAAATTAGCCTATTGTTGTTCTAAGGATAAAAAGACTGCACTGCACCTTCCATCAGATAGTTCCCTGACATGTTTTACCTGGGGAGAGGTGGCTTCCATATTTGTTGGTCTGACATGTTTGATCAGACCAACCATCTAATCAAAATAAGAAGCCTTAATTACTATCAATTGACCAAAGCCTTACCTGGAGATGACAACCCAGCAGCTTGACCCAATTGAGCAGAATTAGATTTTAGAGCTAACACAAAACTCTAATCAATATTAAATTTTCTTCAATTACCTTGATCAAGTAGAAAGTATTTGCCTCCATGGTTGCACCATAGTCCATAGTACTGTAACAACATCAACAACAAAATTCAGTAAATCACATATTGATCCGACTGATCACTTGGTCACCACTATCATTGTTTTGACCCCAAATTGCTCAGCTGGTTATGGATCCAGTGGATGCTCAGCAGCAATAAAAGCACGTCCACCTACACGAAAAAACTGACACGACTATGAGAAACCCATTTAGCAGATTTGTACGTATCTGCTGATACATATTAATATATTTTAATTTTTTATATCTTTCAATAAAAATAAAAAGTAAATATTTAGAAGTAAATTACCTACAGCTGTGATTTTTTTTATATCTTTCAAAAAAAAACCTACAGATGTGATAGGCACGCATATATGTTTCGGTTTTTCTAACTGAAACTGAGTTAGTATTTTCATCTCTAGTCAGATGTCAAACTGCAAGTATTAAGGTCAGATGCCAAACTGCAAGTATGCAAGATGAATCGAAAAGAGCACATACCTTTATGAGGATACATATACATGATATAACTGAGCCTTAGCTAGATAAGGATTTGCGAGACATACGTCTTAGACTCAATCTTTCTAAGCCATCTAAAAAGAAAGAACTATGAAGCTATCAGTTTCACGCGAACCAAAGACCAAAGTATATATATCAGGGCAGAATATTATACAATATCAAACAACTGAAGATAGACAATTGACCCATATAAAAAACCACTTACTTGAACAAGATCAGGGAGTAACACCTGAAATGCTTACTGACATTTGGCATACTAATGTACACACTGATTCAATGAAAACCACATGGAGAAAATAACTCAGATATAAAACTCTTGTATTAATCAAATGGATGAAAAGAAAATCAATTTAATGAATGTGTCTGTTACTGCAATCCATGATGTATAAGTAGTTGGGATCTTGCAACAATGAACAACACGTTATATGTATCAAAAATAATATGTAAAGAACTAATCTGAAACAACTCTACCGAAACAACTTGACGAGGGCAGAATCACATGTTCAACAAGATGTCCTTAACACATTAGTTCGCGGGTATACTCGAGATGAGTAATGCTAAACCCCTCACAGCGAAGATGTGTCCAGGATAAGACTGCCCGATATAACTTGAGTTAGCACAACACAAGTTACCCACTCTTGAACTCAGCAACGGGGATGGAAATAAAACGCCGCACGAAAACAAAAACAAGAAGATGAAGAAAATAAGACAGAAAGACGGTCGTTTCTTGTGTGTTTTATAAAAGAGAATTACGAGTTGTATTTATAGGAGAAGATACTTGCAAACCAAGTTAGGTATGTTTCTTGTAAAACAATTAAAACACGTAAAAGGAGTTTTCCCAAAAATAGATCAAGAAGATCTTACAACCGCTCGTTTAAAGACTTTCGTGGGATCAAGAAGCTCTACGAGTACCATTGGTGGGAGATAGATAATTGCATTATTATTGTAGTTTTCGATTGTTGATTTGATTGACTAACGGTTGTTAAAACTTTGATTGCACCTAGTTTGTTTATTCTTGAGAATCTTCTCTTCTAATATAAGATTCACTCAAACTCGATCGAAGTATCGACGGGATCTTTAGAACTGTTTGTAGATCTAAAGACATCTTGTGATAATCCATTGTTAACAGACTCCGTTTTGTGTGTGATTGATCACAAGAGATTCAAATGGTATTTTGCAGGTTTCATTGAAGATTAAAGAAGATTTGAAGACGAATAAGATTTCTTATTGGTTTTCGTATCTTTGTGTGTGCACAAACCTTGATCGACTGAGATCCAACTAGAATCGATTTATTCGATTGATTAGTTGTGTGAGATCGACATCAACTATTAGTTCTCTTTGAGATCTATTTTGATTGTTGCAAATCTGAATCTTATTACTTCGGTAATAGAGATTGGATTGATCTAACCAGGCAAAGGAGTTTATTAGATTAAACGGAAGAGTCTTTGCGTATGACTTGAGATATTTGTATCTTGAAAAGAATTTAAGAGTTGTTACGAAACAGATTTGTTGTTCCTTTACTGTTTGGAATACGATCCAAAGGAATTGTACCAGTGCGTGACTCATCGAAGTCGGAAGCGCGGGGATACTGAGGAAACTGAGTGAACTAGGCGTAGTTGCTTGGTCTCAACTGTACGAAGTTGGTTTAGATTTTGTATAATGGCTTAATTTTGAGAGTATTCAATTCTGGACTAGGTCCCGGGGTTTTTCTGCATTTGCGGTTTCCACGTTAACAAAATCTTGGTGTGTGATTTACTTTAGTTTTCCGCAATTATATTTGTTTATATAATTTAAAGTAAATACACGTTTACGTTAACTCTGTTTTACTTGATAGTGATCCTATAGAGTTTGGTTAAGTCCGAACCTATTATCAAGTAATCACACTTTGGTTGTCGTATTGTCTCGATATCGTATCCATAGACAATCACACAAAGTATGAATACCGAAGTTGTTGTATTGTCTCGACTTTTTCCATAGACGATCACACTTGGTAAGAGGACTTATAGGTTGAAATAAAAAGATTGTGGTGTATTGATAGACACATTTTGTGTCTAATTTGATCTCAATACTATTTATTGTTGGCACTCGATTTTGTATTAATTTTGGTATTTTATGTGTTTGTAGGTATTTTTGAGCAATAAACATTTTTGGAAAAATCGGCTCGAAAAGTTGTCTAAAGCACCCGGAGGACACGTGTTATTCGGACTCTCAATGTAGGATAAGGGGCACCCACAAGATATTCACACCCAAGCAGCTGGATAAGGGGCAACCTCATCACCTTCGTTTGAAAATAATATTTTGGCGGGAAAAATGTTCTTTCAATGGCAGAATTTAGGGATGCGATTTTAGGCTTGTTGCAGTGAGACTAAAGGGCTGGAATTAATTGGGTTTGTTCCTCTTGGCTAAACAGGGCTGGTATAGGCTCTTGTCTTGACTAACTTTGGCTAGATTCTCGCATGGAAGGAAACAGGGAGTACGTGTACAAAGTGAGACAATCACGGGATTCTATGAGCTGTAGTGAGTTTTAAACATGTACGGCAGAGTTAAGCAACCATTTAGAGCGTGTAGAAGATAAATATGGAGATTTGATGACTTGAGCATGTGAAAATCAAAATCGGGAAGAAAATATTCCCAAAAATATTTTCTTTAAACCCGAGTAATGGAGGATTATTGTGTGTTAATGAGCGATATTTCTTGGTGCTGATCGGTATAAATAGGTTCCTGGGGTCTCATTGATGGGGGGAGAGTTTGGGGAGAGACTGGGAGAGTTGCAGAGCTTCAGAAAGTCGAGAAAAATCAAGTGGTAGGAAACCACCATTTCTGCTGCTGCTGAAGAACACGAAGAACATCAACGCACATGGGACCGTCGTTTATCAACAATGATAACGACACATCTGAGGGTCGTAGTTTGTGAGGCATGACTTAAAAATCAGACATCCGAGGGTCGTAGAACAGCAACAACAACACTTTACATGTATCATTCTCTTCGTAATGATCGTTTGTAACAATTAAAACTGTTACAAATCAGGGCTTTTCATCTTTTCTCCCTTGTTCATCATTTGTAAACCATTTTTGAGCATTAATAATGATTTTTGAGCATGTTTACACCATGATGAGCTAGAACCCCTCACTGGGACGACGGAGGAAGCTGTTTTGCACCCATGTGGTAATTATATTTAATTCCTTTATGACTATTTGCACTATTATAAGTGATTCATGATTTTTATTGATTATTTGTGAATTCGTTAGATGTCGCATGATTAGTCTTAGGTACTTTAGATGCGTCATGCTTGTGAATTACATATAATTCTTTATAAAATCTACCTTGGCAAAGAAATAGAGTCGATGTTTGTTACTTTATGAGCCTTAATTGTCCGGAATTAATAGATGAACCGCATGAATGTGAGAATTGGTGGAATCCCGAGTCCTAGTAACTCTCTTCGTCTTGTGACATAAATTGTATATTTTCTCTATTTTTATTATTTTTCTTTATTAAATCCTAAAATCAATTTCAACAAGTCCGAGTGAACGACAACCTTACTTACCACTATCTAAAATTCGATCAATTTTTGGCGCCGCTGCCGGGGAGAAAGAAAAAGAGAAAGTCCTAAAATTCGATTAATTTCAACCTTACGCGTTTTGGTATTTCTGTTTGCTTTCAGATTTGGGTGGAGCGAAAGAAAAAGAGAAAGTGCTAAAAAGAAAAGCAAATCCAAAATAGGAAAGAAAAGAGAGATCCGAATGGAGTGAAGAAGAAAATTTTGTATATAGTGTAATTATTTTTATTTATTTATTTTTAGAAACTGTAATTAGGTAATTATTTTTGTAATTTTTATTTTTGGACTTTTTAATTTTTGGACTTTTGGACATTATTTTAAAACCCTAAGGAAGGGTTAATTTAAATATAAACTGCACAGGGAAGGACGGTGATTACGATATCACCTCGGCCCCTCGGGTTCGTACATGACATAGGAGTTGTGGCCCGAGTCGACCTCAACGGTTCATCCCCCGTCTGGAACGGGAGGTAAGAATTCTAAACACCCGCGAATCCCCTGTCAGCGGGTTTACTGGATGATTTCGTGTGAATATATGTCGAGGAACTGAATCCGGCTGCTTTAATTTCCTAGTAAAGGGCAAGGACTGGTCCATACAAGGTAAGAGTTCGGATTTCATCACCGTTCTCTTCTTGCCCGCCTTAGGAAAACGAAACCAAACACGAACCTAAGCCTAAAATTTTGACTAGAACGAGACCGATAGGGTAACGAGCTTAATGGGAAAGTCATTCGAAAAATATTGGTTACTCTTTAAGCATACTTCGAAGTTCATGATGGTTTCTGTAAGTTGAATGCGTGACTGCGCCGCCTTGTAATGCGGTGAGGCCTTGGGTATCAAAGTTCCACGTAGCTTCCCTCGCCTCTATTCAACTTACTTAAACTCGGATTGATTCCAGAGGGGTTTGCTCAGATTGTAACGAATTCCCTTTCGAAGGATTAGAAGTCGGTCTAGAAACAATCTAAGTGGAGCCATCATGCTTTTTGTTTGCTAGAAATCGTAGGTTTGTTGTGGTCGAGTCAGTCGAATGCCTTGTTTGTGCTTGTGTAGAATTCCCTTGCGAGTTAGGATGTCAAACTGGTATTATAATAGCCATCACAATGAATATGAATATCCAAGTAACTTAATTATTTTTAATCTTTATTTATTTTGAACAATATGGACATCACTCTTTTTATGACCGCATCATCGAGAGTGTGAATAGTGGTTGGGGACGCCAACTTTTTGAAGGTTATGGGTCATACCATGGTGAGCCCAATTACTATCCACACGGGCATCATTCTTACGAGCAAAATGATCCTCCAATTTCTTTAGAAGAGTCTCTCAAGAGTTTCAATGAGTCAACACAGAAGTTTCACTTATTTATGAAAGAGACTTATAATATTCCGCTTCGGAAGAGTCCGTAGAGCGAGTCAACTAAGATGTCTCTAGAAGAGTCCCTCAAGCAATTTACTGAGAGTACAAATAGGATTGTGGAAAAATTTGCTCAAGATAGTCTTAAATTCCAATATAGTGTTCTCAATACCACCCTTGAAAATAAGGATAATTTTTATTCACATAATCAAGATGACGAGGTTAGAATTGGTAACACTACTTGTTTAGATGAGGTTCGATCATTTTCATATAATAATGATTATGATGAGGATAGTATTGATGAAGAATCTGAAATATGTAGGCATAGTGATCAGGAATTTGTTACTCCAGTTGAGCTTTATAATGATAATGTTATTTCTAGTACAAATCCAAATAATTTTAATAATTATTCACCTATTCAAAAGGATGAGGATTTGACTAGAGATACCCCCGTTTTAGACGATGTAGTATTTCCTTTTGATTACGAAGCCAATGATGGTTTAGAGGAACGAGTATATTTTGAGTCTAGCGAAACAATAGACTTAGAAAAAGAAAATGAACTCGTAGAGATGGGTGAGGATGTACCTGACTTAGAAGAATCAATTGACCATTTTCAGGAATCAGATGACCTTGAAATTAGGGAAGTTGTGACTAGTCTTTTTAGAGACACTGAAAACTCTAAGTTTAGGGGTGATTATCATTCTCCATGTGCCTTAACTCTTAGAAAGGTCCCTAACTTGGGACTTGACATATGTGCCTCAACCATTTTAAAAGATTATCTTCATACACTTTTTTTTCCTGAACCTAGTTGTGTCCATAAAGAATTTCAGTTGTTAGAAACCCATCCTCTGGTTGATGTGGTCAACCCAGGCTATGATACCACGATTGACTTTGTTTTCCCACCAAAACCTTCCTTCCAATTGTGGGAACGTATAAGGTTCAGATGTGTCAATTATTAAGTTTTGAGACTAAACCTAATTACTTTAGGATATTAGGGTCGACACATTTGCTTAAGGAAGACCACCAATCTTATTGTGGTCAGCTGTGTAAGTCAAAACTGATTGACTTAGAGGATCCTCAATTATTCAGGTTATTGTTATGTGCTTCTAAGTTCTTAACTGAGTATTTCCAGACTCTACAACCTGATCTTAAGAATCCTTCTTTTGAGGAAATCCATCCCATGAAAACATTTTATTTAGACCCTTTTATAGAGCCTGAACCCGAACCACAACTAGATGTAGTTGTCTTAAACAAAACAATATATAAGGGTGTGTTGGATATCTTCCTGGTCTGTTGCAGTTTCCTCTTCTTGTGGTTAGCACTTTTTGATCCAGATGACCCGCAGTTATTCCGGCTATTGCTATATGATTCTTCGAGGTGACTAATCTCTTCCATTGTCTGGCTGAAGACTTTAAACTTAGCACTTCTTGGGAGGTAACCCATGCTCTTGCAACACGGTAATATCTTTCCTTACTTTTTTCTTCAAGTGGTAATAGTTTCTCATTGTTCATACTTTTAATTTCATCTTTAGAACATTGAGGACAATGTTAGATTTAAGTTTGGGGGTATGGGAGAAACTTTTTAGTTGCAATAAATAAACTCCAGGGACTAGAAATTTATGCTTATTAAGGTTGGCACTAACTAATCTAAGTGGATGGGAACATCTTGGTTGTAGGAGTTGAGGAACCAATCTGATTAGATGGAAACATCTAGAAGAGTCTATTCATAAAAGCACAGAGCTCGGGTGTTAGAAAAGAAAACATGGTAGTTTCGCCATATCGTGATGGAAACATCGAAAGAATCCTGATCACTTCTTTTTCTTTTTCTTTTTACCATGCTAGGGTGAAATAGAGTGACTGAGACAAAAAAAAAAAAAGACCATACCACTAGACCAACCGGAATAAATACAATAAAGTCGACCACTGGTACCCTTGTATATGCCAGCTGAGTTGACCTAGAGTTAGGATTATCGACCACTGGTCCCCTTGTATATGCCAGTGTGTTGATATTAGTCCAGACCAGTATCTCAGTCCATTAGGATAGGTTCACCTTAGTCAACATCATCCACGTTTTTGTACATCCATCTTCTTAATCTATCCATATGATTGGTTGACTCCGGTTTATGATGTCCAGAAACTATCTGAGTAGAGCTCTGTCACTTTATATGAATTTTAGTATGCTTGAGTGCAAACTCGTGTACAAAGAATTGGAATTTCGCATCGTGGTACTTCCTCCCGTAGTCAATAAGTATGCCAACTAAGGAGATTCTTTAGTGCCTTCCAAGGTTCGCGTAGATAGCTAGGGTGCAGGTAAGGTTTTGTGGGTACACCTCTGGTAAACCCTCCGGAGACAACACTCCGCCACTAGGGCCACCTAGCGGTTTAACGGTTTGCTGCACGAGCTGAGTGTAGTCATTTTATTTTCTAAAATAAATTTGGTCGAGGACTAGCAAATAATAAATTTGGGGGTATTTGATAGACACATTTTGTGTCCAATTTGATCTCAATACTATTTATTGTTGGCACTCGATTTTGTATTAATTTTGGTATTTTATGTGTTTGTAGGTATTTTTGGGCAATAAACATTTTTGGAAAAATCGGCTCGAAAAGTTGTCTAAAGCACCCGGAGGACACGTGTTATTCGGACTCTCAATGTAGGATAAGGGGCACCTCAATTACTAAGGGGCACCCACAAGATATTCACACCCAAGCAGCTGGATAAGGGGCAACCTCATCACCTTCGTTTGAAAATAATATTTTGGCGGGAAAAATGTTCTTTCAATGGCAGAATTTAGGGATGCGATTTTAGGCTTGTTGCAGTGAGACTAAAGGGATGGAATTAATTAGGTTTGTTCCTCTTGGCTAAACAGGGCTGGTATAGGCTCTTGTCTCGACTAACTTTGGCTAGATTCTCGCATGGAAGAAAACAGGGAGTACGTGTACAAAGTGAGACAATCACGGGATTCTATGAGCTGTAGTGAGTTTTAAACATGTACGGCAGAGTTAAGCAACCATTTCGAGCGTGTAGAAGATAAATATGGAGATTTGACAGCTGCAGAGCGTGTGAAAATCAAAATCAGGGAAGAAAATATTCCCAAAAATATTTTGGTTAAACCCGAGTAATGGAGGATTATTGTGTGTTAATGAGCGATATTTCTTGGTGCTGATCGGTATAAATAGGTTCCTGGGGTCTCATTGATGGGGGGAGAGTTTGGGGAGAGACTGGGAGAGTTGCAGAGCTTCAGAAAGTCGAGAAAATCAAGTGGTAGGAAACCACCATTTCTGCTGCTGCTGAAGAACACGAAGAACATCAACGCACATGGGACCGTCGTTTATCAACAGTGATAACGACACATCTGAGGGTCGTAGTTTAGCAGACAGACTTAAAAATCAGACATCTGAGGGTCGTAGAACAGCAACAGCAACACTTTACATGTATCGTTCTCTGTAACAGTCCGTTTGTAATAATTAAAACTGTTACAAATCAGGCTTTTCATCTTTTCTCCCTTGTTCATCATTTGTAAACCATTTTTGAGCATTAATAATGATTTTTGAGCGTGTTTACACCATGATGAGCTAGAACCCCTCACTGGGACGACGGAGGAAGCTGTTTTGCACCCATGTGGTAATTCTATTTAATTCCTTTATGACTATTTGCACTATTATAAGTGATTCATGATTTTTATTGATTATTTGTGAATTCGTTAGATGTCGCATGCTTAGTCTTAGGTACTTTAGATGCGTCATGCTTGTGAATTACATATAATTCTTTATAAAATCTACCTTGGCAAAGAAATAGAGTCGATGTTTGTTACTTTATGAGCCTTAATTGTCCGGAATTAATAGATGAACCGCATGAATGTGAGAATTGGTGGAATCCCGAGTCCTAGTAAATCTCTTCGTCTTGTGACATAAATTGTATATTTTCTCTATTTTTATTATTTTTCTTTATTAAATCCTAAAATCAATTTCAACAAGTCCGAGTGAACGACAACCTTACTTACCACTATCTAAAATTCGATCATGTATTTGGGTACCCTCGTCTTTTCATCTTACCTTTCGGAAATAAATCTCGAGTGAATCTTAGAGAAGATAAAACTCAATACGATAGAACAAGTAAGATCATAATATACAACTACAGAGAAAATAGTTGGATCTGGCTTCACGAATCCCAAATGAAGTCTTCAAGTCTTGAACCTAGCTATAATGCTTTTGGAAAAACCTAGGTTAAAGGAGAATCGACTCCAACTAGAACATAGGAAAGTATCGGGATTAGGTTTTCCAGTTGCTAGAGTTCTCCCTTATATAGCCTTTCAAATCAGGGTTGCTTTCTATCAAAGCTAAGATAGCTTAGTAACAAAGCATTCAATATTCACCGTTAGATGAAAACCTGATTTAAGATTCAATTTAAGTCTGCTTGGAAATTAAGCAATTAATCTCCATCGTTAGATGGTCTTAGCTTGTTACACACAAATGAAATATACTTATATTTAGATATGGGTAACCGTACCTGTAGATGGTGGATTTTCGACAAGGGCTAAAATTATAAAACCATAATTATACATGCTTCTGATCCAGCAATCAGATGAGTATTGAGGCTCATGTCTCTCATCGAAGCATGAAAGCTCATGCCACGAGAATCTCTGACTGAGAATATTGTCTCTCAGAGTATATGTAAATGTGTAGTCTCTCAACTGAGGCAACGACATATCTCATGAATGCTGAGCAATTTCAGTAATTACTTATATATAGAATCGAAAGATTGGACGGCTCCTAGACAGCTTGCTTGCTAGTATAGAGCAATAACGTCTTCAGGATGTAAAAATTATTTTCCCTGACTATATAAAAGAAATATGACGCTTCAACAAGCTCATATCACTCAATTCATGAATAATTAATGCTCCTAGACGATCGTACTAGTATAGAGCCATCAATTAATTATTCATAAATCATTAGATTCATTAATCGAATCCTCGGAAAATATTCTATGTTTTCCATAATATTTCATTACTTCAATTCATGGTTCTTCCTGCCAGAATTCCATGGGTTAGTAATAAATATTCAACACACGAGCATCTGAGCTACTATCGAGTAAGCCCCGACCAAAATGGTGCAAGTGTACTCAACAATAATGCACTAACGAACACCTGAATGCACGAATGAGTATTTCAAAATACGACGGAACGATGAACCTATGCAAAATAGGAAAGAAAATAATAAATAATAAAATACTGACCAAGGCGCTGGGGAATGGGCCCACCGGCCGGCCGGCCATGCCGTGACCAGTCCCACGCCCAATTTTATATTTTATCATATTTTATTATTTTCCTTGATCTCATGAAAATTCCCTCATTTGAACAAAATTCCTTCGTTTCAAGGAAACTCCTCATTTTCATGGTGTTTCCTTCACATCAAGGAAATAATAAATAATTAGAAAAGGTATGCGGGACCAAGCCTACTAGCCGTCCGGTCAAGCCCTAGTTGTGGCCGGTCCCACACCTTACATTCCTTATTATTTTATTATTCTTTTCTTCATCCCATGAAATTCCTTGATCTCATGGTATTTCCCTAATTTCATGATATTTCCTTCAAGTCATGAAAAATAATATAAAATTAGGTAAACTCGTGGGACCGGGCCCTAGCCGGTCCCACACGCCTCTTATTTTATTATTATTATTTTCTATGTTTCCTTCACCTCATGGAAACTCCTTCACTTCAAGGAAACTCCTTGATTTCATGATATTTTCATAAAGTTATGAAAAATAATATAAAATTAGGTAAACTCGTGGGATCGGGCCCTAGCCAGTCCCACACGCCTTTTATTATATGATTATTATTTTTTATGTTTCCTTCACCTCATGGAAACTCCTTCACTTCAAGGAAACTCCTTGATTTCGACAAACTCCTTGATTTCATGGTATTTTCATAAAATCATGAAAAATATAATAAAATTAGGAAAAATGCTATGGGACCGGACTCATTGGCCGGCCGGCCATGCCTTGGCCATAGCCGGTCCCACACTTCATGATTCCTTCATTTTATAATTATTTTCCTTCATCTCATGAAATTTCCTCAGTTTCAGCAAAATCTCTGATTTCTTCATATTTTCTCAAATGATTGCTCAAATGGACATCATAAAATATCAAAATTCTCAGGACTGAGACGCGAACATTTTGGTGACACGAGCATATTACCTTGACCGACCAAGGTTGGCTCTTTTGCTTTCAAGAGGCCGGTCCCTCATACTTTCATCAATTGACCTAATTTGTTCACATTAGGTTCAAATTCTTCTGAACAATTTTGGAATTTTATGAAACGACCGTCATTCGATCCCGTGACCAACCAGGGCCGGTTTCATGACCCCTTGGTCGGTCCCTCGCCTCTTCATAATTAATTAGGTTTTATCACCTGATGCTCAGACGAGCATTATTTTAATAAATGATTAAACCGGCATTTAATCATCTTCTAGCCAACTGGTCTTCAAGAGACTTTGGTATTTTTGCTCACTCGAGCATCTGGGCGCTACATGGTCGACTCGTCATCCCATGTATCCGGTCCCTCCTTCACTCCGTGGTTAATTTTCAATAAACCATCGATTGATCATCAATTGATCGAATTAGGGTTTCGAGTCCAAGGTTCATAATTCTGGATTTGAACATTCATAATTTTAAGACGATCCCATGATCAACATTTTATTAATTATACTCGGCTCAGTTGCTAGTATTTTAAATAATATTTCATTTGGTCATGCTATCAACAATTCATCAGACGAGCAACATTTGCTCAGATTAGCAATATTTGCTTAGACTAAGGAATATTGGTTCAATTGTAAATATTCTACAATCCATCAAATGAGCAATGTTTGTTCACCTTAACTATCAACATTTACGTGAGAATCATACCTCTGTCTCAGCAGACATGTTAATTCATGAGTCTCAGAACATTTGCAAATCATGTTCGACTCAACAATACAAGGACTCATCGTCCCATGAAGTCATGAAGTCAACAACTGACTAAATACACGTCTGCCTTGCAGACTCCACAATCACGAGACATCAATCGTGTCACATGGGGGATATTAACTAGGTTTTTGGTCTGGCGGTCTACAGCATGTGTGTTCATACACACGATGAGAATGTGAGCAAGTCGTGCAATCAGTTGAAGGAGTTAGCAAAGTAGTGGATGGAAAAGCGACCAAGTCTCCGCACGTTGAGTAACTGGTTTTAACACGATTTCCACTTCTACACTCTTTGATTCTATCAACTGTCACACTTCATGGGATCATGGTGTTTACAATTCTGGCAATATAACTGAATCATGATTGAAAACAAGACAATCTTACGTCAAACAGACAACAAGAGATTAACATCTCAACGTCTGAGCAATTACTCTCAACAGAGCAAATTCAATCAATCAGAGCTTATCTTATTTCTTCACGCATAATATATAACACACCTACAATCTTCGACCATCATTGATCTCACACATTTCTCAGCTTCCCTCCTACAGATCGACCCATCCTCTCTTGTGACTGAATTGACTCTGGAACGACCATTGTCTTGGTTTAGGCCGGAGTCCTACAGATTGATCTCTCGAATTCAAAGCACTCCCTTTTTTGCAGTGCATCTGTGTGAGGTTTGACAGTTCGCTCTGTTCAAGGAGTTTCCTCCGCACTGTCGTCTCCTCAATTCCTTAAAAACCAGCAAATCATTTTGCCCCATCTACAGTTTGGCGACCACAGTGGGAGATCATTCTCTCAGTTGTAATCTCAATTCTCACAAAAATGGTCGGTCTTAGGTCTGGTTCAGTTACCAATCCGGGTTCAACACCCGACCCTAATATCGCAAGCTCTAGTGGTACCGCCAACACCACTCCTCCGGCGCAACCTGCCACTACTACTCCTCCGGCACAACATGCCACTACTACTCCTCCAAGCATTGATGCCCCAGTGATCACCCCTGCAAGTGACGACACTGGCGCCATCAACAATCCACTCTTCGGCTGGTCTCCTGAAGAAATCATAGAAAATCCGCCTACCATAGGCGATCTCATGAAGGTGCAAGAAACTCTTTCCAAAAATCAAACTGACATGGCTGCTACTCAGAAGGAACTATTCAACTATCTCAAGACTCTTACAGAAAAGATGTCAGAGAAAACTCGGGGGAGAAAGGAAAAGCTAAAGAAACGTTTTCAGATGCTGATCCCAAAGTCACTCTGATCCATGTAGTAGACAATGAGGAAGTTCCTAAGGTTGCAGATAATGCACCAGCGAAAGAGCCATCCAGTTTCATCACTCGTGAAGACCTGGAACGTCTTTTGGAGGATCATGGAAAAGACAAAACACCTTCTGTCCATCGTCACCAACCTCCATACCCTGCTGCTACACAAAGGATTCCTCTCCCAAAAGGTTACACCTCTCCAACCTTCACCATTTATGATGGAACGGGCAATGCTCGAGAACATATCTCTCGATTTTTGGAAGCACTTGGTGAACATGAACACAACCATACTGTCCGTCTGAAAGAATTTTCAAAGTCTCTGAAAGGCAGGGCATACACCTGGTACAACAACATTGCACCAGGAAGTATCAAAAGTTGGGGAGAAATGGTTAATGCTTTATACATGAAGTATTTCTTCGTTTCAGAGCAAATCACCCTCTCTGATCTCGGAAGGATGTTTCAAATGAGCAATGAACATCCTAATGATTATGTGAAAAGGTTCAGAGTCCAAGTTTTGGACTGCCATGATCCAAATGTCATGGAGAAACAACTCGTGGACTGTGCATCAATGGAATGATTCCGGTCTACAGAGCTTTATTAGAAAATCTCAGGTTCCAGACTTTCTCAGAATTTCATGAAGCGGCCAAGAGATCAGCAACTACTGCACCTGCTTTATTGGAGAGAGCTAAGACTACAAAAGCTGAAGAACAATGAGAGACTCGAGGTAGCAGACGTTTAATCAACAAACAGTACAACCTCCAACCTTCCACGAATGTTGTAGCAGAAGGGAGCAAACGAAAGGCCGAGCCACAACGCAAACATACTTCCTCAACTCCTTCAAAGGCGCAAAAGAAGGATAATGCGCAAGTTCCTGCTTAACACACGGAAGTTGATCCAGAGGCACCTGATTTCCCCTGCTCCATTGAAGAAGTTATTGAACTTCTAGATGCTTGGGTTCAAGACGGCGCAATCAAAATGCCATATGTCAAGAAGGAACCAACTGAAGAGGCCATGGAAAATCCTCGTTACTGTCGCTTTCATAGGTTCGTCAACCATCCCACAAGTGATTGCAGAACTTTGAAGCGTATATTTAAAGAAAAGATCGAATCGGAAGAACTCAACTTGGGGACTAAAGGAGTACACAGAGATCCTCTCCCAGTCAGAACCTTTACTCTTTCTGAACCGCCTGTCAAGGAAGCAGTTCAATCCTTAATCGAGCATGTCTGCGAATTGATATACTTATCAAAGGCTCAAATGGGAGACATGTTTGCTTCACAGAATCACACTGTGTCAGGGAAGCGTTTGTTGATTCAAGAGACATTTCCTGAGCCACCTTCAACAACAGACGAAGAAATGTACGACTTGGGACTTCTCACCACAGTCCATCTCAAGGGAAACGAGTTCAAACGAGCATTAATTGATGTTGGCACTGCTGTGAATATTATCCCTCTGAAAACTCTCATAGTTGCTAGTATCACACGACAAGAAGTCATTCATGCTCCAGTAACAATCACAAATCATGAAGGAACACCCAGAGATGCTTATGGCCACATTACCCTCAAGGTGAACATAAACTCAGCCTGGACGGAAACAAAATTTTACATAATCCGAGAAGATCCATGATATGATATGATTGACGTACATGGATTCATGCTGGAAAGGTAAACCCAACACCTTCAATTGCACATTTCTCTGTTGAAGAAGACTTTGATTCGGAAGAAGAAAAAGAAGATATTTCACCATTCGAGTATCTGAAGGAGGTCAAAGCCCTGACAGAGCTAACACAAAAGCCTGAGGAAAATACAAACACTTTCATCAAAAGATTTCGTACTTAGGCAAGTCTTATTTCTCCTCATGTATCCATATCATCAGTTTTCAAATATGCTTATTTGGTCCGAGGGCTTCACTCCACCAACAACTTAGCTATTGCAAAATGCTATGAGTGGATAACCTCACCTATGCAATATTTCACTAAGTGGCTGGACGCAGAACCTCTCTGAATCGAACACCTCACTAATACAGTCATTGCTGAAATAATGGCTGAATTCGACAAACAATATCCCAAATATTCTTCTTTTCACGAATGTCCACATGTGCCGCAAGGTTGGAAGACTTCAACAACATGGAATTCCACTACATGAAGAATTCCAAACCAACAGAAGATATTCAGGGCAAGGATGATCAAGTCTAACAAATTCCATGAATGAGATTTAGTTCTCAAAGCAACTAAGCGTAACTTTCATTCTGCAAAGAACTCTAACTGGGAAGGACCTTTTATGATCTCTAAGTCTGTTGCTGGTGGATACTACAAATTAATCAACATGGATAGTAAGGAGACTGTGGCCGTAATACACGAGAATTGGCTCAAGGCCTTTGACGTTTAAGGTTTTGGATATTTGAGGTATTGGATGTTCAAGGCACGAACACCCCAAATATTTGGCGTTTAGGATTTTCTTTCATTGTATTTCAATTCCTCCAAAATGTTTGCACTACTTTCATTCAGTAATTTAAATTCAGCAATTTATCAAAATTCAGTTTACTCAAAGAAGATCTCTATCAAACCCAAAGAAAATCCTCAATCATCTACTTATCCAAAACCAATCAAAACCAAAAATAAAACCTCACATATCTCACAAGTTCATAAGTTCAAGAGATTATGAAAAGAAATCAAAGAAAATCAGCAAAGAATGACTTTTGCTCCTCTGCATCCTTCAAGACTTGTAAAGCCGCCTTGTCCATGTTCATCTCTTCAGTCAGTCTGGCAATCTTGTCTTCCTTCTCCATCACAGCATCATTGGTAAAGGGTATGTTATTCTCACATGAGTCCTTAATAGCATTTATCTTCTTACGAAGCCACTTCACGTTGAAGCCAAGTCTCTCAGAATTCTCCAAGTTGAACTCCCAATCAAAGAGTACATCTGGAGTCACAATATTTCTGGACCTAGCGCATATATCACTTACAACACGCAAGATAACACCTACTTGCATTATTAAAGAATAAGCGCGCTTGGGGTCTTTAGCAACGATAATGTGACCAAATTTTTTCCAAATTTCGTACAAGTCGGCATATCCAATGGGAACACTGAATCCACCAAATAGTTCGTGATATGGGAGTGATGCATCAAATGGAGGATCGAAATCAATCCCTGCACTTGGGTATTCATGCACTACTATACGGTTCTCAATTACTGGAGCAACTTCTATAGTCATCACAACAGTTTCTTCAGTCTCTTCTACTCGTGGTTCGGTTTCTTCTGCCACTGAAGCAACAACAATTGAAGTTTCAGTCTCTCTAACAACATCATCAGTAACTCTCTCACGACTTTGAAGTGCAGAGATGGTCGCTTCTTCATTGATAATCTCAGTGTTGCTCAAGCCATCGTTATTAGCTCCTTCATTCTCAACTTCGGTATTTGACACCTAATTCGAAGATTACATGAGATTAGGATCATTCAAGTATGAAACCGAAAGAATCATAAACTCCAACATGCAAGTGGTCTAACATCATCAAAAGTTCTTCATTTTACATGCTATACATCAGAAAATAGCGTGGAAACCATAAAAACACATTTTGCAATAAGCTCGCCTGAGATGATTTTACACTGCCATGTACAAAACGACAAACTGGGACCAATTGGTGAAGAATATAAGGTCGAGTCATATACCATTATCTTCGTATGGATGTCATCTACAACATATCAAAATTTCATAACAATCGGATGAACGAGCAAAAAGATGTGGTCAAAACATTGGACTACATGACAGCTGAAAATTTTCTGAAGTCTCCTGGAAGTTTACTGTTTCGCTGATTTCAGCCCCTAAACATGCTCAAAACTCTAAAAGCTTCTTCATTAAAGCTTGGAAATTTCCTGGGAATAAATATGCATGGGTAGATTGCGAAAATCCGACATCGTATGAAGATTCTACAGCGTTTTTCTAAAGGGCTGAGTTCTGAAATTTCGGGTGACGTATTTCGACAAAACTTTTCATATATTCACGTGAATTCTCATTCATTCATTCATAAATCAAGAAATTTATGCTTCTATGGATAAAATTCAAGAGAAATACTTACATGGGTGGTCTCCGAAGTGTTCAAGGACCCTGGATTGCTCGTATCAACATCAAGAGCACCATTGCTTTCATTCGGTTGTGAGCTCTGGGAATTTTCTTTATCGCCATTTTCTGAGGATGAGCGAACATCACCAATATTCTCCACTTCCATGATGACATCCTCCTGTATATATTCTCAACAATTATCATTTTATCCGCAAAACATCATAATTGGTTATATGGAGAAATACTTACGGCATCTTCTTCACTCAAACCAGAAACTGTCTGCCCAGCAACAGAGAACTGAAGACCGTCAATACTTGATGGAGTAAAATTCTGTAACAAAGTAACAAACATTGGTTTTACGATCCTAATTACACGGATGAGAAGAAGTCATGGTGAAAGAAATATCGACAACTCACCAAAGAAATCACTGGGGACTTTATGGTGTTAGGTAACATCTTATAATTCTTATTCCTGCCTTCTCCACCATGAATAGTCGCTTCAGTTTCTGAGAGGTCTACATCGATTTGAGGTCTTACGTTACGACCGTCCTGTGGAAAATTTTGATGCAATAATCAAAACGCAATTACCATAATCTTATGAAGACTTTGTAAAGAATACTTACTTGTGAACATCCTGGAGATGTTTTCCGTTTATCACCACCAGGGAAATGCTTCAATCTTGGTCGAGTAGCAATCATCTCAGCAGAAGGAGGCTCCCTCACTAAATGTTGATCAACTCTCACGAAATCAAGTAAACGCCTGAGTTGTTGATCCCAAAATTTTATGTAACCCGGAGTTACATATGTGATTCTCTCAGAGCTAGGGAACCAGAATTCACTTCCTTCTATATGTGTGCGGTCCAGACGGGTCATGAGCTATTCAACTGAGGGTTTCCTTCTTCGAAAAGTCGGAACACACTGATCCATACCCATTTGCCGAGCCGCCCTATCAATATTATATTCTTCCAATGAGAATTCGCCATGTATTATTGATATCAGATGACCAGGAGTGCAACTCAACATGAAAGACCTCTCGTCGTTGCTCACATCAGCACCAGATTTCAAAGTCATACTCTCTTCAGCATTAAAAGTTGTCAACTGAGAAATATAAGGAGGAACTGACACCCATGGGCGGAAGTTGAATTCAGATTCACGGTCTAAGACATCAACGAAACGAGTCTTGAGTCGAGGTTGCTTTATGGACCAGCGCATGATCCTGGCATTGGACTTCTCAGAGAAAACATGACGAGCATCAGCATTCAATCCTTGCAAGATGGTTCGTGGAATGGGTGCATAATTCTTGAATCGCTCCCACATCAGAGCTTGAAGAAATATTGTATTTGCATAGCATTCAATCTTCATAAAACCATTCGAGATGCTGGAGTCTATAATCAAGGAGTCCAAGTTAGAGTACAAGGAACCCAAGAACAAACTACCTATTGGGAGTTGCTCACCCTGAGCCATCTTAATTGCAAAGGTAATCACGAACGACTTCAACAAATTTCCAGCATCTTCAAATACATCTCTGGACAACCATAAAAACAAGAAAGCATCAATAGATAACGTACCATCAACAGGCCATTCCAGAGGAGTATCTCTCGGCCACCAATGTATTAACCAATGAGCATAACAACCTTTGTTGCCGAATGCCTTATTAATCTCCTCCATTGCGGTTGTCAAGATGTTAGAGATTGTAATTTCCTCTGATGAAGAAAGACCTTCGGGAAGGTTACCCGTGATTGGAAGATGCAACAAAGCAACTACATCTTCTAAAGTAATGGTAAACTTTCCCCATCTGCATATGAAAGAGTGAGTTGGAATACACCAACGAGCAAGTAGAGATACTATACCTCGTGCATCATGAAAAATGAAAAGTCTCTAGAAGCTTGGATAGCCTGTATTATTTGTGCATCATGCAGCTTGGCTCGAACACGAGGAAAACCTAGCATATACCTCGCCCATCCAGAAAAATTCAATGATTGATGCAGAAAAATATCCTCGTTCAAGACAGAACCGAATGGCTGCTTGAGGAGTCACTATTTTTTTCTAAGTAACCTCTCTAGGATTTATCAGAAGATGAAATGTTGGAGTTCTGAGACGCTTTTCAGGCCCTTGATCCACAAAGAATGCATCCTCTATGTTTGGAACATTCTTGATTCCAGGTGTTTCATCTTCGGTAATAGAAGTATCATCCATACATGAATCATCCTTGGAAGCATCATTATCTGTGCATGAATCCTCCCTGGAGGCATCATTATCCACGCATGCATCATCTCTGGGGGCATCATTATCTTGGGAATCAGACATCCTTGCGAAGTAGCTGTAAGATTCACATAACATTCTACTTCAGTATATCATCCAGATGCAAACTTAGACAAGATGATGGAATCATGCAAATGGCAAAATGCTCAACTAGCATCTACGAAAATGGTAATTCTTAACTCTTACCTTTTACGATTCCACTAACAGTAGTAATTGTAATGCAAGAGTTAACACTTCAAAACTCGTTCGTCTCTTCGAAGTCCACAAAAGACGAACAGAACTCAGATTTTCATAAAATCATGAACAATTCTACTGTGTGAACATTCATCATAAAATTATGAAAACTAAACAATATTTCATCATAAGTAATTGTTTACTTTAAAGTCAGGCTTTGATTTTCAAAAAAAAATATATATGTTCATATATATATAAAAAAAATATTCACGTGAACTGAACTCACATAAATCCGTGACCATGTCATGGTTTCATAAAATTGTGGATATTCCACGGTTTTATCAAAGATAAATATATTTTTCCTTCGTACAATCGTCTGTCTTTGAAACGAGGGTTTATTTCGATTTTGTGAAAACTCACACTTTTCAAGATAAGGTTTTGGTTTGCATGAAAGCTCATAAACAAAATTTTTATCACTAGACACAAGTCTATATATAAAAAAATCTCCCCTAAGTCAGGGATTATTACTAGTTTCTTAAACTAACGATCAAACGAACATACGTTTTCAAAAACAAGGGTTTTCTACAAAACTCACACTCATATATGCACACGTATATAATTTTATCATGATCAAGACATGAACAACTCATGAAACTCATGAACTTCAGCAAAAAAAAAAAAAGAAAAAAAAAATCGCGTACCTGGTCGGCGCCGGCCGGAATATGGTCGGACGGTGGCAGCGACGGTCGGCGGCACTGAAAACTCCGGCGAAAATTCTTCTCCTCCATGATGGCGTGAGGGTGATGAAGAGATGAAGGTGGTGGTCGTGTAGGTGAAATAAAAAAAAAAAAAAAAAAAAAGATTAATCCCTTTTATATCAAATTTTATTTCCCAAACCTAAATTCACAAGGATTTCCTTTTTGGGCCCGGACCCGCGAATCCTAAGCCGACCAAGGTTCCATCACCAAATCAGCGGTGCTACACCATTTTATGCTCGTTAGATAATGCTCTATCATGCCACTGGGATCTTCGTTCAAGCGTGGTTTGCTCGTACTATTTAAAATCCGGTAACGTCTTATCTTACAACTAAGTTCAATTACTTATATTATTTGTAACTGGAAAATCACCATTCAGTGCTGACTGAGGAACATGACTGTCCCTCACTAAGCAGGGGACTTAATGTAGATGGTGGATTTTCGACAAGGGCTAAAATCGTAAAACCATAATTATACATGCTCCTGATCCAGCAATCAGATGAGTATTGAGGCTCATGTCTCTCATCGAAGCATGAAAGCTCATGCCACGAGAATCTCTGACTGAGAATACTGTCTCTCAGAGTATATGTAAATGTGTAGTCTCTCAACTGAGGCAACGGCATATCTCATGAATGCTGAGCAATTTCATTAATTACTTATATATAGAATCGAAAGATTGGACGGCTCCTAGACAGCTTGCTTGCTAGTATAGAGCAATAACGTCTTCAGGATGTAACAATTGTTTTCCCTAACTATATAAAAGAAATATGACGCTTCAAAAAGCTCATATCACTCAATTCATTAATAATTAATGCTCTTAGACGATCGAACTAGTATAGAGCCAACAATTAATTATTCCTAAATCATTAGATTCATTAACTGAATCCCAGGAAAATATTCTATGTTTTCCATAATATTTCATTACTTCAATTCATGGTTCTTCCCAGCAGAATTCCATGGGTTAGTAATAAATATTCAACACACAGGCATCTGAGCTATTATCGAGTAAGCCCCGACCAAAATGGTGCAAGTGTACTCAACAATAATGCATTAAAGAACACCTAAATGCACGAATGAGTATTTCAAAATACGACGGGACGATGAACCTATGCAAAATAGAAAAGAAAATAATAAATAATAAAATACTGACCAAGGCGATGGGGACTGGGCCCACCGGTCGGCCGGCCATGCCGTGACCAGTCCCACGCCCAATTTTATATTTTATCATATTTTATTATTTTCCTTGATCTCATGAAAATTCCCTCATTTGAACAAAATTCCTTCGTTTCAAGGAAACTCCTCAATTTCATGGTGTTTCCTTCACATCAAGGAAATAATAAATAATTAGGAAAGGTATGCGGGACCAAGCCTACTAGCCGGCCGGTCAAGCCCTAATTGTGGCCGGTCCCACACCTTACATTCCTTATTATTTTATTATTCTTTCCTTCATCCCATGAAATTCCTTGATCTCATGGTATTTCCCTAATTTCAAGATATTTCCTTCAAGTCATGAAAAATAATATAAAATTAGGTAAACTCGTGGGACCGGGCCCTAGCCGGTCCCACACGCCTCTTATTTTATTATTATTATTTTCTATGTTTCCTTCACCTCATGGAAACTCCTTCACTTCAAGGAAACTCCTTGCTTTCATGATATTTTCATAAAGTTATGAAAAATAATATAAAATTAGGTAAACTCGTGGGACCGGGCCCTAGCCGGCCGGTCATGCCCTAGCCAGTCCCACACGCCTCTTATTTTATGATTATTTTTTTTATGTTTCCTTCACCTTCTGGAAACTCCTTCACTTCAAGGAAACTCCTTGATTTCGACAAACTCCTTGATTTCATGGTATTTTCATAAAATCATGAAAAATATAATAAAATTAGGAAAAATGCTATGGGACCGGGCTCTTTGGCCGGCCGGCCACGCTTTGGCCATATCCGGTCCCACACTTCATGATTCCTTCATTTTATAATTATTTTCCTTCATCTCATGAAGTTTCCTCAGTTTCAGTAAAATCCCTGATTTCTTCATATTTTCTCAAATGATTGCTCAAATGCACATCAGAAAATATCAAAATTCTCAGGACTGAGACGCGAACACTTTGGTGACATGAGCATATTACCTTGACCGACCAGGGTTGGCTCTTTGGCTTGCAAGAGGCCGATCCCTCATACTTTCATCATTTGACCTAATTTGTTCACATTAGGTTCAAATTCTTCCGAACAATTTTGGAATTTTATGAAACGATCGTCATTCGATCCCGTGACCAACCAGGGCCGGTTTCATGACCCCTTGGTTGGTCCCTTGCCTCTTCATAATTAATTAGGTTTTATCACCTGATGCTCAGACGAGCATTATTTTAATAAATGATTAAACCAGCATTTAATCATCTTCTGGCCAACTGGTCTTCAAGAGACTTTGGTATTTTTGCTCACTCGAGCATCTGGGCGCTACATGGTCGACTCATCATCCCATGTAGCCGGTCCCTCCTTCACTCCATGGTTAATTTTCAATAAACCATCGATTGATCATCAATTGATCGAATTGGGTTTCGAGTCCAAGGTTCATAATTCTGGATTTGAACATTAATAATTTTACGACGATCCCATGATCAACATTTTATTAATTATACTCGGCTCAGTTGCTAGTATTTTAAATAATATTTCATTTTGTCATGCTATCAATAATTCATCAGATGAGCAACATTTGCTTAGACTAAGGAATATTGGTTAAATTGTCAATATTCAACAATCCATCAAATGAGCAATGTTTGTTCACCTTAACTATCAACATTTACGTGAGAATCATACCTCTGTCTCAGCAGACATGTTCAATTCATGAGTCTCAGAACATTTGCAAATCATGTTCGACTCAACAATACAAGGACTCATCGTCCCATGAAGTCATGAAGTCAACAACTGACTAAATACACGCCTGCCTTGCAGACTCCACAATCACGAGACATCAATCGTGTCACATGGGGGATATTAACTAGGGTTTTGGTCTGGCGGTCTATAGCACGTGTGTTCATACACACGATGAGAATGTGAGCAAGTTGTGCAATCAGTTGAAGGAGTTAGCAAAGTAGTGGATGGAAAATCGACCAAGTCTCCGCACGTTGAGTAACTGGTTTTAACACGATTTCCACTTTTCCACTCTTTGATTCCATCAACTGTCACACTTCATGGGATCATGGTGTTTACAATTCTGGCAATATAAATAAGCCTCTGAATCATGATTGAAAAACAAGACACTCTTACGCCAAACAGACAACAAGAGATTAACATCTCAACGTCTGAGCAATTACTCTCAACAGAGCAAATTCAATCAATCAGAGCTTGTCTTATTTCTTCACGCAGAATACATAACACACCTACAATCTTCGATCATCATTGATTACACACATTTCTCAGCTTCCCTCCTACCGATCGACCTACCCTCTCTTGTGACTGAATTGACTCTGGAACGGCCATTTTCTTGGTTTAGGCCGGAGTCCTACAGATTGATCTCTCGAATTCAAAGCACTCCCTTTTTTGCAGTGCATCTGTGTGAGGTTTGACAGTTCGCTCGGTTCAAGGAGTTTCCTCCGCACGGCCGTCTCCTCAATTCCTTAAAAACCAGCAACTCGTTTTGCCCCATCTACAATACCTAAACGTATATATTGGGTTGGCTCAATAATAGTTAACCGAAGTTAGCCATATGAACACTTTTGACTTAACCACATTCATCTAACACTTCTAGATCAAATATGATGATCAATCAATCATGATAGATAATCAAATGAATCTAATTGTGTTTCAAATAGAGTTGTTCAATTATTCATTATCTCATAGTCCATGAACAAATTGAAATGAAATCAGATTGATTCGTAATCGTACAAAGTACTTATACAAGAATTAATTCGTGAACATTAAGCCACGGTTTGCAAAGTTAATTTGTATTCGTTAAATCATAAATATTTTAATTCATCAGTATGAGAATCATACATAACTAATTTTAGAAGTTAACCACTGTGTTTGCAAATTAGGTACGCAAACAGTAGCTCCGGACCTTGGCATGTCCAGCGTTCGCAAACCAGGTAGGCAAACAGCCGCCCCGGACCCAACTCAGGTGAAACTGTTTGCATACTAGGTATGCAAACAAGGTTCCCGGACCTTTACAGGTAAAACCGTTCGCATACTAGGTACGCAAACAAAGTTCTGGACTTGAATTCTACCAATAAAGTTCGCATACTAGGTATGCATACCGTGTTGTATCCAGACATGGTTAATTGTTCTAAACTCCCATTTCAATCATTGAAACATCCTTAAAAGGCGACAATGGTTTTCTCACACAAACCATTAGCTTCAAGTAATTTTCAAGTGATCGAATGATCAATACGAAACTTTCCAAGTCGACATCAAATGATTGTCTCACACAAATCATGTAAGATGTTTCAAGGCAATTTCCACATGATCATCTTTTGACTTAATATTTAGTTTCCAACAATAAATTGTCTCCAACTAAACTCGTCAAGAATATGATGAACATAGTTAAATCAAAAAGCTTCAGACACATATTTCGAGAAATAGATAAGCAAGATAAACTCGGCTCCAAATATCAAATGTGTATAATATAAAAATTTGTATATCTATACGACTTAGTCTCATTAGAGATAGAAAAGAATATATTTCTGAGTGATAGATAAGTTTTAGTCTCCACATACCTTTTGTTGATGAAGTTCCTCCAAGCTATCCTCAGTAGATTTTCGTCTTCAATTGGTGAACGGCATAAAGTCTAAAGCTCAACTACACCTTCTATCCTAAACCGAGACGTAGCTATAACTATACTAGAAATCAAGTATATAGTTTTGATCAACTAAACTTGACAAACAAGGTTGAGATAACAACGCTTGCGAGTTCGACCGAGCAGTGCTCTAACAATCTCCCCCTTTGTCAATTTTAGTGACCAAACGATCAATACATATGGATTACAAAATAAATAAACTTTGTAGTTTCTCATCCATCATGCTTGATTTCCATGGCTCTTCAACATTCCTTGAATTCTTCGTTACTCCAAGTACTCCAGTAATTCTGAACGTGTTCAACTCACCATCATTGTTGTTGAAGATCCTAGCCATAACAATAAGAAAACAGTTGTTCTCAATCATTGTTATACAGTGTCATAGTATTATTATACAAAATCAAAGTCCAATTGCATCACAACTTTGACAATAATACTATGGTGATATGTATCATTCCCCCTTAGTCAATACTTCCATCTCACAATGAAAACCACTCCCCCTTACATAATGATCCGTAAACCATATGTATGTAGTGTGAAATACCAAATAATTCTCCCACTTTTTGTCAATATAAATTGGCAAAGGTACGAAAACTACAAGATCATAATGAAATTCTCAAAGAGATAATTCATGACTAAAATAGAACATATCAACTTTGTTTAGATGATTTCACATAGTCGAAACTTAGTGTATTCATCAAGGAGTTTATAAAGATACAAGATAACTCCTACAATATTCGACAGCCGCACTCCCCACAAAGATATGTCAATTAAGCACAAGTTCAATTAAGAACTCTCCCCCATAATATGTCATTCCCGAAAGAACAACATGAGCGACCTTACTTTTACAAGAAAAGAAGGATTTCTTTGGACATTAACAAATCACATGGATTTGTATCCGGTAAAACTCGAATAAATTAACCACAAAAAGACCTTATAGATTAATTTAATCGAAAATGCTTAATATAAGAAAACTTACGGAGCCATACAGTACTTTCACATAAAGCGGATCAGGAAAAATCAATATTGCGGAATTTTTCAAAAGTTCATTATATCTTTTATCAATATTTGCATAAAGACATAATAGACTTAACTTTTGAACATATATGAGATAATCATAGTTCACGGACGTAAACACAACGTATCCCATAAAATATGTTTGCAATATATAAAACCAATAAAGATTAAATATTGCAAAATCATCTTCCAAATAACTTAGAATTTAAATCTATAAACACTGCAAGATGAAAATCGTTGAAATAGCTATGTGTAATCACAATATTTGCTATTCCAAACCCTAGTTGTCCTTCTTAAACGTAAGAATAAATTCTCATAAGAAGTTTCCTAGACATAATAAAATCAAATTAACTCCTA
Source organism: Papaver armeniacum (assembly GCA_023531295.1). Lineage (NCBI taxonomy): Eukaryota > Viridiplantae > Streptophyta > Magnoliopsida > Ranunculales > Papaveraceae > Papaver > Papaver armeniacum. Next base: position 771,270 of record JAJJWW010015270.1, read on the forward strand.
AAAACATATTGAAAAACTTAGACATCGTCAGCAATTAGAGATCGAACAAAAGTAAGATCATCAGTTGCTTTCTTCAGTTCAGTCTTCAGAAACTCAAGATTCTTTGTTTTAATTGCAAGTTGTTCACGTACAACCCCAAAATTTCGAAGAAGATTTCCAACCAAATCAGATGACATTTGAACATGTCTCTTATTTTCATGGTCGCAAGCATGGTCAGCAATTAGAGATCGAACAAAAGTAAGATCATCAGTTGCTTTCTTCAGTTCAGTCTTCAGAAACTCAAGATTCTTTGTTTTAATTGCAAGTTGTTCACGTACAACCACAAAATTTCGAAGAAGATTTCCAACCAAATCAAATGATATCTGAACATGTCTCTTATCTTCATGGTCACAAGCATGGTAACAGGATATGATGAGAGGATTCTCATGAAACTCAATAACCTTGCCATCTTAAAATTTGTCTTCCTTTTTGCATCCATTCATCGTGTAGTCCATGATATCACAGAAAAGTTTGTTGTAGTTACGGAACGTATGTATATCTAAGAAATCATGAAATCAGCCTTATATATATATATATATATATATATATATATGTGTGTGTGTGTGTGTGTGTGTGTGTTTTTCGTAGGAATAAACCGTAAGTTCACACATAGCTCTTTTCCAAAGTAGTTACGCTACGCGCGATCATGAACCAAATACACTGACCATTCGTGAACATAAATAATGGTATTTAGTACCCACGAACCAATGGAGCCTAACCTAGAAACATGTTTTCATGATTATTTCAAAGCAAGTTTTTAACCTTAGACAAAATTTCTTAGCTCAAAAATAAATTTAGAGCACAAGAATTTTGTTGGTAAACAACAAATCAACTGTCTAAAAGAAAAGACTTATTGAAGCTTCACTATGCAAGCAACAAGGAGTATTACCAAGAGTTATTTCACGAGTTACTGATCATCCATATTACCAAGAGTAATAATTAACTGGAGCGAGGCTCAACAGTAAGATGATCAAAAAAAGAAAATAAATAAATCAGAAAATAATATGAATACAACAAAGACCACTTTGTCAAGAAGAAGATACGTTCTTGAGAATCTTGTGCATCCTTACACAGTCTCAATGAGGAGGCACAACAAGAAGTAGTCAAGTTGTAATATGATCAGAGAGGTCAATAAAGTTAGTCTCAAGGGAATCAATAAAGGGAGGACAAGGAATACCTGATGCTGCCTTCTTTGCCTTCCTAATGCTGCGCTTGAGTCTATTGATACTGGTCTTGAGTTTCGAAACACGATTATTGATGTGAATGTATTCAGGAACGGTTGACACTTTTGATCCAACACTTCCTTCAGCCATGAAAGAGGAGTTTGAAGATTTTTTCTTTTATAGAAATGCCTTTCTACTCATTGGACCATCAACATAGTTATTTGTCCTTATAACATTATTCTTTTTGCAATTGTGAAAATATTTTGTGTTATCTTTACAAACAAGGGTTGGCTCATTATAACAATTTCTTTGTTTAAAAGATGGACAGTTAAAACCAGTAATATGAGAAACATGTTTGATTACTTCCTTAAACATCCAGACAAGAATGTTATGAAGTTTTTCATTCCGCAGAAGAAAACGACATCTCCTTTCAAGGTGACCTTTGTTTCCGCAATAATAACAACTTAATGGAATGCTATTAACCATTCTCATATGAGCTGTTTTTGGAGGTTGAAAAACCTTGTTCGTTGAAACCTGCTGCTGAAGGTAGTTTTTCACTTTTGCCATCAGTGATATTTTTCACCTAGAGATCACTATTAGCACGAACAAAACTTGTTATACTCATACTTGGAGCGTTTATTCTTTCATAGCCCAAACCTCGTGTATCACGATGTTTTTTGCATGCTCCCAGCATAGTGGAAAATTTCGTTGAGCTAAAGTTAAACTTTTTTAAGTTTTCTTCCAGCGATTTGACCTTATTGTGAGCAGTAGTTAGGTCAGCCTCCAATTGTTTATCTCGAGAGAGAAAAGTGTTTTCTCTGTCACTGAAACAATTTTGTTGAGAGTTACACCGTGCTTCAGATTCTTCAAGTTTTTCTTTCAACACAAAGAGATTTCAACGAAGATTTTCACATTCGGAATTTTTTGAACGCACATCTTCTTCACGATCTTTAAGAAGTAATTGTAATAGATTATATCCAGAATCATAACATTTAAAGAGTTTTCTCATTTTCTCATTTTCTTGACAGAGAGGAGTCAGAAACTCAGTCAAACAAGACGTTGACTTCTTTTTCTTCATGAGATGGTCAAAAAGCTTGATATATTGCGAGACTTCCTCATCAACATCTTTTTCAATATCCGATCACTTCCATCTGAAAGTTCATCCAACTGTTCGTCTAGGCGCGTTTCCCAATTATACACAGTTTCAGGCAATGATAAAGATGTGAGAGATTACTCAAGTGAATCCAAGCTTTTAACCAATTCAAAATATTTCTGAACTGGCGGTGCATCGTTTGAGATAGCACTTCTGTCAATAGAATCATATTGCTACAAACACAGACTTATGAGGTCTTAACGTGTTTGCCTGCTCTGATACCAATTGAAAAAGCGGGGGTACAACAACCACACCCAATATTTCGTTCCGCAATCAGTATGGACTAAACTCCAATATAATTCCGAGAGCACCAACTTAAAAGCGAGCTCTATCAAGAAAGATATCAAAGAGCTTTATCTCAATTTCTCAATACAATCAGCAAATCAAACAAATATAAATTTATGAGCCTGATTGATATGAGAATAACTTGGACGGTACCAAAGACCAATGCCCAAGTGTCAATCAAGTTATATCCAATAAAGAAGGTCGGATTTATCAACTGATTGAACTACGCACAACTTGTGACATTTCAATTATATAAACAAATATAATGCGGAAAATAAATAACACAGACACCAGAAATTTTGCTAACGAGGAAACCGCCAATGCAGAAAAACCTCGGGACCTAGTCTATCTTTGAACACCACACTGTATTAAGTCGCTACAGATACTAGCCTACTACAAGTTAACTTCGGACTAGAATGTAGTTGAGCCCTAACCAAGTCTCACACCGATTAAGGTACAGTCGCGTTCCTTACACCTCTAAAACCACGTCGGATTCTGCGCACTTGATTCCCTTAGCTAATCTCACCCACAACTAAGAGTTGCTACGACCCAAAGTTGAAGACTTATAAACAAATCTGTCTCCCACATATATGTCTATTATTTTTGTTCAGTCTTTTGATAAATCAAGGTGAACATGAATCAATTGATAATCCGGTCTTATACTCCAGAAGAGCAGCCTAGAAATATCAATCACCTCACAATAAATTAACTATATGGTAGTAGAAATAGTTACTGCGAAATTACAAAAGTTTGAGATGAAGAACTGTTGTGATTACTTTTTATATCTTACCTATCGAAGATAAATCTCGAGTAAATCTTGGAGAAGATAGCACTCAATACGATAGTGTTGATGGTGGTTTTTAGCTTAGGGTTAAAATCGTAAAACCTTGTATCTGATGTGACGTCACTCTGCAAGGAAACAGAGCCACGTGTGCTAACCTCTCCACTGGCATATTTATTGAGCCGCTCAATATACTTACATGAAATTTATCCAGACTGGCGAATCCCAGATGTTCTGTAAATTTCGGCGCCTCGCGTATATTCATTTAATATAAGTTCCTCTGAATGCCTTCTATGCGATGTTCTCCGGCTGAACTCTTAATGTTGATATGGCATGACGATTTGTGTTCACACTCAGCAGAGTAGCACGAATCTTCAAGTATCAAGAATAAGATCTTTGCATAAGGTATTCAATCATAAAAGCATGCTGCTCTCTGGCAACGAACTTAAAAGAGCTTTGTGTCGACACATAGAATTTAGTCAATCGTCCTGACTAACTTGCAGAAGTTAGGGTTTCGCGCCTCGCGCAATATACCAGACCTTTCTTGTCAAAATTAAGCCTAAGCAAACTAAGTAATTAATCCGCCATGGATTAGCAGGTGCAGAACCTCGCTCCGAATAAGGAAAAACAGGGAGCCGCAGCAGCAAAAAGAGGCGTGGCCATGCCCAAGGCCAGCTAGCGCCATTGTCCACGCCCGGACCCTATTTCCTCGACCAATCAGATCGCTTTAAACTCGCCACATTCTCACCAGAAGTATAGTCGCGCCTTATGCTTGGCCGCCCCCCTTTTTGGGCCAATCAAGTTGCTTTGAACTTGCCACCATACATTAAAGGCCAAACGCGCCCTACCACAACAACATATTGGTCGGCATGCCAACATGCCACTCTACCGCGGAAACTTCGCAACATGCTACCTCGCAAACATGCCACCTCGTGGCAACCTGTCATAAATAGCCACCCACGACAATTCCTACTCCTGTGGCCGTTTCCACACTATGGCCTTGCCATAGTTCCTTTGGCATAGCCATGGCTCCATTTGCACAAAAGTAACGCCATGCCGCAGCCGCATGCCACGTGCACTAATTAGGGTTTCGACATGCCAAACCCTAATTTGGGCAAATTGCTACCAAATCCAAATAACGTTTCCCAGAGCAAAGGGATTGGCGTGGCAACAGGGCCAATGTTGCCACGCCACATGTGGGTCCGACTCCATGGCACCAAAACCAAGTCGTGGCCACGCCAAGCCCTAATTCTTCCACGGCGCCAAAACCAAGACTTGGCCACGCCAAGCCCTAATTCTTCCACGGCACCTTGGCCACGCCAAGTCCTAATTCTTCCACGGCACCTTGGCCACGCCAAGCCCTAATTCTTCCATGGCACCTTGGCCACGCCAAGCCCTAATTCTTCCACGGCGAATTCTTCCACGGCACCTTGGCCACGCCAAGCCCTAATTCTTTCACGGCTAATTCTTCCACGACGAATTCTTCCACGGCACCAAACCCTACTTTGGCCACGGAGCCAATTTTTAGCTTTGGCCATACTGCAACATCACTGGCATAACGCTATGCCATGGCTACGCCACTGGCATGCCATTAGCATGTGGCTGACGCCACTTCGCTATACAACAAGATATGGCCATAATCAATGGCCATCTTTCTTCATGAGATGCAATCTCAGCCATCCAAGTTCGCTACCGAACTGAAGGACTTGTGGTAACTCTTAGGCGACCAACCGCCTAAACCCAACAACCATGGCTATGCCAGGCGCCACTTGCACCATCGTGCCACTGGCATGCACAAGTCATGCCGCAATGCCACTGCGCCATTGTCAGGCGCCAACACAAGGTAGCCACAATCAACGGCTACCCTTCTTCATAAGATGCGATATCGGCCATCGAAGTTCGCCACCAAACCGGTAAGCACGCGACAAGTTTTAGGCGACTAGCCAAAACGAGGCTAGCAACACATGCTATTTACCTGCGGCAAGCCTCTCGATTTTAACTTGCCACACGTAGCAAAGTGCTACATGTTTTCCACGAAAACACTCGAGACATCAAAATATGTCATAAACTGGGGGATGCTCATCGGGTATTGGTGCGGCGGTTTACAGCGTGCGGCGTGCAATGCGCCCGTTACAAGAAAGTGTCATGAAGTGGGATAATTAGTGGTGGTGAAAAGTAACGGTGTAAACAATTCATTTCCTTCATCACGGAAGCGTAATGAATGGCGGTTACACGAATTCACTTCCCTCATCATGGAAGCATAACTTCTAACAGTTACACGTTACTCTTTTCCACTTCCTACGAGACCAGGGTACGTTTCACTATGACTTGTATAAATAGGTCTCACCTATTTCCACCAAACAACAAGTTTTGGTCAGGATAACAATACAACATCCATAAATCATCCGATAGCTTTTTCATCCAGCTAGCCAGTTCAACTTTCTGATACAAGTCACAAAACGCCCACACTTCCCGAATCAACCATTCTGGTCTCAACACTTTCTTCGCTTCCCTCCCTAAGATCAACCCTTCTCCTTCACTTTGTGACCGAAGCAAGCCTGAAACGTCCATTTCTTGGTTTAGGCCAGGATTGTACAGATTGATATCTCGAATCAAAAGTACTCCCGTGCAGTACATTGTTTGGGGTTTAGATTCGTTTCTCACCCACATACACTCAAAATTATCAAAATCGGCAGAAACGGTTTTCACCCTCAAACAATTGGCGACCACAGTGGGAGATTAATCTCTCGGTTACGAATTCAACTCTTGTTCCCATCATACTACCAGCACGGGAGTACTTTTGATTAGGGTTGGCATTTTGGACCGGTTTTGAGAAGACTAAAGGGCTGAATTTGATGGGCTGGACTTGATAGAGCTAAACAGGGATTGTGTGATCAATGGTTTCGATTAAAAGTGGTTGAATCGTCGGAATGAAGAAAACCAGAGCAGCATGGTTGCGGGAGGAGAAATACACGTGATTTCGTGTGGTTGCAGTGAATATTAGTCAGTCTACAACGTTTCTAGTACGTGTTGTTGTCTGTTTGGAGTGTGTTAGCCTACATGCAACGCAAGAAAGAGATAAAGAAGGAAATAATCCCGTAAATATGAAAAGATATTATTCCCGAGTAATGAGAAGATTGAAAACTTTACGGCGGGATTTCTTGCTCCTGTTCGCTTTATAAAGGGTGTTGGTTATCTTAGGAAGGGGGCGGAGAGTTGGGAAGAGAATAGAGAGCTTCAAAGAGGAGATTGATCTAGTTGCATAGAATATTTTTTTGCTCCTGTGGAAGACGAAGAACACGAAGAACAGACAGCCAAAAACCGTCGTTCTTCAACAGTGTCAACGACAGAGCCTTTAGGGTCGTACCACTATAGAGCCAGTGACGCATATTTGTTATCGTTCTTTGTAACAGTGTTTTGCAACATTTATAATTGTTGCAAACACCCGGTTTTAATCATTTTCTCTCCATTTCATCTTTGTAAACAATTTTTGAGCATGAATCAATACTTTGAGAAAGTTTACACAATGATAGGCTAAACCCAATCCTTGGGGCGATGGAGGAAGCTATCTTTCCAATGAAAAAGTGGTAATTCTTAATTATTTAATTTGTGCAATTTTTAATTATGATTATTTGCCTAGATTGAAAATAGATTTTATGATTTTTGTTAAACAATTGTATTTTCTATGTATGGAATATATGCTTAGCCTAGGGTTTTGATATCCCATGCTTTGGATTAACATTTGTTGTTTCTAAAAAACTACTTTTGCAATAGTTGAGAATCAAATTGAACGTGTGAAATTGCATGATTGTAATTAGTCTCACTTTGGAATTGGTACATAGCGGAATCCTAGCCCCAGCCTCTCCATAATTTCCCAACAACTTTTTAATTGAGCTTGTTATTTTTATTTACAAAAATTAAGTCTAAAAAATCTGCTTTCACAAGTCTTGAACGAACCTATTACTACAACATCATTGAAAATAACCATCAAAACTAGGCGTTTCTTTTGCCTTTCAAAAAAAAAAAAAAAACCTAAGAAAAGAAGTTCAGAAAATAAAAGTATTCAAGGAAAGTTGCCTAACAACGGCTCGTTCTTCTTGGAGAAAATGTCCTTCATACTTTGAAGAGCTGCCTGCTTCAGCTTCAATTCCTGGGACAACTTCTCGACTTCTACCTCCTGTTGATTAATTAAATCCGTAGAAGGACCATCAACCGCTTTAGCCTGCAGCCTTTGGATCTCGGAAAATCCCTCACAGAACCAAGAAGCGTTAAACTCAAAGTTTACACACATATCCCGGTGGAACTCCCAGTTTGAGATTACATCTCCAGAAACGGTGTGACCAGTCACCTTGCACATATCACGAATTGAAGATAATATTTCTTCCACCTGCTTAACCAACGCGAACCGGCTAGTGATCTTCTTGACTGTTGCGATGTGTCCATATCTCTCCCATATTCTGGTATACAACTCCTCATGCTTAGACGGTACACTGAAGCCTCCAATCAACACGTGATCTTCATGAGGAATTAAGAATGGAGGGTCGAAAGTGGCGCCTGCAATCGATTCCGCGACCAACAAGGATTCTTTGGCTACAATCGTGCCCGCAGCCGTGGGGGCGTTTTCCATCATCTGAAGCACAAAAACGTCTTCACGACGATCAGTTTCCATCTCCGGGTTGCTAACAGGTACAGTTTCCATGATTGGAGATACTGTTACACCTTCATTGTCATGGATATCCATCTCAGAGTTATTTTCGGAAGCAGCCTCTTCCTGTAAATATCACCAATTAATCATTTATCCGGTATAAATAAATAATCCAAGAGAAAAGTATGGAAAACTCACCGACTCATTTGTGGGTCCACTAGAAGAAGACTCGTTGTTATATTCAGAAGTGCTCCTCTCATCACCGGATCTCGAACTTTCTTCCTCTTCGGATTCTTCTTCAAGAGATTCAGTCTCGTTTGCGAAATGGAAAACTTATTCATCCAAGTCAGTGAGGGAATCATACACACCTGCGTGTTGAAAGAACTGAAAGTCACAAGAGTTGTCGAATCCGATTGGAAGCCACCTGCACGATTTTTCGACCTTTGCTCATTTTTCTAGAGACTGACTGCATCCAAGCTAGAGGATTTTCGCTTGCCCGAAAGAAGCTCTTTCAACAATTTATGCTTCGCTAGAACCGCAGAGGAAGGTTTACCACGCGGATTTGTCACAACATCCTGCACGAACTGTTGAATGGCGAGGAACTCAGCTTGCCAGAAGATATTATATTTGGGAGTCGTCACAGGTTTTCGTTCTGGGAGCAAGAAGGGAAGACTTTTATCCAGTGCAAAGACGATGTAATCAAGAATAACGGGTAATGATTCATCTGGAGCTGTCAGCGGGCGACGGAATGGGACTCCATGGTCAAAGCCCATATGTCGAGCAGCCCTGTGAATGTTGTAAGAGACTACTCCACAAGATCCTCTGAAAAAAGATGGCACGTACCCAGATATGCAGCTTCGCAAAAACACAGTTTTTCCAATGCTCATATTCCCGTCAGCGGAATGCAATATCACTTTCGGTGCGGAAGCAAAAGTGTCTGGTTGAACTATGGAGGCCTGGGCCTGGGCCCAAGGACGAAAGTTAACTGCATGCGAGTTGTCAAAAAAATCAATGAGCTTTGCGCCAGGTCTTGGATGCCTCTCCAACCAACGGAGTATCCTAGAACCGCCATATACATCAGGAAACAAGGTTCTCGGGTTAGGAGCGTAATTTTTGAAATGCTCCCACAACCATGCTTGAAGAAAGGCGACGTGGATATACGAGTCCACTTTCATATACCCATTAGAGACGTACATGTCTGCTACTAAGTGATCCAGATGAGTGTACAAAGAGCCAAGAAACAAACTGTCGATGGGAAGAGCAATGCCTTTCGCTAGTTTGATAGCAAATTTGACGAGCTTCGTCTTATCTCCTTCTTACAGAGCCATCATCGAAAACATCTCTCGGATAGCCACAGATTTAAAAATGTAGCAACATGGAGTGTATCATCCAAAGACTTGATCCGACTCCGCTCATCGGGGAACCAATCAGGACACCCACCGATTATAGAAACACCTTTCCTCATTCTTGAGAACATATTCCGCTGCTTTTCGTGACCAAAGCGGCGTGCATTTTTTTTTCTTCCTCGACAAGACAACATCAAGTTTCCCAATTATTGGAAGACTCAATGTAACATTTGCGCTTTCCAAAGAAATAGTCATCTCACCCCATCTACATATAGCCGTGTGAGTTCCCAGGCACCATCTGGAGATGAAAGTAATCAAGCTTACAACATCTTTTCTGATTTGAAGTGTCGCAGACGCCATGACAGCATGCATGATTTGCACCTCAGTTAAGTTGGACTTTACGTGGTCGCGGCTCATCATAAATTTCATCCGCTTATCATAAGAGCGTAATGGACTATGACAGATTTTGAAATCTATGGGAGAAGCTGGATACTCTTTCTTCCGAAGGCAAAACCTCATTATGCGCCCTGGAGTGACCGATTTGAACTTCTCCATCATTCTCCGAATCGATCGAGAAGAGTTGCCACGAATTTGGGATGGGTCCTTGTAATCGTAGCAGACTTCGTAAAGAACTCATCATCTGTGTTCGGTTTGGAGTTGTTGACACTTCTCAACACGGCGGCGGAACTACTTTCAGGTGACATCTTAACAAAATTCCTTATGCTTTAGAAGTAACTGCAACGAAGCAAAGCAAAAAATTACTACTTTGAAGAAAAGCATACATGAAGACTTTATAAAAAATTACCACAATCAAGAGTCAACAACACATTTGCTAAGGAAATTTCTCCTTTGGCCACATGACATGGCACTCACGGCTAAAGGGAATGGGGACTGATGTCTACTCAACGAGATACACGTGACGTCGCGGAAAGTACACCATTGGCCGAAACTAGACAATGCCGCAGGGAACATGTGAAGCCGCGGAAAGTATGACATCGGCCAAGTCACGCATGGCCAAGGAAATTGTGCACACGGCCACGAGAGGAAAAGGAAACCCTAAAAGGCTAGGTTTTCACGGGAGAAGAACTAATGGCAGCCACCCATCCATGCGCGCATACTTTGTATAATAATTGGCCTCTTTACTATCAATGTGACGGCTAATATTACTACGATACTCCTAGCAGAGAAGAATCATTCATACAAAAGTATATTTACGGGTTTATGGAGGATATGTCTATGGCTAGGGTTTACACCAACAAAAAAAAAAAAAAACGGAGGAGAAACGTTGGAGCACATACTTGGAGTACGCTCGCCAACTCCTCTGCTTTGCTGCTAACGCGGAGACGTGAAAACAAAGCCAATATTACAAAAAAAATAAAAGATGTGCGACCCCTTTTATATACATATTACTTTGGAGTTTGGGTGGAAGAAGGTTTCCTTTTATAAGCACAACACTTTTGGAATTAGAGTGGAGGAAGGTTTCTCGTTTAAGCTATGCACGGAAAAAGGCAATCGGGCCCGCGAAGGCAACGCTCCATGGCGTCACCAGTCCGCGGCCAAGACAATGCCAAACAGTTCGATCCCAAACGGCCATCTCTACCGCTCCACGCCAACGCCAACAGTCCGCGTTCAAGCCCTAAGAGTCCGCTCCTAGCCAACGCCATCTCCACGTTGCAGCCGAGCCCTAACCAGCGCCATCCTCTCCGCGTCCCAAGCCAACGCTCCATTGGCCTTTCCAAGCGAGCCACGTCATTGGCCCTTCCAAGCTAGTCATGTCATTGGCCCTTCCAAGCTAGCCTCGCCATCGACCCTTCCAAGCTAGCCTCGCCATCGGCCCTTCCAAGCTAGCCACGCCATCCACCTTTCCGTAGCCGTTCAAAGCAGCGCCATCTTGGCCGTTCAAAGCAGCGCCATCTCCACCAGTCAAGGAAGCACCATCTTGGTCGTTCAAGATAGCGCCATCTCCATGCATTCCGTAACCTAGCCGGCTAGCAACATTCGCCACTCCGCGGACCAAGTCGCAGTACCACCTCTGCCAATTAGTAGCCAAAGTTGCAGTGCTGAGGCCAGCACCCCATGGCCAAACCAAATTTATACGAAACCTCCGATGCAAGGATCGCAGATTCTTCATGCCTCTTGACAAAGGTTAGCCAAATCTCCCTGACAATCTCCTCATGACTTGTTGTTTCGATCTTATCCTCATCTGTCACCATCTCATGCTTACCCCGCAACAATGCCATTGTTCCGAGCTAAGCAGAGGACTTAATGTTGATGGTGGTTTTTAGCTTAGGGTTAAAATCGTAAAACCTTGTATCTGATGTGACGTCACTCTGCAAGGAAACAAAGCCACGTGTGCTAACCTCTCCACTGGCATATTTATTGAGCCGCTCAATATACTTACATGAGATTTATCCAGATTGGCGAATCCCAAATGTTCTGTAAATTTCGGCGCCTCGCGTATATTCATTTAATATAAGTTCCTCTGAATGCCTTTTATGTTATGTTCTCCGGTTGAACTCTTAATGTTGATATGGCATGACGATTTGTGTTCACTCGCAGCAGAGTAGCACGAATCTCCAAGTATCAAGAATAATATCTTTGCATAAGGTATTCAATCAGAAAAGCATGCTGCTCTCTGGCAACGAACTTAAAAGAGCTCTGTGTCGACACATAGAATTCAGTCAATCGTCCCGACTAACTTGCAGAAGTTAGGGTTTCGCGCCTCGCGCAATATACCAGACCTTGCTTGTCAAAATTAAGCCTAAGCAAGCTTAGTAATTAATCCGTCATGGATTCGCAGGTGCAGAACCTCGCTCATAATAAGGAAAAACAGGGAGACGCATCAGCAAAAAGAGACGTGGCCATGCCCAAGGCCAACTAGCGCCATTGGCCACGCCCCGACCCTATTTCCTCAACCAATCAGATCGCTTTAAACTCGCCACATTCTCACCAGAAGTATAGTCGTGCCTTATGCTTGGCCGGCCCCCTTTTTGGGCCAATCAAGTTGCTCTGAACTTGCCACCATACATTAAAGGCCAAACGCGCCCTACCACAACAACATATTGGTCGGCATGCCAACATGCCACTCTACCACGGCAACTTCGTAGCATGCTACCTCGCAAACATGCCACTTCGTGGCAACCTGTCATAAATAGCCACCCACGACAATTCCTACTCCTGTGGCCGTTTCCACACTATGGCCTTGCCATAGTTCCTTTGGAATAGCCATGGCGCCATTTGCACAAAAGTAGCGCCATACCGCAGCCGCATGCCACGTGCACTAATTAGGGTTTCGACATGCCAAACCCTAATTTGGGAAAATTGCTACCAAAGCCAAATAACGTTTCCCAAAGCAAAGGGATTGGCGTGGCAACAGGGCCAATGTTGCCACGCTACATGTGGGTCCGACTCCACGGCGCCAAAACCAAGTCGTGGCCATGCCAAGCCCTAATTCTTCCACGACGCCAAAACCAAGCCTTGGCCACGCCAAGCCCTAATTCTTCCACGACACCTTGGCCACGCCAAGTCCTAATTCTTCCACGGCACCTTGTCCACGCCAAGCCCTAATTCTTCCACGGCACCTTGGCCACGCCAAGCCCTAATTCTTCCACGGCACCTTGGCCACGCCAAGCCCTAATTCTTCCATGGCGCCAAACCCTAACTTTGGCCACGGAGCCAATTTTTAGCTTTGGCCATACCGCAACATCATCGGCATACCGCTATTCCATGGCTACGCCACTGGCATGCCATTAGCATGTGGCTGACGCCACTTCTCTATACAACAAGATGTGGCCATAATCAATGGCCATCATTCTTCATGAGATGCAATCTCATACATCCAAGTTCGCTACCGAACTAATGGACTTGTGGCAACTCTTAGGCGACCAACCGCCTAAACCCAACGACCATGGCTACGCCAAGCGCCACTTGCACCATCGTGCCTCTGACATGCACAAGTCATGCCGCAATGCCACTGCGCCATTATCAGGCGCCAACACAAGGTAGCCACAATCAACGGCTACCCTTATTCATAAGATGCGATCTCTGCCATCGAAGTTCGCCACCAAACCGGTAAGATCGCGACAAGTTTTAGGCAACTAGCCAAAACGAGCCTAGCATCACATGCTATTTACCTGCGGAAAGCCTCTCGATTTTAACTTGCCACACGTAGCAAAGTGCTACATGTTTTCCACGAAAACACTCGAAACACGCTGGCCGTTTACAGCGTGCGGCGTGCAATGCGCCTGTTACAAGAAAGTGTCATGAAGTGGGATAATTAGAGGTGGTGAAAAGTAACGGTGTAAACAATTCATTTCCTTCACAACGGAAGCGTAATGACTGACGGTTACACGAATTCACTTCCCTCATCATGGAAGCATAATGTCTAACAGTTACACGTTAATCTTTTCTTCCACCACTCAATCGTTTCCACTACCTACGAGACCAGGGTACGTTTCACTATGACTTGTATAAATAGGTCTCACTTATTTCCACCAAACAACAAGTTTTGGTCAGGAGAACAATACAACATCCAGAAATCATCCGATAGCTTTTTCATCCAGCTAGCCAGTTCAACTTTCTGATACACATCACAAAACGCCCACACTTCCAGAATCAACCATTCTGGTCTCAACACTTTCTTCGCTTCCCTCCCTAAGACCAACCCTTCTCCTTCACTTTGTGACCGAAGCAATCCTGGAACGGCCATTTCTTGGTTTAGGCCAGGATTGTACAGATTGATCTCTCGAATCAAAAGTACTCCCGTGCAGTACATTGTTTAGGGTTTAGATTCGTTTCTCACCCACATACACTCAAAATTACCAAAATCAGCAGAAACGGTTTTCACCCTCAAATAGATAGAACAAGTAAGATCAGAATACATAACTACAGAGAAAATAGTTGGATCCGACTTCACGAATCCCAAATGAAGTCTTCAAGTCGTTAACTTATAATGGTTTTTGAAAAACCTAGGTTAAAGGAAAATCGACTTTAGTACGCAACTAGGACACACGAAAGTGCCGGGATTAGGTTTTCCAGTTGCTAGAGTTCTCCCTTATATAGTTTTTCAAATCAAAGTTTGCTTTCAATCAAAGCTAAGATAGCTTAGTAAAAAAGCATTCAATATTCACCGTTAGATGAAAACCTGATTTAAGATTCAAGCTAAGTCTGCTTAGAAATAAAGAAATTAATCTCCACCGTTAGATGGTCTTAGCTTGTTACACATAAATGCATTATACCTTCATTTATATATGGGTAACCGTACCTAAACGTGTATATTGAGTTGGCTCAATAACAGTTAACCGAAGTTAGCCATATGAACACTTTTGTCTTAACCATATTCATCCAACACTTCTAGATCAAATATGATGATCAATCAATCATGAAAGATAATCAAATGAATCTAATTGTGTTTCAAATAGAGTTGTTCAATTATTCACTATCTCATAGAAATATATACGAACGAACTGAAACAAAATCGGATTGATTCTAAATCGTACAAAGTACTTATACAAGAATCAATTCATGAATATTAAGCCACGTTTTGCAAATTTAATTTGCATTTGTTAAATCATAAATGTTTCGTTCATCAGTATGAGAATCATACATAACCGATTTTAGAAGTTAACCACAGTGTTTGCAAAACAGGTACGCAAACAGCAGCTCCGGACCTTGGCCTGTCCAGCGTTCGCAAACCAGGTATGCAAACAGCCGTTCCGGACCGAACTCAGGTGAAACCATTCACATACTAGGTATCCAAACAATGTTCCCGGACCTTTACAGGTAAAACCGTTCGCATACTAGGTACGCAAACAAAGTTCCGGACCTGAATTATGCCAATAAAATCCGCATACTATGTATGCATACCGTGTTGTATCCAGACATGGTTAATTGTTCTAAACTCCCATTTCAATCATTGAAACATCCTTAGAAGACGACAATGGATAACTCACACAAACCATTAGCTACAAGTAATTTTCAAGTGATCAAATGATCAATACGAAACTTTCCAATTCGACATCAAATGATTGTCTCACACAAATCATGTAAGATGTTTCAAGGCAATTTCCGCATGATCATCTTTTGACTTAATATTTAGTTTCCAACAAATAAATTGTCTCCAACTAAACTCGTCAAGAATATGATGAACATAGTTAAAACAAAAAGCTTTAGACACATATTTCAAGAAATAGATAAGCAAGATAAACTCGGTTCCAAATATCAAATGTGTATAATATAAAAGTCTATATAGCTATACGACTTAGTCTCATTAGAGATAGAAAAGAATATATTTATGAGTGATAGATAAGTTTTAGTCTCCACATACCTTTTGTTGATGAAGTTCCTCCAAGCTATCCTCGGTAGATCTTCGTCTTCAATTGGTGAACGGCATGAAGTATAAAGCTCAACTACACCTTCTATCCTAATCCGAGACATAGCTATAAGTAGACTAGAAATCAAGTATATGGTTTTGATCAACTAAACTTGACAAACAAGCTTGAGATAGCAACGCTTGCGAGTTCGACCGAGTAGTGCTCTAACAGGAGTCAGTATGGATTCAATAATCCAAATACTATAATGATTTGTATTTCACTAGATTGACTCATTAGTTTCTCTAAAATATGTTTCCTTCCAAATACATTAGAGACTATAAAAGATGCAGTCAATTACATTCTCATCACTGTGAGTTTCCACATGATATCCACTTGCATGGGTTTGTGTGTAATTTAACAAGGTGTGATTATATCTTGGTACATGTAGAGATTTTGTGACGTCTTTGCTTTATCTTGAAAACAAATTTTGAGTAGTGCTAGTGTAGCACAAATAAAGGTTTGATAAAGGTGATAGCAAACTAGTTGCTGGGGATGCGAAGAGAGTTTAAGTTCCGTCAGAAACTTAATAAAATCTAATTCAAGTATCAAGATTTTAGGTTTGATAATTGATAATTAAGTTGATAATAATATTGATAATAAAATGTGTCTCTAAACAAGAAGGCGTATCCTTTAAATAGGTTCACAAGGACCGACTAAACAGAAAAAAAAGGGAAATCTAAACAAACTAAGAAAAAAAAGACTTGCAAGGCAAGTAAACTAAACAGACGCATGGGATCAACAGTCATAGTTGATACATACGCATGGGATCAACTGTTATAGTTGATACATACGCATGGGATCAACTATCATAGTTGATACATACGCAAAGGATCAACAGTCATAGTTAATACAGTAGTAAAGGATCAACAATCATTGTTGATACAGAGAAAAATGTACTACATCAGTCCCTCCTTCTTGAAAGAAACTCACCCTCGAGTTAATTAAAAGAAAGAACTTCATTCTCTCCATGAAATATAAAAATTTCTTGTACATTGAAAATATTAGAGATGTTCCAAGTTGATGGAAGATCAATAACATATGCATTATCACCGATTTTCTTCAAAATTTTGAATGGTCCATATTTCTTCATCTTGGTCTTGTTATAAGTACTAGTAGGAAATCGTTCTTTTCTGAGATGAATCATAACCAATTCCCCTTCACCAAAAGTCTTAAGCCTTCTATGTTGATTTGCATCTTTCTTGAACTTGTTGTTAGAATCTGTAAGCTTTGCTTTTACTTCCTGATGAATAAGTGAAGCTTTCTCCAGCAAGTTGTCTGCTTTAGCATTTGATTTTCGCAGTTTTGGAAGCACTACCAAATCCAAAATATGGTTAGGAATTTTAGAATACACAATATCAAAAGGTGTCTTACCTGTAGATCGATTAACCGAAGTGTTATAAGCAAATTCCATATGTGGAGGGAGATTGTCCCATAGCTTCTATTTCCCTCCAATAACCTTGGCTCTAATCAGATTGCCTAAAGAACGATTGACCACTTCAGTCTGTCCATCTATTTAGGGATGAGCAGTTGTACTATACTGAAGTTTAGTTCCCAAACGCATCCATAAAGACTTCCATAAGTAGGTCAAAAACTTAGTGTCTCGATCAGAAGTAATTGTCTTGGGAATTCCATGCAAACATACCACTTCTTTGAAAAATAAGTAAGCAATATTGGAAGCATCAGTTGTTTTCTTGCAAGCTATGAAGTGATCCATCTTTGAATAATGATCTACAACCACCACAATAGAATCATTCCCTCTAGAAGTACGTGGTAACCCAAGAACAAAATTCATGCTAATATCCACCCATGGAGCATCTGGAATTGGAAGTGGAGTATATAAGCTTGTGTTTTGAACAGTGCCTTTAGACTGTTGGCAAACCATGCACCTTTGTACGTACTTATAAACATCTCTTTTAAGTGAAGGCCTGAAATATCGTTCTTCAACCAAAGCAATGGTTTTATCACGCCAAAAATGTCCTCCAAGGCCACTGCCATGCAATTCTTGGATTAAATGAAGACGTAAAGAACATTGTGGTATACATAAACGATATCCTTTAAAAAAGAAAACCATCTTGAATGAGATAATCATCAACACTGCCTGTTGAAGAACCACACTTTTCCCAAAGTTTCTGAAATTCTTTGTCTTCACTATACAGATCTTTTAAGAAATTAAAAGTGAAACTCTCATGTTTGAGAGTGACAAGAAGATGAGATCGTCTAATCAAAGCATCAGCTACTTGATTAAGTTTTCCACTTTGATGTTTAATAGAAAATGTGTACTGATTGATAGTAGATAACCACCTATCATGCATTCTACTGACTTTAGTTGAAGTTTTCAAAAACTTAAGAGCCTGATTATCAGTATTGACAACAAACTCACCGTGAATAAGATAAGAATGCCAGTTCTTAAGAGCTAGAACAAGTGCAATTAATTCTAACTCATAAGTAGACCATTTCTTCCTTGTATAAGAATTCTTTTCACTATAGTATACAACTGGATGTCCTTCTTGAGATAACACAACACCTATACCAACAATAGAAGCATCACAGTGGATCTCGAAAGGTTTATCAAAATTTGGCATGGCAAGAACATGAGCGTTACATAACTTTTCCTTGAGTAGATGAAAGCTTTTATCTGCTTCTTCAGTCCATTCAAAAATATCACGCTTCAAACAATATGTCAAACCAGCTGCAATGGTATTAAAATTTCTCACAAATCTTCTATAGAAAGAAGCTAATCCATGAAAACTGCGTACTTCACGAATAGATGTTGGAACAGGCCAATCAACAATTGCTTTAATCTTAGAATCATCTACTGAAATACCAGTATATGTCACAACATAACCCAAGAAAGTTACTTTGTTTGTAAAGAATGTGCACTTCTTTAAGTTCTCATACAAGACATTGTCTTGAAGAGCCTTAAAAACTTGACACAAATGTGTAAGATGTTATTCTTCAGTGTTGCATTCATATAAGCCTTCTTTTGTCTTGAATGTTGTCTTCCACTCATCACCTTCACGAATACGTATTTGATGATATCCACTACGCAAATCAAGCTTTGTAAACACTTTAGCACCAGAAAGCATATCAATCATGTCATTAATTCTTGGTATAGGAAACCTATATGGTATAGTAACTCTTTTTCTTGTCTACTAAAAAGGCTGGACTAGTACATGGACTTTTGCTTAATCTAATCAAACCCTTTTATAACAAATCATCAACCTGACCTTGTAATATCTCACGCTCTTTATGACTTAATCTATAATGAGGTTGATTAGGAATAGAAGTTCCAGGTATAAAGTTAATTTGATGTTGTAAGTCTCTTAGAGGAGGTAAAGTATATGGCAACTCATCAGGAAATAATTCACCAAAAGAAGACAGTAATGGTTGTACCTTGAATGGAATCTCCACCATTGGCTTAGCAACTTCATGAGAACTTAGAGAATGAGTTTGTTGTAAAGAATGAACAAGAGTAGCAACTAAGGCAGTTGTCTTCTTATTTGTTGGCTCTTTGACTGATGTAGAAGATTGTAAAGGCCACAAAACTTTAGTAAAACCTTCATGAACAAAGGTATAAGTATTCTCATAGTAATTTTGAGCATCATGAATATCATATTGCCATGGTTTTCCCAACAGTAAGCTTGCTGCAGTCATGTTAATAACATCACATAAAGCATAATCTTCATATCCAAGGAAAGAAAACTTCACTAAACATTGATGAGTGATTTGCTGATTGGAAGAATTGTTTATCCAACCAATTGAATAGGGTTTTGGATGAAGAGTAATAGGTAACCCAAGTTTCTCAACTAATTTTGCAGAAACATAATTTTCTGTACTCCCACTGTCAATGATCATGCTGCAAATTTTCTTTTCAATCATACAACGAGACTTGAAAATATTATGTCTTTGTGTAAGACATGGTTCAGTGATTAATATTGGTCGAATTACTCCAAGAAAATATGCATCATAAGACTCATGTTCATGTAGATAATTAAATTCTTCTTCATCCAGTGCATCCTCTACTTGTGTTTCTTCTTGAGTTTCATTAATGTAAGCATGAAACTTTCGACAATCACTAGAAGTATGACCAGTTTGGTCGCACTTGTTATATCTATATCCTCTAAACTTTGAATAAGGGTCAGGAGGTTTAGGTAAAGAAGGAAATTGTTGTTGAAATTTATTACCTCGAGTATTTGGAGTAAAATCTCGTTGTTGTGGAATCTGTGGTGGTTTAGCAGCTGGAATATACATCAATGGTGCATTGTCTGAAGGAAGAGGTGATTGAAAAGAAATAAAATTGGTTGCTTGTTGTTGTTGAACGAATGGACCATAATTTATTTCTTGTGGATCAATAACGATTGTTGATCCCTTTTCACCTTGGTTACCATAATAAGAATTATATGGTTTTGCAGTTTTATAATAATGCTGATAACGAACTTGTCGTGGCGTTGCTTGTCTGGAAGTGTTAAGTACACGCCTTTCTATCTTGATAGATTGTTGAATAGCTTCAACCATAGTAAAAACTGATTGAGTCATCCCTTCCTGAATCAGACGATTCAATCCTTCAATAAATCTAGCCACAAGTTGTTCCTCGCATTGATTTCATTGATTTCAAGGAAGAGGTGATTGAAAAGAAATAAAATTGGTTCTTTTGCTTGTTGTTGTTGAACGAATGGACCATAATTTATTTCTTGTGGATCAATAACGATTGTTGATCCCTTTTCACCTTGGTTACCATAATAAGAATTATATGGTTTTGCAGTTTTATAATAATGCTGATAACGAAAGTACACGCCTTTCTATCTTGATAGATTGTTGAATAGCTTCAACCATAGTAAAAACTGATTGAGTCATCCCTTCCTTCTCTTGGTGTGTGTTGTGAAGTGAGAATCGGACGATTCAAACAAACAAAACAAGCAATCCTTCAATAAATCTAGCCACAAGTTGTTCCTCAGTTTCATTGATTTCATTACGTGCAATTAGGTTGTAAAACTCAGACACATATTCCCCACTAACCTTGCACCTTGTTGACAAGTCTGAATTTTTAGAAATAGTTGTTGCCTGTAATCACTAGGTAAAAACTTATCTATTTGAAAGATCACTCATTCTTTTCCATGTACGTATTGGTGGTTTGCCATAGTTCCTACGATCTTCAAAAAGATTAATCCACCAAGAAGAAACACCTCCCTTTAGTTTGTAGGCTATAAGTCTTACCTTAGAACGTTTAGGTACTTCCATGAATTCAAAAAAAGCTTCAACTTTATAAAGCCAATCTAGTAATTCTTCTATCTTGAACCTTCCATTGAAAGTTGGAATATCAGCTTTAAGCTTGTACTCTAGTAAAGATCCATAAGGATTTTAGCTTGATTGAAGGCATTTTTCTTCTGTCCAGTTCTTGTCTAAGTTATCTTCAACTTCATCTTCCTCACTACTGCTATATTGAGGACTTGCAAACCTCTTGTAAGGCTGAAAGATGTATCCTTCATATTGTTTATTCATGTTAAGCTTTTTTTTAACATCTTATGGAGTATGAGTATCCTGGATAAAGTTATGTTTCTTTCCATTCTTCGAGATATATCTGGATCTTATGGAGTATGAGTATCCCGAATAAAGTTTGTTTTCAGCATCAGATTTGTTCTCATCATCAGATTTGTTTTCAATATGAGAGTTTTCTTCACCAGCAGAATTTTGTTTAACTTTCATCTTCTTCATATCCTTTTGTATATCTTGTAGGATGTTCTGAATACTGGCGACATTCTTGTCAAGTTGATCCAACCTCTCTGTGGTATTTGTAGACTCATTTGTAAACTCAACTCTAGTAACTTGATCTCCCATTGAAACGAAAGGTAGGGTTTTGAATTGCGGAAGCTATGTAAGGATCTGTTTGTAGATAAGAATCTAAAAACACTGTATCCGATACCAACTAGTGTAGCACAGATAAAGGTTTGATAAAGGTGAAAGCAAACTAGTTGTTGGGGATGCGAAGAGAGTTTGAGTTCCGTCACAAACTTAATAAAATCTAATTTAAGGATCAAGATTTTAGGTTTGTTAATTAATAATTAAGTTGATAATAATATGCGTCTCTAAACAAGAATGCATAGCCTTTAAATAGGTTCACAAGAACCGACTAAACAAAAAAGAAAAGGAAATCTAAACAAACTAGGAAAGACAAAGACTTGCAAGGCAAGTAAACTAAACAGACGCATGGGATTAATAGTCATAGTTGATATATACGCATGGGATCAACTGTCATAGTTGATACATACGCAAAGGATCAACAATCATAGTTGATATAGTAGTAAAGGATCAACAATCATTGTTGATACAGAGAAAGATGTACTACATCAAGTGCATATATATATTTTTCATCAAGTGCAAGGCAAGTACTTTAGAGTGAATATATGTTACGTTTCAGGGGGGGTGATATATTTTTCATCAATATATATCTCTAGACATTGGATCTAGTTCAAATAAATAGTCAATTGTCAGGCAAAGTTCTTCTTGTCATTAAAGTTGATGTCTAAAGTATGACCTTCTCATGGAAATTGGCTGCTACTTGGTACCCGAATTGCATTGATTGTACAAATACCAGTAAGAAGATTAATTCCTAACTCTTTGGTGAGAGCTAGAATTACATCTTAGCTTCATCCCATGTTCAGTTGATACCTGTACTTTGGTGTCATTACTACCGGGAAAAAAAAATACATCTTTGTCTCGTGATATATATGTCCCTTTTCACATGCTTTATATGAGTCGGTACGCCTGACCCTCATTACTTCGGGGTTCTTTCCATTTTCAATTTTCGTTGCATTTAGCTTAATTTGAGAAATTTCTTTATCTCAACAGGTCAAGAGAATCTCACCACACGTGTCAACCACTTACTTTAGGTTGAATATATTACTAAAGATCAACATATACTCGTTCGTTAGTATCATGGATGAAGTAGAGAAATGGAAATTTTCTGACTCGTATCATCTTTTGTGAGTTCTTCCACAAAAATTGGAATACATGTGTTTTTATTTGAAAGTATCTTTTGAAACTACTGACAGATTAATAGTCGAGCAAGTGGATTACATTCCACGGAACGCTCAAATTTTGGGAAGAAAATATCAAGTACGCAATAATGGTGTTCAAGTACTTCTAAATCCCAAATAAATATATTTGAATCGAGTTGGTACAACCAATTGAACAAAAGACACCATTCAACTATAGCAGATATCATATTCAAAAGAACAAAACAACATTAAGACCAAAATTCTTAATGATCGAGATCAACACTCATAATTTAAATTGATAGTTTATGGACTTATCTTAAGGAAAAAAAACAGAATTAGGCATGTTCTAAAAAATAAATAAATAAGCCCAGCAGGTATTCATTAGTTACATACCTCATATATTGGTTTCCGATGTACATACACAGAACCGGAACAACCTTCGTCACGCACAACCCAAGAACAGAACATGCCACAGCTGGAACGGGGTCGGAATAGGACAGACCAGGATGGATTGGAACAGACCGTCTTGGGTGGAATGGACCGGGTCGAGGTGGAACGGACCGGAGATTTTTCTTCCACAACTTCGCTTTCCCCGCAGAGAAGGATTCTCCTCGGAACATAATGATTTTTTTTTTTATTTTTTTTAATTTTCTTCCTCCCCTGTTTAGAGGATTACAACCAACGAATTTTGACACAACAATCACAACACAAACAAACATAGAAATAAATTACAAAATGTAATCACTCGGTTGATTATGGGATTTTCCAAAATCAAAAACAAAAATAAATAGGAGAAAGTAGATCCAACTTAGCTGATTTGATTCCAACGATTTCAACGTTAGCTTAACAACATGCGTTGATGTAAATCATCCATGTAGAAGGAAAAAAAATATCAAGCGATCCAATCTAGCTCTACGATATAGCTTCGTGCATGATAATGTTTTGAAGTAACAATTAGGTAAAACCTAGAAGCAGGGAAATAGAAGAACTTCTTATTGATAAAAGAGGCATTAGATATTACATAAGTATAATGTTCTTTATATATATAGAGAAAGATAAACCCTAGGTATCTAGTTGGGCCGCACATCTATGAGTCGTAAGCCTTACAACAAAAAACTTGGAAAACTAGAAACGGATATTCAGTTTCCGTGTAAAAAATCACAGATATCGAGTATCCGTTTCAATAGTCAAACGGATACTGAGTATCTGTAAAGTAGAAATTTAATTTTTGTGTGGTTTCTCTTCTCTACAATCCACATCAGGTGTGATGTACTTTTATATATATCTAAAAGGTATCACTACACGTAAAGATACACGAAAGACCTTAGTGGTTGAATTTCTACAAATAGGGGATAGCTAAGGGAAACCCCTCGTCACAATGCTTGGAATATCTGTTCTAACCTTACAAACGTGTGGGATGACCAAAAGTTGGTATCAATGATAGCCCACATTTCGAGGAACGGTATCTAAACTTTTGTCTTTTCCGACACATCACGATTAAGGATTTAGTCATGGAAACTTTGTTGTTTGGTCCTAGGCCCATATAGTTATTTATAGTAGGGTCCAACAAGATTTTATCCTTATGCTAAGGTCCAAAGTTTTTTGAATCAAGAAAATGACTACTATACCCTACTACTAAATACGTGTGAAACAACAGATTTCTCAGTATTCCATATATGTACTGCTGATTTATAATCTAAAAAACAAATGCATGTTGAAAACAAGTAATAAGTCTATGAAAAACAGAATAGAACACTTTTCTTTCAGTATTCCATATATGTATACTTGTGGATCAAACAAAAAAAGTGATAAAACTATAAAAAATAACAAAACCAAAGCAGTATGTTCCAATATTCCATATATGTATTGCTGATTCATAATCCAAAAATCAACTGCATGTCAAAAACGAGTAATGAATTTATAAAAATACAGTACTGAAACACTTTTATTTCAGTATTCCATATATGTACTTCTGGATTATACAAAAAAATGATAAAACTATTAAAAAAAAAACTAGCAATAGACCTGTATCCCACACTCCCATTTCTCTTTTAATTTCCCATACAAACACCACTTGCAAAAAAAGGTTCAATATTTATTAGGCTATAACATTCGGAAATCGTTTCAGAGAATCCAAAACCAAATCAAAGCAGTATTTTTCAGTATGTCATATACGTACTACTGCATTCATAATTTAAAAATCAACTGCATGTCAACAAAAAAGTCACGAATCTATGGAAAAGCATAATTGAAACACTTTTGCTTCAATGTTTTATGTACTTCTGGATTAAAAAAAAGAAGAAGAAGATAAAACTATAAAAATAGCAAAATCAAAGCAGTAATTTTCAGTATACCATATATGTACTACTGATTCATAATTTAAAAATCAATTTCCTGTCAAAAATAAGTAATGAATCTGTGAAAAAACAGAATTGCACACTTTTATTCCAGTATTCCATATATGTACTTCTGGATCAAACAAAAAAAGTGATAAAACCATAAAATAAATAAATAAATCAAATCAATATTCTTCGGTATGCCATATATGTACTGCATTATTTTTCAGTATGCAATATATGTACTTCTGAAACTCTTGTATTTCAGTATTCCATATATGTACTTCTGGATAAAACAAAAATAAAACCATAAAAATTAACAAAATTTTCAGTATGCCGTCTATGTACTGCAGTATTTTTCAGTATGCCATATATGTACTTCTGAAAAGTGAGAAAATCAAAAGCAATATTTTCCAGTATGACATATATGTACTTCTGAAAAGCTTTTATTTCAGTATTCCATATATGTACTCCTGGATTAAACAATAAAAGTGATAAAACTATATAAAAAAAATAACAAACCAAAGCAGTAATGAATGTATATATGGAAAATCAGAGTATGAACACTTTTATTTCAGTATTTCATATATATACTTCTGGATCAAACAAAAAAAAGTGATAATACTATAAAAAACTAACAAAATCAAAGCAATATTTTCCAGTAATGAAAATCAGAGTCTGAACACTTTTATTTCAGTATTTCATATATATACTTATGGATCAAACAAAAAAAAGTGATAATACTATAAAAAACTAACAAAATCAAAGCAATATTTTTTAGTATGCCATATATGTATTGCTGATTCATAATCTAAAACTCAGTTGCATGTCAAAAACAACTAACAAATCTATGCAAAAACAGAATCGAAACACTTTTATTTATATATTCCGTATATGTAATTCTGAATCAAATAAAAAAAGTTTGTAAAGCTAGGTTTTTGTCAGTACTGCAGATACATACTGTCGGTTCATACACAAAAACAAACTGAAACAAATCTAAAACCAACAAGATGAAACTGATATAATCAAATCTACTGAAGAAATGAACAAAAACCGTGATTACTCATCTAGATCTGAACTATTTTCATAAAAATAAAATAAACAATCAAGCATCCATAAAACGATTAGATATTAAAAACCCTAAAAGAAACATTACTAGAAGAAAATTTTCCAGTATGCCATATATGTACTGTTGATTCATAATCTAAAAATCAGCAACATGTCAAAAACAAAGAGAACATCAGGAAATCAAACTACCAAAAACGAAATACGAAGATGAAAACCTCACGAAATCAATCAGATCTTCATGATTCAGTTGAGAAACAAAAAAAAAAAAAAATTGGAGAGAAGATTATGTACGCATAATAGGAGAGAAGATTACCTGGAAACCACGAAAGATCTTCGTAAGCAATCTTCATAACAAAAATGAATTGGAGAGAATATTTCGTAAGCAGCAGTAGCAGAGAAGATGAGAGAGAGAAAAACGGATCTGAGAAACGCATGAAAAGAAAAATGAAAATAGCTAGATTATATTTGTGTTATAGCAGAAGGCTATTTCGGGAAATCTGAATATATACTTAATAGGTTCCGCACGTGTACAGGACCTGGGCTTAAAAAATTGGGTCCATTTTTCTTTTTTCTTTTAATTATGGATCTCCGGTTACTGGGCTTTAGTGTGTGGACCAGCCACTAACTAATACTCCCTTCGTCCCGCTATTAGTTGACCTAGTAGTAAAATTTAGAAATGATTTGTCTTTCAAACTATACCACGGATGTTCGTAAATTTTATATCATTTAAAAACATTTTAAAGCAGCTACGTAACGAATATAAACATAAATATCAAATAATATAAAATCAACTATTAATGGGACAAAATCTAAAAGTAAATACTAATAATGTGACGGAGTTAGGCTTAGTTTGGTATAATTTTCAAAAATAAACTTTTGTAAAAGCACTTTTCATACAATAGTTTGCGTTCTTTGTCTTTGTCTTTGTGAGAAAAAAGCAGTTAGACGTTTGGTAAAATATTAATTAAAGTTAAAGCTGATTAAAAAAACAATCAAAGTGTGTTTGGTAAAATACTAGATTCAACCATTGTTGTTGTGGCAAATGACAAAAACAGACATATCTCTAAAAATAGTTTTATTCAATTTTATCGGGGTTAAAAATAATTAATTTTTTTTACTATTAAATATAAATAGATTAAATATTAAATTTACTAATTATTACTATTATTATGATTGTTAAGAAAAATTATTTTTACTTAACCAATTTTAAATATATAATTTTCAAACAAAAAATAAACTAAAATTAAGTAATTATTTAAAATTTGTTTTTATTTTTATTTTTGACAAATTAAATGAAATGGTATCATACAATAGTTTGAAAATAAAATATAATAATATTTAAAGAATAAAATATAAGAAATAAAAATTGATTGTATATATATTTAAGGGTAATTTTTGTCATTTACAAAATAAAAATAGAAAATAGGATAAAAAAGATAAATCAAGCATTAAATTTTGGTGGGACCATTGCTTATGCTTTTTAAGTAGCTTTTAAAAGCTCCTCCTAAAATTAATTTTAAAAATTGAGGAATGAAAAATGGGAAGTGCTTTGGATAATAAAAAAAGCACTTTGATTTTTTTTTATCAAACACCAATTTCAAAAATTATTGACATATATAGGTTTTGAAAGTGCTTTTGGAAAAATAAAAGCATTACCAAACCCAGCCTTTTAGTACCACTATAATAGTACCTATAGGTAATTCCTACTTCAGAGACTATTGTTATTCCGTCGCCGACAATTCCACATAATACTTTTCGAACGACCTAACTTTTGTACACCGTTCCATTTTCATCTCTCTCTCTCTCTCTCTAAAACCCAATCTCTGTTTTGATCGAGATTAGGGTTTTGAAGGATTAGAAATGGCGATGTTCAACGCCTCTCGTAGATTCTCAATCATAACATCGTCATCTTCAACAGCATCAAAACTTCAGTACTATCTTATCAGATCTTTCTCCACATCTTTCAGAGAAGAAAGAGATACTTTTGGTCCCATTCAAGTCCCTTCTGATAAGTTAGTATTCTCTAACTTCACTAGATTTTTTTTTTTTTTTTTTTTTAATTTCCCTTAAGCTGAAAACTCATATGAAATCTCGTTTTTGTTTAGATTATGGGGAGCACAAACGCAGAGATCGTTGCAGAATTTCGATATAGGAGGAGAACGAGAGCAGATGCCCGAACCTATAATTCGTGCGTTTGGCGTTCTTAAAAAGTGTGCTGCTAAGGTTAGTATACAAATTGTTTTTGGTTAAAATCTTCCAATACACATTTGTGATTTTGTGATTTGTTATTTGGTTTGGTAAGATTTCGTGTGTGAATTTTCTTTTAGGTTAATATGGAGTATGGTCTTGATCCTACTATTGGGAAAGCGATAATTCAAGCTGCTGATGAAGTTTCTCAAGGGAAACTTAATGATCATTTTCCGCTCGTGATTTGGCAAACTGGAAGTGGTACTCAAAGTAACATGAACGCGAATGAGGTTTGTATGGATAACAGATTGTGTTTTAAACTTAATGTATAGTTCTTAGCTGTTTAAGTGGTAGAGCTAAATTCGTAAGGTTTTGTCCAGGTAATTGCAAATAGAGCGTCTGAGATACTTGGACACAAACGCGGGGAGAAATTTGTGCATCCAAATGATCACGTCAATAGATCACAGTCATCAAATGACACATTTCCTACTGTAAGCCTTTGCCTTTCAGCTCATATATATAATTCCATTCTGATGTTTGTTCTTTGTGTATAATTTGTTGCTTGTTCGCAGTTCTTGATTGTGTAAGTCCATGATTTATTTGAATATGTAATTGGTTATAACCATTGATGTTGGTTCTTCGTTTAGGTCATGCATATTGCTGCTGCAGTCGAAATAAACTCAAGATTTATACCAAGCTTGAAACAGTTGCACAGTTCATTACAGTGCAAGGTTGTATGAAATTCCCTGTTATACCTTATCCTCACTTTGGTTTAATCAATACCCTTTCATGAACTAATTTGTATCTTTTCTATGTCTTTTTCAGTCTCTTGAATTTGGTGACATTATTAAAATTGGACGAACACACACTCAAGATGCAACACCTTTAACTCTCGGGCAAGAGTTCAGTGGTTATTCTACACAAGTAAGCTTATTTGTTTGTTAAAAGTCTCCATAGTTCATATAACTTTTCAGCATACAAACGGAAGAAGTTCCGTATACGTTTGTTACAACCATATTGGTATCATTGGTGATTGATTATCTTATTTGGATTAGGAGCAATTCCTGACATTTGTGAATACTCGTGTTGCAGGTGAAGTATGGAATTGATCGAGTATTGTGTACTCTTCCGCGGATGTATCAGGTCTGTGATCCACCTATTGTACTTATATGTCTCTTTTAATCTTCAACGCTGATGGATTTTAATTTTCCCTTGTGAAGCTTGCTCAAGGTGGTACGGCAGTAGGAACAGGATTGAATACTAAGAAAGGGTAGGTTCACTTGTCTGTTGATCCTCATTTCTCTTGACTAATATTGCCCTTTAGGGTTTTTGTTCTTATCTGCTTCTGCAATATATCGACCCACATAGCATATATAGCATCACTTTCTTTTGAACTTCCAATGAATATTACCTGCATCAGTTAGTGGCTTATTGGATTGCATCTGGTGCCATGTATGGAATAAATGAATAAATATTTACTTTTATTATACTTTCTTCTGTCTTATTTCATAGAAGGTTTAAGTTAACGTGCAAGTTGACAATGTCTGTACAAATCCCTTTACATATTATATTATCCATTAAAAGACCACCATTGTTTTATTATATGTATATCTTTTTTTATTCTTACCATAATTGCTTTGCATGTGTGGCACATCTGAATTTCAGGTTTGATGTGAAAATTGCTACAGCAGTTGCAGAGGAAACCAACCTACCATTTGTTACGGCCGAGAACAAGTTTGAAGCTCTGGTAGTCTGTATGCTCTAATAGGACTCACTATCCTATTGGTTTCTGATTGTTATTGAATTATGATTGTTTTCTGTTTCCTTCTTGCTTTAACTTTTGTGGATTCTTGAATGCTCCACCAGGCTGCACATGATGCTTTTGTTGAAACTAGTGGAGCCTTGAACACAGTGTCTACTTCTCTTATGAAGATTGCAAATGACATACGTTTACTTGGAAGGTGTGTAAGTTTAATCGTGTATTTTACTTACAAATGTAGCACCACACTGTGGTATTGACATTTGCTTATTTCAGTGGTCCACGTTGCGGTCTTGGGGAACTTATTCTACCTGAAAATGAGCCGGGCAGCAGTATCATGCCTGTATGTACTCTTCCCTTATCTGGTCTCAGTTTCATTTTTTTTTTTGTCCTTTAGGGTAAAAATGATGTCAATAAAGTTGATTATACCTATTTCCTGCTTATTTGAGATTTCTGATACTGTTACAGGGGAAGGTAAATCCCACTCAGTGTGAGGCTCTCACGATGGTCTGTGCTCAGGTGATATCTCGTTTCCTATATGTTTTGGCATGTAACCATGAAGATGAAATATGATAAGTCATTAAAATAAGTTATTTAACTTCATGATTTTTTTTTAGGATCTTTCTCAAATCATAAGAAAATGGGCACCCAAATCATGGAAGAAATGATCATAAAATGAATGTGTATTTGTTCATCTTGCTCAGTTCAGCAGTTCTACTAATCAATGTGTGAAACTTGCAGATTATGGGAAACCATGTAGCCATCACAGTTGGTGGATCAAATGGTCATTTTGAACTCAACGTCTACAAGCCAATGATGGCTAGTGCCCTTTTACGAGTGAGTACTGCATGTCACCCTTATTACTAATAATATTTTCTATTTGAAGTACTCGACAAATCCTAATAAATTAGGTAAAACGTTCATATCTCATCTTCCGTCTATCATCTGCATGTCACCCTTATCGTATATGCTTTGCACTCGATGTTCGCAAATTTCACTATGGAATCATACTGCATTGAAGTTTATAGAAGAATTGACATGCATTCGGTTTTTGATATACCAAAACTACACATCAAGTAACTTTGGTGCATAGAGCATTTTGGATTTCAAGGCGTTTAAAAGTTATAGTATACTTTAGAAAAATTGGCATGTTTGTGGTTACTATATAGGCTATTATCATTACTCAAGGATTACTCGAGTAGTTTCTTTGCCAATTTGGTCATTTCTGTAACTAGAATTATATTCTAGTACTATTGTTTTAGGCTTCGGCATTGTTTTAGGCTTGGAATTGACATTGCATTCTGTTTTTGGTATACCAAAACTACACATCACGTAAGTAACTTTGGTGCATAGAGCATTTTGGATTTCAAGGCGTTTAAAAGTTGTACTATATTTTAGAAAAATTGGCATGCTTGTGGTTACTATATAGGCTATTATCATTACTCGAGTAGTTTCTTTGCCAATTTGGTCATTTCTGTTACTAGAATTATATTCTAGTAGTACTTTTGCTAAGTATATCTTGCATATAGTTTAAATATACCTTTTGAAAATATTCACTCAATGAATATGGTTCACCAATTTGTCTTGCTTTTTCTCAATTGGGAGGTTTGATCTGTTCCTCAGCCTTCGGCTTTGTTTTAGACTATCTATCGTGTTTTCGCCGAGTTAAAGCTTACTTTTTAATGACAGTCATTAAGGTTACTAGGAGATGCATCTGTATCCTTCGAAAAGAATTGTGTACGAGGAATTCAAGCCAATAACGAGAGAATTTCAAAATTACTGCATGAGGTAAAGTTATTAGCACATTAGAGTTTGTTCTTTCTTGTTACACGTAAACGTCCAGAAGCCAAATATCTTACTGTACTTTGTTTTTGTTTTTTGGCCTTGCAGTCACTGATGCTTGTCACCTCTTTGAACCCTGTAAGTTGTCACATATATTGGTTTCTTTGCTGCATTTTTTTTTCAAGTTGAAAGGTCTAATGATGAACTTGCTGCTTGTTCCAGAAAATTGGTTATGATAATGCTGCTGCAGTTGCCAAGAAAGCACACAAGGAGGGCTCAACTCTGAAGGTGATGCTCCCTCCCTCTCTCTCTCTCTATATATATATATATATACACTTTGTCGAACATCGCTATTTTTATGAACATTTTGAGGGTACTTGTATATTTCCTTCCTCAAATGGTCTTTATACAAATTTGAAAAATCCATGTTTGGATAACGAGCTGGCTGATGATTTGATTTGGTCCTATTTTATTTTTTTCCAAATATTTGGGCATGAGCATTAAGGGGATTAAGCTAGTAGAAGTAGAACAAATGTGTTTAACACCCAATTATCTTTCTTCTGGGCTCTATTTTTTGTTTCAGTTTGCTAAGAAACTTAAAAACTGTAGTTTGTTGTTTGATCGATCATATTCTTGATTTTCTGTCCAATATCTAGCTAACAAGAAGCTTTTACATTTCAGGAAGCTGCTTTAAAACTTGGTGTGCTAACAAGTGAAGAATTCGATGAGCTAGTGGTCCCTGCCAAGATGATTGGCCCCTCAGACTAAAACATGAAAAGTTTTAGGATTTTTTAAGACAACAATTTCCTGACTTCCCGATCCCATTGGCAGGAAGCTCTGTTCTCCTTCTCTCTGTTCTCTCATCTGTCTATTATCATGAGAGAATCGATAAGAGATGCGTGCTTTAATGCAAATAAAGTGGTGATTCTAATTTACCATTGATGATGATGATTTCCGCTGACACTGTCCGAGTTTTTGGTTCACGCAAGTCTTGCATTTGTGTCTCTGTACCTAACATTGTAAGACTCCGAGTTTTTGGTTCTAATTTAGAATGTATTCTTCAATGGTTGTCAATTTGTTTTCCTTGTGTCTATGATGAAGAACTTTGCGAGACAGTCGACATGGTTTGACCATGTCAAGGTGTGGAGTTTTTAACTCCACGTTCAACAAACGACACTCTTCATCGTCTGTTGGAGCTAAAAGATTGTATCTAGATCAAAGTGATGATATGTTTGCACCACCACTATGCTATGCAGAGGCGACATCAAAAAGGTGGTGGTGTATCACACGTGGGTAAAAAGGTCTGTCGTTGGATCCAAAGCAGTTGAAAGCACGTGCCGTTGTTTAAATTACGAATTTACGATAGATGTCTTTTCTTGTCCGTCCGTTCCGTGAAAAAGAAAGATTTGATTTTCCTCCCTTCCTCTGTTTCTGTCCTTTCTTTCTTCTTTTGAAGATGCTGGATTCACCGTGATTTCTGCACCGCAGGGTGCAGAAACCGAGTGACCCAAACCCTAGTACCTACCCCTATTTTCCTCCGGTGGGGCCCAAGGGTTGCGGTGCATTCTCTCTTCTTCTTCATACGAACGACGGTTTACTACGTTATGGAAACCCCTTTTTTATTATATATATATATATATATATATTTTTATTATTCTGAAGAGAGAGAATCACTCTCTCGAGAAAGAGAAAGAGAGTGAGTGAAGAAGAGGATTTCACCACACCACACCATCATGGATGAAGGAGATGATCTTATTCCTCATTTCCGATCCGATACACTGAAAAACATCATCACCATTAACATTCTTTCACAAATCTCAACTACCACTACTCTGTTTCCACTTATGTAACTCTCGGCGGTAATTTTTTTTTTTTTTTTTTTTCCTTTTTTGAATAATCTTTATTTGACCTGAAGCTTTGTGTGTATTTCATAGCTACCCGATTCATCATTTTAGTTGCTACATAGTCTTGATTAATGATGTTACATACTTGTTTTTTCGGAAAGAATATTTTTATGCAGATCAAATGCAAACTAGCTAGCTAGGGTTAGAGACTGAAACACGAAACTTTTGTTTAAGTCAGTCAATATTACTTACTACTGGCTATTACTCTTTGATTGCTATGGTGATTTGCTAATTTTAGGTTGTCTAAAATGTACTACCAGATTAGGTTGTCTAAAATGTGCTATCAGATTACTAGGTTTGTACAGGGCGGAGAGCATATTACTTATGTTCAATTTAGGGATCACATGATGTTAATGGAATGGGGGTTTCATGATCACTTTGATCTTTATCTATGTGAAATAGAGACAATCTTTTGAAAAGTGATTAGTTAGGTAGGTGGTCTTTATTGTGGGTAGATGGAACGATAAGAAAAGTGTAATGAAAAATGCTGTTTATGTACATACTGAAACAAACATGATCGGGAAGTGGTTAAAGGTGCTTTATGGACATGGTGAAAAAAGTTGACGTGCTAAATGGAAATTTCATTTTGGTAACTGCCATTGGTTGATAGTCCTGTGAAACAGCTACATACATGTACTTGACTGAAAGTGAAAGGAGAGTCATTGAAATTGCTATCTTTTTCCAACTAAAAGTCATTTTCATTTATCTGAAATAATATTAAGTCTGTACCTAACAAGTCTGTTCTTGATAAGAGAATTGTTGGTCCTACCAACAGTAGGTGGTTTGGTTGTGCATCAAGAATTGGGTATTTTGGTAGTTCTTTAATCTTAGTATACGGTTTCTTTGTTTCTTTACCATTTTAGGTGTCACCGGAGGAGGTTAAGTAAACGTGGTTTACAAAATGAAACAGAAGTGTAATTCATCTTCTTGACAATTTCCCTGAAAACAAATAATTCTTTTATTTCAAAAAAATAATAACAAAATAAAAATAAAAAAACGCAAAATAAAGCAAATAGTTTGGTGCAGATTAATAAGTTGTTTTATGAGTGCTTGTTTGTTGCCTGAATCGTTATCAGATCTGCAATATCTTTGTTCAATATGAAAACTTCCGAGTATTGTATATGTAGGGAAAGGCAGTTAAAGATTTCATTGAACAAGGAGAGGTAAACAGTAAACACTCACCTTCAGAAGACTACGTTGATGCAAATAAACTGAAGTTATCATCTGTACCTAGTACATAGTAAGATGGCTATTATTGTTCTTATCTAATTTGTTTTGAACATGTCTTAAATGAATGTTTGATATAGTTCTGACATGCTCTTATCCCATGTAGCAACTAAACATCTCAACAGGTAGATTCTTGAATACCTTAATACGTTATTTTGTGCAGTCAGTACAGAGGGACTGCACATTACTTATTATGAGTGATATTCTTATAGAAAGGAATCAAGGATGTGGTGACAATATAGGATTTAGATTATAGTTGAAAAACAAAATCTTACTAGATTCTGAGGTGGAGTCTCCAAGGTATGCTCCTCTTGCATCCTGACCGGCTTGCCAGAAATAAAATGACTAGTGTCTGTCTAGGTTCATTAACCAAGAAGACCCCAAGATATGAACAGATTTTTCGTATCTGTGAGTTTACATATAAATAAACACGCCATTGTAGAACTTTAGAACATACAACATCCAGAATTCTAGTCTTTTCTTTTGGCGTTCTCATCAAAATTTCGCAGGGAAATTGAGGAGGAAAATATCAGTGTAAGCATTCCTCAGTTCTGCTAAATCATTGAATGCTAAGATTTTATAAGAGTGTAATAGGTAAGGAATCTTCTGTTTTCTAGATTGTATAATAAATCTGTATTGTGGTCTTGTAGTTTTTATAATATGTATTCTATAATTTTTGCTGTGATTAGTTTGATGGTCTTGTTGGTTATTATTGGAGTATTAGTTGTGAAATGGTTAGTTAGGCATGTTTAGTTTCTAGCGTTCCATTTGAACACGGGTCTATTCGTCTTCTTCACAGAGATCCGTGCAATAGAATTTAGAATTCTGATTTCCCGGTTTTATTTGTTAGTGCATTTAGTATTTACCTTGAAACTTTAAAGATATTGATGTGTGCTGCCAGTTCTATAGTAATAAGCTATTGGTGAACTGTTATCCAGTCATGTAATTTGAAAAGAGGGGCAATGCTCCAATGGAAGAAAGCTATGCGTGATGGGGAAAGTGGAGATCATCCGCATCAAAAGTTGCTCTTAAATCAACCCCATGAGGACCCTAACTGCCCCGGGGTTTTAGATGATTTTTTAATCATGGTGAATTATTCCCTTTCATATGCTGCTACTGACATTCATATGCCCAGTCATCAATATCTACAAATCTGAAAGAGGAGATCTTTCGCATCAAAAGTTGCTCTTAGATCAACCCCCATGAGGACCCTAACTGCCCCGGGGTTTTAGAGGATTTTTTAATCATGGTGAATTATTCCCTTTCATATGCTGCTACAGACGTTCATATGCCCAGTCATCAATATCTACAAATCTGAAATCCGACATCACGAAAGTTCTTGATCTACATTTTGGATAGTATCCTTGGCCATATTTGATTGTCTTGACTTCCAGCTTTTCAACATAAAGGCCTTTAACACATGTTTTGCGTACAATGTTCGTCGCTTCTATAGTTTTTCTGTTGCTTTCTTTATGGTTCAGAGAATATGGAGGTCACTGAGTTAAGAAAGCTAACATTTGTGAACTCTTTGTCAGAAATTACAGTGTGGATCTAGATCTTATATGGTCCAGGCTTTTATTCTTAATATTCTGTTGTTTCGTGTACTCAGGGATAGCGGGATAGGGGCAATATGGAGTCTTGTGACTGTGTTGAAACACAATGGGCTGATGAACTACTGATGAAATATCAGTATTTGTCAGATTTCTTTATTGCGCTTGCATACTTCTCCATCCCGATGGAACTCATATACTTTGTCCATAGATCTGCATTCTTTCCGTATAGATGGGTTCTAATGCAATTTGGAGCTTTCATTGTTCTATGCGGAGCAACACACCTGATAAACTTGTGGACTTACAATACACACTCCAAAACCCTGGCAATCGTTATGACGGTTGCAAAAGTGGCTTGTGCTGGTGTCTCATGTGTTACGGCACTGATGCTTGTTCACATTATTCCTGATTTACTAAGTGTTAAGACAAGGGAGTTATTTTTGAAGAATAAGGCTGAAGAACTTGATAGGGAGATGGGCCTTATACGTACTCAAGAAGAAACCGGAAGACATGTAAGAATGCTGACTCATGAAATTAGGAGCACCCTGGATAGGCATACTATATTGAAGACCACCCTTGTTGAGCTTGGTAGGACACTAGACTTGGAAGAATGTGCACTGTGGATGCCATCACGCAGTGGGTCAACTCTGCAACTTTCTCATACCTTACGCCACCAAATACCCGTTGGATCCACAGTTCAAATTAATCTTCCAATAGTCACTCAAATCTTCAACAGTAATGAAGCGATACGGATTCCTCACAACTCTCCATTGGCAAGGATAAGAACTACCACAGGAAGATTTGCCCCCCCCAGAGGTTGTTGCTGTGCGAGTTCCACTTTTGCATCTCTCAAGTTTCCAAATTGATGATTGGCCTGAGCACTCTGCGAAAAGCTATGCTTATGCTGTGATGGTTTTGATGCTCCCAACTGATAGCGCAAGAAAGTGGCACACCAATGAATTGGAACTCGTAGAAGTTGTTGCCGATCAGGTTCGGGATATGTGAAACATCTTAGAAGATTATAAATTTGAACTTTATGATTCTGCATAAATCATCGTTCATTTAGCTGTGATTGCATAATTTGTTGCATGATGAAAGTAGTTTCATTGGGAAGTGTCTCGAAAATCTGTTATAATTTGGTTAAGACATATGAATAGTTCAGTTGCGGGGCTATTAAATGACGCGTGCTTTCATTCCCATCTTTTTGGTTCAGGTCGCTGTGGCTCTGTCACACGCTGCGATTCTCGAAGAGTCTATGAGGGCGCGTGATCTACTCATGGAGCAGAATGTTGCATTAGATTTAGCTCGACGAGAGGCAGAGATGGCAATCCGTGCTCGGAATGATTTCCTAGCTGTTATGAACCATGAAATGCGAACACCAATGCAGGCAATTATTGCCTTCTCCTCCCTACTTTTAGAAATCGAATTAAGTCCAGAGCAACGGGCGATGGTAGAGACAGTCCTAAAGAGTAGTCACCTTCTGGAGACTCTTATTAATGATGTTCTTGAGCTTTCAAGACTTGAAGATGGAAGCCTTGAACTAGATAATGAGGTTTTCAATCTTCATGGAGTATTCAGAGAGGTATTTATCTCGAATTGCTTTCTGGCAAACAAATATTCTTCTCCTACAGAACCTTGACCCCAAGGCGAACATCTTTGCGATTTCTTAAACTTTTATCTGTTTCCACTGTAGGTTATAAGTTTGGTAAAGCCTGTCTCAACTGTGAAGAAGATAGCATTGACATTGATACTGTCCCCAGATTTACCTGTATTTGCTGTTGGTGATGAGAAGCGAATCATGCAAACTTTCTTGAATATTCTGGGTAATGCAGTGAGGTTCACTAAGGAAGGTTACGTTACTGCAGTAGCTTCAGTAGCTAAACCAGAATCCCTCAGAGATTGGCGAGTCCCGGAGTTCTACCCAATATCAATTGATGGTCACTTCTACTTGCGTGTGCAGGTAAATAAATATTAGGATTTATATGCAGTGAAAGTATTTTTCCACTTTCTTGACTTTGAAACCCAAAACTAATAAATTACAAACATAGAAAAGATTATCATAAAAATAACATCCACAAGCACAGGAACAAGGAAATTACTTCTCTTTAGAATTTGATTGTTATATTCTGGACAAGATGACTTCCTTGGACATGGGGCAGTAGATTATCAATCTCAGCATGGTAACCTTTTGTCTTGAAAGTACCAAGTAAATTATGTACCAATTCTTGTCTCTGATGCTAGCAGTGCGAACCTGGCATGATTTGTCATTTGCTTGTTTCATGCCCATTGTGACACAGATCTCCTTATGCAGGTTAAAGATTCTGGTAACGGGATTACTCTGCAGGACATCCCACATATTTTTACTAAATTTACTGATTCTCGAAGTGGAACTAATCGAAGTAATGAAGGAGCTGGACTAGGATTGGCTCTCTGTAAAAGGTAAAATTCAGAAGAACGAGTATAGTAATTTTTGTGTGAGAACTGATAACTTATTAGTGGATTAGAATAAGCTGCAAACTTTTTGCTTATATAACTTATTAGCATGCTTTTGAAAGATTGTAGTTGATGAGATCTAATGGTCGTTCCTCTTTTGAATGAAATTAGGTTTGTGAATCTGATGGATGGTCACATATGGATCGAAAGTGAGGGCATAGACAAGGGTAGCACAGCTACGTTCATCGTCAAACTTGGTGTCCATGATGAGAGGAGTGAATTGTCAGGGAAACAAAGTCTGCCTAGAGCTAGACCAAATTAAGGAGAGCGAAATGATCAGGTAATTTGTTGGAGAATCCTCTCTGCTGTCCTTTGGATATTGGCTTATGCCTGTTTCATTCTTTATTTATTTTCCTTTTCTGTTTTCAGATAATAAGAAGTTAGAGCTGTCAAAGGAGAAATGGGAATAGGACAAAGTGGATTGATTTATAGTAATCAGTATGGAGAAAAGGAAATATCCGGAGACTATATATTAGAATAAACTGGGGAGATGAAATCTTTAAAATTCTAGTAGTAACGTGCTTGTGTGGTTAAATGAACCTCACCTACTTTCAAGGCAACAAATAGATCAGAGAAAAGATATAATCATAATATGGTACT
Source organism: Papaver armeniacum (assembly GCA_023531295.1). NCBI lineage: Eukaryota > Viridiplantae > Streptophyta > Magnoliopsida > Ranunculales > Papaveraceae > Papaver > Papaver armeniacum. The sequence goes on from JAJJWW010015270.1 coordinate 810,954, forward strand.
TCTTAAATGATGAGAATAATAACATTAGATTTGTCCATTTAAGTACTATAGTACATTTTTTCTGTTTTCTAAGTATCTAAATTTACAATCGAGTATGGTATGGGCCATATTACCGTGTTCGCAAGAAATTTTTCCCTTCTGCGCTCATATTAGACGATTCCAAAGTGTATACTAAAGCATGTTTGAAACAAATCAACCTTGAACACTTGTGGCTCAGCTGAACACTGATGCTGAATTTTCATTAGTACATAGCCAGTTTCACATAAACTGCATCTGAACTCCTGGCCCTGTTAAGTGGACTCAAGTAACAACAAAGGTCTCAAAGACTCAAACAACAACAAAGTAGTCTCGCCTCAAAAATCAATAACAAAGATAGAAACAATTTAAGTACTATTATACTACTCCAATCCGCAATAGTCTAATACCCAAGAAAATTTACTCCAACATACATTACATATTACAGAAAACACAATGAACCAAAATCAGAAGTATCGACAAAGAAATAGCAATGCCTATATTTTAAGCAATCTTATTATCATCATCTTCGGCCTTCCTGCATTCAAGTCTGCATATAATACGTTACCTATTTGTTGGTACTTGGTAGTAGGATCAAAGAAATTCAAATTTGAACCTGCTCTGTACTTTTTTACTTAAAGAGTTCGACCGGTACAACCTAAATTCGGATTGGTCCACTTATAAATCTGGACAATCTTTTGTGTCAACATCAAAAGATGCACTCAAAGCATTTTATCTTATATTTACGGATAAAAACTCTATTTAATTAAAAAACTTGTTAAAGTCCAGATTAGCTGGAGTTGTCACTCTCGGTTTTATACTATTTTTTTTGTTTTTGCCTTATATACTTGGTCCTTATTTAACGATTCTAAGTTTACTGTTTGTACAATGAGTAAAAATACCACATATTGGTCCAGAATATTGTTTTGGGCCACTATTCAGCTGCCACCAGCCTGCCCACTGAAGTAGCAACCGGCAAGTCCAGGGCTCCATGAAGTCAACGCCAGGTCTATGGCCAAAGTCAACCGTCAGTCAACTATCGAGGTCAAGTTCCCAACCGCACTTCTAGGAATTCGGAAGGAGGCCAATGTCGGCGGCCAATGCCGCACTGCCAACCAATTTCCAGCCAGCCTCCATCCAGTCTCTCCAAATCATGTCTACCAAAGAAGTCACACCATTCAAAGTCTAACGATTTACATCAACAAGAGAATTAAAACAGGAGGCATACATGGCGTTTCATGCAGAATTAAAACAGGGGAGCATGCAGGGCAAGTTAAAGGCCATTTAGGTTTATCACCAAATTAGGGTTGAACTGAGGTATTGAACCGTATAAATAGGGAGTCCTGATAGAGATGATGATGTGTGTGTGTGTGTGTGTGGTGGGGGGGGGGGGGTGGGGAACCAGAAATCATGTAATCCATATATCAATAAAATATTTCTCCCTACGGGGATTGGTCCGTGGATGTAGGCAACATTTGCCGAACCGCGTAATATTCGTGTCTCTGATAAACCTGATTGTTTTATGTTTTTAATCATGCTTTCCTCATCATAACCAAAATCATCGTGTTTAGTGCCTGGAAATATTTCTGGGTACAAACATTGGCGCCGACTAAGGGGATTACGAGAAAAGGAATCGTGTTCCCCCGTTGAGAAAAGTAGTACATAATGCTTCAAAATCGTGTATGTGGAAAAGCTGTTTGAACGTCGTGAAAAATCACTGCTGCAGTTCAGTTGATCGTAACTGCTGCAGTCCAGTTTGATCGTAATTGTTGCAGATCACCGGTGATCGCAGCTGCTAACTGTCCAGTCTTAATCGCAGATTCTGCAGTCCAGCGATCGCAATCGCCGCAATCCAGCCTTCATAGATTCGGGGTTTGCTGAAACTATCACCTTCGGAAGCCACAAAAACTGCATCAATATAATGTTCGATGAAACTGTTGCCAGAATGTTCGATCCGCAGCATGATCGGGTCAAAAACTAATCAACGAAGAAGGATGACAAAACCCTACAAAGTCGCAGGAAGGACCTTGAGAAATGACAACAGTTCCCCATGAACCATTGTTAAAAGATTCAAGGAGAATATTGTTGCAAAAAAAAACTTACGAGAAAAGATAACGATCGTAAAATCAGCGAAATATTCAAGAAAAGATAACATTCCAAAACCTGTTGCAAGAAGTTCGAAATGAAAGACCACAGTTCTGAGATAGAGTCGCAAAAAGTTCCAAATACAAAAAAAAAATAATCAGGAAAAAGCCGGCGATCACGGTCGGCGGCAAGGCCGGGGCCAAACATCTTCACCCACGTTAGGTTACTCTCACCCTCGCCAGGTTTCTGTTAACCCTCGTTACAGTCTTTTCACCCACGTCAGAAGGTTGACTTACCCCATCAGATTTCGTTCACCCACATTAGGGGTTCACCTCACCCGCTTCAACTGTTCCGTCACCTACGTCAGGGTTTCTGTCACCCACGTCAAGGTCTTGTTTACACTCTTCAAGAGAACCGAACCGGTTCAGCATTACTGTCGACCGAACCAAGACGTGGTGCCACATCAGCTGCCATGTCAGCAGCTACTACCGACACATCAACAAACAAAGTCTGCCATGTCACCAAACGGGCCTGTCATCGACCGCCACGTCATCAAGCAGGTCCAGTCACCGGCGGCCACGTCAGCAATCCTAGAGAAAATCAGAAATCATTGTAATCCATATATCAATAAAATATTTCTACCTACGGGGATTGGTCCGTGGATGTAGGCAACATTTGCCGAACCACGTAATATTCGTGTCTCTGATATTCCTGATTGTTTTATGTTTTTAATCATGCTTTCCTCATCATAACCAAAATCATCGTGTTTAGTGCCTGGAAATATTTCTGGGTACAACATTGGCGCCGACTAAGGGGATTACAAGAAAAGGAATCGTGTTCTCCCGTTGAGAAAAGTAGTACAGAATGCTTCAAAATCGTGTCTGTGGAAAAGCTGTTTGAACGTCGTGAAAAATCACCGCCGCAGCTTCGATTGATCGATGAATCGCTGCAGCCCGGCTTTGATCGTAATTGTTGTAGCCCGGTGATCGCAATGGCCGGTCTTTGTCGATTAATCGCGATTCATCAGTCCAGTCCGATTTAATCGTGAATCGTGCAATCCAACTTCGCAGTTCGAGGTTTGCTGAAACTATCACCTTCGGAAGCCACAAAAACTGCATCAATACAATGTTCGATGAAACTGTTGCCAGAATGTTCGATCCGCAGCATGATCGGGTCAAAAACTAATCAACGAAGAAGGATGACAAAACCCTACAAAGTCGCAGGAAGGACCTTGAGAAACGACAACAGTTCCCAATGAACCATTGTTAAAAGATTCAAGGAGAATATTGTTGCAAAAAATAACTTACGAGAAAAGATAACAATTCATAAAACTGTGGCGAAATATTTGAAGAAAAGATAACATTCCAAAACCTGTTGCAAGAAGTTCGAAATGAAAGACCACAGTTCTGAGATAGCGTCGCAAAAAGTTCCAAATACAAAAAAAAAAAAATCAGGAAAAAGCCGGCGATCACGGTCGGCGGCAAGGCCGGGGCCAAACATCTTCACCCACGTTAGGTTACTCTCACCCTCGTTAGGTTTCTGTTAACCCTCGTTACAGTCTTTTCACCCACATCAGAAGGTTGACTTACCCCATCAGATTTCGTTCACCCACATTAGGGGTTCACCTCACCCGCTTCAACTGTTCTGTCACCTACGTCAGGGTTTCTGTCACCCATGTCAGGGTCTTGTTCACCCTCTTCAAGATAACCGAACCAGTTCAGCATTAGTGTCGACCGAACCAAGACGTGGTGCCACATCAGCAACTAATACCGACACATCAGCAAACAAAGTCTGCCACGTCACAAAACGGGCGTGTCATCGACCGCCACGTCATCAAGCAGGTCCAGTCACCGTCGGCCACGTCAGCAATCCTAGAGAAAATCAGAAATCATTGTAATCCATATATCAATAAAATATTTCTCCCTACGGGGATTGGTCCGTGGATGTAGGCAACATTTGCCGAACCACGTAATATTCGTGTCTCTGATATTCCTGATTGTTTTATGTTTTTAATCATGCTTTCCTCATCATAACCAAAATCATCGTGTTTAGTGCCTGGAAATATTTCTGGGTACAACATTGGCGTCGACTAAGGGGATTACGAGAAAAGGAATCGTGTTCTCCCGTTGAGAAAAGTAGTACATAATGCTTAAAAATCGTGTCTGTGGAAAAGATGTTTGAACGTCGTGAAAAATCACTACTGCAGTTCAGTTGATCGTAACTGCTGCAGTCTAGTTTGATCGTAATTGTTGCAGTCCAGCTGATCGCAGTTCGCCGCTGTCGGCTTAATCGCATTCTTTATCGTAGTCCAGTTAATCGCAACTGCTGCAATCCAGCTTCGCAGTTCGAGGTTTGTTGAAACTATCACCTTCGGAAGCCACAAAAACTACATCAATACAATGTTCGATGAAACTGTTGCCAGAATGCTCGATCCGCAGCATGATCGGGTTAAAAACTAATCAACGAAGAAGGATGACAAAACCCTACAAAGTCGCAGGAAGGACCTTGAGAAACGACAACAATTCCCAATGAGTCGTTGTTAAAAGATTCAAGGAGAATATTGTTGCAAAAAAAAACTGACGAGAAAAGATAACAGTTCAGAAAACTGTGGCGAAATATTCGAAGAAAAGATAACATTCCAAAACCTGTTGCAAGAAGTTCGAAATGAAAGACCACAGTTCTGAGATAGCGTCGCAAAAAGTTCCAAATACAAAAAAAAAAAATCAGGAAAAAGCCGGCGATCACGGTCGGCGGAAAGGCCGGGGCCAAACATCTTCACCCACGTTAGGTTACTCTCACCCTCGTTAGGTTTCTGTTAACCCTCGTTACAGTCTTTTCACCCACATCAGAAGGTTAACTTACCCCATCAGATTTCGTTCACCCACATTAGGGGTTCACCTCACCCGCTTCAACTGTTCTGTCACCTACGTCAGGGTTTCTGTCACCCATGTCAGGGTCTTGTTCACCCTCTTCAAGAGAACCAAGAGCCAAAGATTAGTGTCGACCGAACCAAGACGTGGTGCCACATCAGCAGCTACTACCGACACATCAGCAAACAAAGTCTGCCACGTCACCAAATGGGCGTGTCATCGACCGCCACGTCATCAAGCAGGTCTAGTCACCGGCGGCCACGTCAGCAATCCTGTCCGGTCAGTGCGTGCCACGTCATCAATTCGGCCTCGATCAAGACTCGACACGTCAAGCAATCTTGTCGGTCGGTAGCGCCACGGCATCAATTCGGTTCAGTCAGCACCTGACACGTCATCAATCTTATCCAGTCAGAACCTGACACGTCAGCAATATTGTCCAGTCAGCGACCGCCATATCAGCAGGTATATTCGGTTTGTAATTGCCACGTCACCTCTGTGTCCAGTCAGTAATTCCGTGTCAGTAATGCGGTCCAGTCAGAAATGCCACGTCAACAATGTGGTCCAATCAACAGTGCCACGTTAGCTTCAGTGCGTGTGTTAAGTTGAAATCTTATTTCGTCGATAACTTCTTCGGTTTAAGTCCGAATCGAATGATTTTTGGTTCGTTGGAATCGTCCTTTGATTCCCTACAACATGGAAGTGAAAAATCATGAGTTTAGAAAATTTTATTTTTGAGGTTCCGAGCGGCACGTCAACCACTATCAAGTGAAAACTACATATCATATTCAATGTTCGCGAACGCTATTGCGTCGAGTTTCTACCCACAACATGCCCGTGTGCAAAGATCGTGAGTGCTGTTTCGATTCATAAACCTCAACACGCACATGTTCGGTGCTAGTTAAAACTACTACAGTCCAGTTATACAAACTGCTTTAGACCAGTTATCCTCAGCAATGCTGCAGTCCAATTGATCGTAACTGCTGCAGTCTCGTTTTTGTTACAATTGCTGTAGTCCGGTTCTGTAGTAACAGCTACAGTCCAGTTCCAATATAAATGCTGCAGTCCAGTTTTGATTCAACTGATGCAATCCAGTCTGGCAGAAAATCTAGTGGCTAAGTCGATCCAAGTCGAGGCGCTGAGCCAACTACACCAGAAAAGGCCGCTGTTACAGAGCCGAGATGCTCGAACCATCTGCTTCAACATGACGTCGTCGTGAAGTTACCCCCCATTCACAAGAACAATATCGTCACGATTTTTCCATCGAAAGTTCACAACAAGCAGGATCGATCTCGAGCAACTCAATTGATTTTACGATTCGGAAGAGTTCTTTGCTCGAACGTTTTTGGTAACACACTCGTTCGACAATCATCACCACTGAGAAACAACAACATAGCCAGTGGACATCCTAACTGCCACATATACACAGAGTCGCAATACCACATCTCATAAGGTACAAATACAATTAAATATTTTTGCATATTTTCATATAATCATGCATATTTTTGTTCACTGGGACACCTATAATGTGGCGAGCGTTTTCACATGCCAAGGCATGAGGAGATGCACACATCTCAGTCCCGTGCGAATGGGAATAGTGGGATTGCCCCCGCGCGAATTTCAGATAGCAGAAAAACTTTTAACCTCATTCCATGCGCGAAGCAAGATGCAGCAAGGAAGTGCACCCTTGTGCGACCATTGAGCATCATGATAATCACTATCCTCTGGGGGCGAGTTGCATATCACTTCAACGTGGATCACATCACTTGGGGGAGAAATATGTAACACCTCACGGTCTAAAGTAACTCTTTTGGGGCAAGCTGTGTAACACTCCACACACTTGGGGCGAGTTACGTAGCACCTAAATACGATGCAAAATTCAGCTGCTGGAAATCGAAATAAAAGGTAACCCGAACTTCTTAATCCTCCAACGAGTTACATGATTAAGAGGGGGCGATCATACACCCTAATATTTTGACGTAAATATCACAAACAGTTGCGTTACTAACTGCTACAGTGAAGTTTATCAAACTACCGTATTCATATTCTTAAGCAACTGCTGCACTCAGTTGGACGCAACTGATGCAGTCCAGTTTTGCTTATCAATTCTATACTCAGTTGGACGCGACTGATGCAGTCTGTTTTTATTTATAACTGTTACACTCAGGTTGATCGAAGGTCAGCAGTCCGGTGATGATCGGTTCTCGCAGTCCGGCTATGTTCGCGGCTCTGCCCGATCCAAATTGATCGCGGTTTGCTGCGGTTTGTTTAACTTGCCCGGCCGAAGCTGCGCAGTTGGCTGATCGAAGCTATTGCAGGTCCGGTATGTTGCCCGCTCTCCGATCCGCTGATCAGTGCAAAGGCAACTTTGTTTCGCCGCCAGTTCGAAGCTTATCGAAGCTACTGCATTCCAGTTATGTTTGCAGCTCCTACATTCCAATTGATCGCAGTTGCTGTAGTGCAACTTTGCTCGCCGTTGCTGCAGTTCAGCTGATCGAAGCTACGCAATCGGCTATAAACGGCTTCTGACTCCGGTGATCAGTGATCGCGGTATCTCGCGGCTCCGGTGATTGCGAATGACTGCAGTGAAACTTTGCTCGCCGTTGTTGCAGTTCAGCTGATCGAAGCTATTGCAATCCAGCTATGTTCCCAGCTCCTACAGTCCAGCTGATCGCAGCTGCTGCAGTGCAACTATGCTCGGCATTTCTTTGCTGGTTGATTGATCGAAGCTCAAATGATTCGGCTATGTTCGCGACTCCTGCCGGTCGGTGATCGCGACTTTGCGGTGCAACTTTGCTCGCCGCCGCTGCAGTTCAGCTGATCGAAGATACTGCAGTCCAGCTGATCGCAGTTATAGTAGTGCAACTTTTCTTCTTGCCTGCTGCTGATTGGTGATCGAAGCTCTGCCCGCAGTCGGCTATATTACCGCGCTCCCGTAGTCGGCTAATCGCAACTGCTGCAGTGCAACTTTGCTCGTCGTTGCCGCAGTTCAGTTGATCGAAGCTGCTGCAGTCCGGCTATGTTCGCAGCTCCTGCAGTCCGGTGATTGCGGCTGCGATTTTGCTTCTCTTGCTGCAATCCAGCTGTCGAAGGCCTTTCTGATCCATGTCATTCACAGCTCCTGCAATCCGGTGATCGTAGGCTGCTGCAGACCAGACTTTGCTCAAAGTTGTTACAACCCGGTCTTGCTCATTCTTGCGAGAGGATAGTTTTTTGTGGCCGTCGTGAGTCCGGGATTTACCGCAATCATTGCAACTTGATTCCGCAACAACTATAGCGATCTAGTCTACATCATTCGCCGCTATCCCGATTCATATTACTATTGCGACATATAAAGATCGATATCATATCCAGTAGCACAACCAAGACCATTGGAAGACCAACAACACACAAAGTACAATCCCAACTATTGAGGAATCTCACCAATGACCATCTCCTTTTCGTTCACAATTAACGCATCTCAGTATGTTGTTGACAGCAGTTTAGGGCCAACAGCTACCACTACCCAGTTTGGTCGAAAAATGCTATCAGTCTGCAAATTCAAGTCTCGCTTACAACAACAGCCAACACAGATTCCAGCTGTGTGACTTCAAATATAGCTCATCTTTTCCAACGATTGTTACCAGTATAGTTCAACGCAACTGCCTCAGTTCAGTTTTACATCAACAACTACAGCTCACTTTCAACACTACTTCGCTCCGGTATCACGTTTCCGTTACAAACCAGTCCGGTCTTCAATCCAGTTTTTGCATACAACAACGGTTCATACTCAAATGTTGCCCGCCGATCTTCCAGTCACAATAGCCTCACTTGGGGGCGTCCTGATTATGATTTCCGCAAACAGCAAGGGAAGGATGCCAATCACTTCAGCGGAAATAATCCACACTTAAGGGCGAATTTTGTCATTGATCAAGGGAAATGAAATGTTCTTAACCCCCAACAAGTTGGAGGTTAAGAGGGGGCGATGTTTGTACCATGAGTAAAAATACCACATGTTGGGCCAGAATATTGTTTTGGGACACTATTCAGCTGCCACCAGCCTGCCCACTGAAGTAGCAACCAGCAAATCCAGGGCTCCATGAAGTCAACGCCAGGTCTATGGTCAAAGTCAACCGTCGGTCAACTATCGATCAACTATCGAGGTCAAGTTCCCAGTCGCACTTCTAGGAATTCGGAAGGAGGCCAATGCCGGCGGCCAATGCCGTACTGCCAACCAATTTCCAGCCAGCCTCCATCCAGTCTCCAGTCATGTCTACCAGCAGGTCACACCATTCAAAGTCTAACAGTTACAATCAACAACAGAATTAAAACAGGGAGGCATGCATGGCAGTTTCATGCAAAATTAAAACATGGGAGCATGCAGGGCAAGTTAAAGGCCATTTAAGTTTATCACCAAATTAGGGTTGAACTGAGGTATTGAACTATATAAATAGGGAGTCCTGATAGAGATGATGGAGGGAGGAAGAACCTAGAGAAAATCAGAAATCATTATAATCCATATATCAATAAAAATTTTCTCCCTACGGGGATTGGTCCGTGGATGTAGGCAACATTTGCCGAACCACGTAATATTCGTGTCTCTGATATTCGTGTTTGTTTTATGTTTTTAATCATGCTTTCCTCATCATAACCAAAATCATCGTGTTTAGTGCCTGGGAATATTTTGGGTACAAAAATTTACATTGCTTGATCTGTCTAACTAGACCTGGTATCAGCCTTAACTTAACCTAACCTAACAAATTCATTCCGTAGAAATTTGATGTTCCCTGGTGTTGATAGTGGTTTTTAGCTTAGGGCAAAAACTGTAAAAGTCTGTCTACCTGATCCGGCATCAGAAGTAGTAGACCTTGATGTGTCTGTATTCCGCAAGGAATTTGAAGAATATATCGAAATATGAAAAATGCCTATGCCTCTCTTCATATTATATTAAAACTCAAGCTCCTAAATGAATTGTTCACTAGTATAGAGCCTAATGAGTATTTGAAGCTCATAGCTGCATTATCCACTAATGCATGGCTTGCTGAGTATTTTCCCATGCTATGTTCCCCAGTTGAACTCTTAATAATGACATGACATGACAATTAATGTTCGCTCGCATCGGAGTAACATGAATTTCCCGAAGTGTCAGGATTAAGTTACGCATGAAGGTACTCAATCAGAAGCACGCAAGTTGCACTGCTCTTTGAGATAAAAATTAGTGATTTTGTGCCAGCGCGCAAAATTAGCAGAAATTGATTAATTTTGTGTCAACACGCAAAATTCAATTTTCAAACCTAATCAATTTGGAAAAATTAGGTATTTTGCGGTTTGCGCAATATCTCGAACCTTATTGGTCGAGACCAAACCTAGGTAAGCTAGGAAATTGATCCGCCATGGACTAGTAGGAGTAAAATCCTACCAAAAGTAGAAAGCAAGAAACAAAGAGAAACCGCGACAAATAAAGATAACAGCAAAAGGAGGCGCGACCACATCACTTGGCCGGACAGTTTGCCCTAGCAGACGTTTCCCGTGGTCGACCGGCCACGCCCCATATTATTTCCTACTGGACCCTCTTTCTCTTCAACCAATCAAAACACTTTAAATGCGCAACACGCACTTTTGATTATAAGTGGAAGTTGGCTGGTCGCACGCCTAATTCTTTAAGGAATTGAACATAGGCTACCCATGTTAGTCTTAAAACGATCACGACCATACGTTTTGGCCAGCCAATTCGACGAGCCTGGCCTCCTCCCAGCACAACCAAACAAGCTCCACGATACTCACTAGAGTGCCCACTTTTATTCCAACCAATTGGAATTCTCATAGCACGCTGGCAACAACCCTAACCGCAAGCCAAAATTAGGCCAGTTGCGCGGATGAAAAGGGTTCAATGGAATTAAGACCGCAAATGGTGGTCTTAAATCAATCGCGGATTGTGCGACTTCGCCAAATTAATTGACCTAGGCCTAGATATAATCCTAATCAACGGGCAAGGTACGAATGTGCTCACCAGCGGCCCAGCTATAGCTCCAGCCGATCGAACTGCTCCCAGCTTGCAACTAACACTTAAAATCGTTGGCTCAAAATAGGTTGGCCACACGGCCAAAAACCCTAATTTATGTTAGCGGCAACACATTACTGTCGCAAAACGATCTCGGCCGTCCAACTTCGCTAGCCGAATCGACCGGCCTAGATTTGATGTTAATCGACTGGAAAGGTACGGATATGCTCACTGGCGGCCCAGCTATAGTTCCGACCAATTGCATTGCTCCAATATTGCCCGCAACGCTGCGATCCACTGACCGAAAGAGTGCCGGCCACACGGCTTTAAAAGCCGCAGGTTCGACCAGCGGCAGTTGATAGGTGTGATAACACCTAAATATTTATATATGGTTTATGCTTTCTTTGCGAGTTTTCTTGTAAATTATGTATCTTATGATTGCTTTTGAGTTTATTAGGTACTTTGAAGTCATTCGGAGTAAAAGGAGAAGAAATTGTCAATTTGGAGCATAAAAGGCAGACTCTCCATTTCGTTGGGCGAGTGATGGGAGCCAAACGAGGCGAGTTTTGTGCAAGTGACTACCACTGTTGGTGTCTGTATCAATTTGATGGTGCATATAGCAATTCTGGTTACTACCATACCCTAAAATTCAGAGAAAGGATAAATTCCTCTCATCATTATCTTCTTTACTACGAAACCAATAGAGAGAGAAGAATGGGTACATTGTAATTTCAGTGAAGTGAAATCATGAATTTGGGGAAATGGAAGAAGGAGAAGTGAAGATTGATCGTCTGGGATGAATCTGAGAAGATGGGTTGTATCTGCATCATGAACTTTTCCAAAGAAGAAATCAGTTGATTTGAAATTGAAAGAGGATGTGACTCTGTTGGTGGTTAGATTCAGAGTCGATTCAGTTAAGGGTTTTCAGTTTCTGAGAAAGGGAATCTGATGTTGTGGTTTGATGGATGATGTTATGAAATTAAGAGAAGAACTAGCATTGAAATTGGTCGATTTCTGGTGGTGTATTGGCTGAACAGGGGAGAAAGAGAAGAATTCAAGCACAATATGAGTCCTGGCGTGATTTAAAATAAAAGTCTGTGGTGTTGAGAATATTTAAGAACATGGGTTTCCAAGATGGAAGCATATTGACTCAAAAATGTGATGGAATTTAGGGTTTGAACTCAGGAGAAGATGATGCTAGTGAGGTTGCAGACATGAAAGCTGGTGTTGCTGCTCAGATTAAGCAGGTGGTGCTAGGTTAAGGGAGATGCAGATGCAGTTATGGTGGATGCTTAGATGAATGCCAGGATATGAGTGTATGAAGTTGTTAATGTCAGAGATATTGTGTCGACACCCAGAGATATTGTGTCGACACCTACAGCTGGAAGAGTTTCGATAGAAAAGGAAAGCTAACCAAGATAAGGAAACAAGTTCTGTCATAATCAATTAGGATTTTCTTGTTTCTGTATATATGTAAATCGTATAGCTAGAGAATATTGTACAATCAATACTCCCATATATCACAACAATATAAATAGAGAAGTTCTTTCTCTCTCGGAACTATCTAAGGGAGAACAACTTGCTGTGTCTTTACCTTGATATGGTATCAAGATAGCCAGGGGTTTAAACTTATGAGATCCATTGTTTTTCATTTTTTCCGCTGTCAAATGGCTTCCTCCTTCAACTTCAATCATGTTCTAACTCACAAGTTGGATGATACCTGTAAGGACCCTCAAACTCTTCAACGCTATTAGACTAGTCAAGTGACGAATTAGCCGATAATGACTCGATTAGTTTAACATGAACGTTAATTAATATGAATTAATCTAACAACGAACTAGATACGAAACTAGTATCACCAGATAGATCTCGAAAATTTATGTGGAATGGACTACTTGAGCGTGCCAATCGGATACCAGATGAAGAAGATATCTTTGGATGAGTATGAATGGCAAAATAGTAATTTTGTTTTAGACCGCCTGGCTGCCCTTATCCGTTTCTCAGGTCCCTTTAACATTTTTGGTCGGCCTCATCTCCAAAACCAGATCGAAGAGAATTCATTATTCTCTTATATTCTTTTTTCTTATTCTTCTTCCTCTCTTTCCTTGTTCTTCCTCTGTCGATGCTCGAAAGATGGATTGAGGGTGATTTTGTTTGAGAGATTCATAAGAAGCTTGGTGTGTTAACGAATTGAATGAGAAGGTGTTACTGACGTGGTTGGTTGAACTCGAGAAGAGGAATACGGAGTTGCTGCTGTAATCGAAGTTAGGGTTTCTAAGGTTAGGACGTTGTAGAATTGATGATGATAGAGGGTTGCTTAAGGATGAAGAACAACTGGGTCGTTGTTCAATTGAAGTTCTGAAGTTAAATTGATAAGGAATTGAAGGTTAAGTTTGCTCCGGAGTTGGTGATTGATTATGGCGAAGATTGGGTATGAAATCGAATAATCGATGATCGATTTAAGAGTATAACATTGAAGAAGTAGATGGTTATACTAGTTCATGGATTCAATTTCAGAGATGAGTATGAATTAGGGTTTCTGAGAATTGAAACTGGTGCAGAAGAGTTTTGCTTTCAGTTTCTACAACAAGACTAATTTGAGGTAACTGTCTTTCTCAATAAACCTAGTAAAGATACTTATTTCTATCATTGCGATTATAAATAGTTACTGAATAAGATTAAGATGGACAGGGTTGGTTTGTGATGGAACTGTGATTGTTTTGAAGCTAATGTATGAGATAAGTTATGTGATGGTATTTCTTTTGAAGTTACAATTATTAGGAATTGTGTTGTTGTCTGTATGTGAAGGTTGTTCTGATTCACAGGGAGTTGTGTTGAATTATCTGGCATGAATGTTGTAGGGATAATTGATCTGCAGTTGTTGGGATTTGATTATGCATGTGAAATGAAAATGGGAGTTGTGTGTTTGGGTGATGGTGTTAGTTGTAATTCTGGTGGAGCAACAGATTCATTTTGTGTTGGTGGAGGTGGTTATGTAATTACAGTTGGTAGTTGAATTGTTGTGGATGTATGAGTGGGTGAAGAGTGTAGTTGATTTAGATGAATGTCTAGGGTCTTGCAAGGGGAATGAGTGTTACTAGTGGGTTGAGGCTATGATATTGCAGCTGATGTTGAGATAAATGTGTTGTGCAATGATGCTGTTTATAGGGGATGTAGTTGAACTATGATGGTTCTGTAATTGTTAATGATGTTTAAGGGATGGTAGTGATAAATTGAACTGAGAGTTGCTGGTGGTAATGAAGTTAGTTGTATCCGAGTTGTGCTGGATTTGAGGTCTGGTGGTGTAGATGGGTATGTGAATGGTGTTATTGCTAAGTGTACAGAAAACACACTTTTGGTGTTTGTGTATGTGTGTGAATGGAAGAAGTATATGATGAAGCTTGGATGTATGAGGAATTGGTGAATGTTGGGCTGATATTGCAAGGCTGTGAAGTTAGAGGTGTTATTGGTACTGGTATGTAGGTGCGGGTGAAGTTGTTAGTGGCTCAAATAGGGATTTTGCAGGCCAGAATTCATTGAGCTTTGATGTTGAGAGTTAGGCGAGTGTAAGGTTTTGCAGAGAGGATGAATTAGTGTTAGTTGCTGTTAGTGTTTGCTGTAAAAGCTTGGAACTGCATTTGCAGGTAAACTAGTTTGCATTTGTAATTGGATTTCAAAGTTTATTTAAGAATGAATGAATTGATGTTGTAATGAAATAGATTGAAGTTGAACTGAGGTTAGGATTGTAGATGTGTTAGAACATTTGGCTTGTCTGACTGAACTTAGTCAGTCTGACTCGTTTTCTCTTAGCTGACTCAGTTTATCTAATTGAGTCACATGGAAACTTGATTTACCTGAATCAGTCTTATTGACTGAGTTGACCCGGATCGATTCCTGAGTTGACTCGTGTGACCAGACTTGACCGAGTTAACCCTTTGACTTGACCTTTGACCTTGACTTAGACGTTGACTGTTAGTTAACCCTCTGTATTTAGTTAATCTCTTGGATTAGTCAGCTGAAAGCTTTGGGGGCGCTACAAGTTGGTATCAGAGCTCACTATTAGATCTTATATGGGAAAAGATAGAAATTAGCCAGTGCCAGTTAGTGAAATAGATTAGTTTAGAACTGGGTTGGGATGTGAGATAAATCTTAATTCACTAAAAACTATCAATAATTAAAAGATTTATTAGATTGATTGTTTTGTTTGTTTGGTTTGTTTTTATAATGAAGTAAAAAAAAAAAATTGTAGGGTACACCAGTAGCTTTAGTTAATAAGGATTTGAGAATAACTAAACTAAAAAGTATGAACACGTAGACAATTTATTACGATAAAAACAGTGAAATTAGTATTATTGTAAATCACATAGAAACTTACTGAACACATTGACTTATATGAAGAGTAAACAAATTATAAGTACATAAATGTTAATAATATTTTTGGGATTTAATAATATTTATAAGGAACGCGAAATTGGGGGATATAAAACGGAATTGGGGGATATAAGAAAAGGACAAAAACTGGATCCAGATATCAATTCGGGGTCACCCCTTATCTAATTATTTTTTAAAATCCTAATCTACCCCTCAATAATCAAGATTAGTTATTAATAATAATTAGTAAAATCATAAGATTTTTTATAAATGATTAGTGTGTGTTTTATTTGATTTTGTGTGAGTGAGTTAGAGAGTAGAAGGATAGAAAAAAGTATTTGAGAGGGAACTTTTTTGGGGGAAAATGGAGGATGATTGTGAAGAGAGAATTGCTGCTGCTGAATCTTTAGCTCAACTACAACAAGGATCATATCTTGAATCTTCAGCTAACGACAACAACTCTCAATTGCAACTCTTTGTTGAGCCAACACCCTTGAATGATGATTTTGACGAGTATGGAGAGTTTCTTGAAGAACCAACACAAGAAAGTAAACTTGCACACCATAGTAGCATCCCCAACACACAGGTAAAGCTGTTAGGATGTCGAAAAATCGTTTTTTTCTTGAAATCCGCCATTTTTTCAACTGAAAAACCTCGGTGCCGGCATGGTAGTTGTATGAATACCATGCCGGTAGTCAAAGTACCGGCATTGTATTCATACTACGAACATGCCGATAAACTGATATCCCCCATTTTGAATAATAAACCGGCATAGCATTCTACCAAAAATCGTGCAAGGTACATAGTTAACCTTTTTACCTAACAAGGAATATACTACGGAATATTCAACCCGGCATGGTTTCATTGATAGGTTACCATGCCGTACGCATGAAAAACATACATGAAACAATTCCATCTCAAACCAAAAACCGGCATTGAAACATTATAACCATGAGTGCCGGAATCAGTTCCGGCGTGGTATCATCAATATCGATAATGCGGCAACAAAACCTAGCGTTGTTCAGTTTCAACTTTACAATGCCGGCACCTACAAAAAAAACATGCAGGAATAAATGTTTTCCAAATCTAAATTACGGCATTCAATATCAATTATTTTCAATGCCGGAATTGTGTACCGGCTTGGAACAATAGGTTACGATAATGCCGGCATCCTTGCTTCCGGCGTTGTTTTCTTATGAAACACATATCTTAGGAATAGGTTTCAAATTTGGTCTTCCGTTTTGGTTAACTTAGACTATCTTAGGAACAATGGTCGAGCATGCTTGCAGACGGGTTTCCGACATAGTGTTGTAATTGTGTTTGGAACTAATTTTCATTCGATCTTTAGGTGGTGCCATATATTAATCCAACAAATGCAGAGCCGCTTTATCGGGATACGTCGTAATACTATAAAATCCCTCCGGTATGTAACCAAAGAATACTTTTCACCTAGTATCTTGAACATTACTAATGGATTGCTAGTAATGAACCTTCTAATGAATGCGAAATTGTTCTTATGTAGGGAATAACAGATCGAAAGGAAGCAATCGCTTGGGCTAAAGAGACGTCCCTTAAGAACATGTGTGTGTTGGCGAGGAATACCGAAGGTTCGAAGAGGCGTTTTGAGATGGCTTGCGAGAGAAGTGGGAAATACAAGGAGAAGAATAGCCACAAGAGAAAGGATTATGTGTATCCAAAGAAGACTAATAGGGTACACAAGACTCGTACGAGGAAGAATAATTGCCCGTTTAAGCTTGTATTCCGTTTAAATGACATAAACAATTGGGATTGTGAGGTTTTGTGTGGTTGTCATAACCATAGGGATCCGAAAGATTTTGTTGGTCACTCCTTAGTTGCGAAGCTAAAACCTGACGAGTTCGAGGATGTAAAGAGATTGACCAAAGCACTTATCAAACCGAGACAAATTCTCAGAGGCTTCAAGGAAAAGGACGAGACTAACGTGTCTTCTCTACGTACAATTTATGCTACACAAGCAACTATTAGAAGGGTGGAATGGGAAGGGAGGAGCGTTATGCAAGAATTTGAGAAGATAGTTTGGGATTACAACTACACGCGTATCATTAAAAGAGGACCGGACGAGAATCCCCTTCAAATATTCATTTCGCATCCTTTGCTTTCACAGTTGGCAAATACATATTGTGGTGTTCTTTTGATGGATTGCACCTACAAGACAAACAAATAAAATATTCCGTTGTTCAACATCGTGGGGCAAACCTCGGACAAGGTAACATTCACATTGGCTTGGTGTTTAATGGAAAACGAGAGGGACTATAATTATCATTGGGCATTACGACAATTGAAATTGTTCTTCCGGGAAAATCAACTTCCGAGGGTCATCGTAACTGATAACGATGATGCATTAATGAAAGCAATATCCGACGTCTTCCCGGACGCACAAAATTTCCTATGTACATATCATATACGTAATAATGTGATAAAAAATTGCCATGCCTTGTTTGAACCCGCAAAGGCGGATATTAAGAAGAGAATGATGGTACAACTAGAGGAAGATGTTCGAAAGAACAAACTATCCCCCGAAGAAGAAGAAGAAGAAGAAGAGAGAGGCAAGATAAAGGAGCGAGTGGACAAAGAACATGCGGAAAATCATAAAAAGTGGTTGGAATTTCTAAGAGATTGGGAGAAAGTTTATTGGTATCTTACCGAGGTTATGTACGAAAAGAGATTGGAGAAGTTTATTGCCGATTGGAACGAAGTTTATCATTTGCAAATCCGGTATTGTCGGACTCAATGGTTGGATAATTCAAGGAAAAATTTGTACGTGCATGGACAAACCGGTATAGACACTTCAAGATGAAGCAACTAGTGCAGCTGAGGCCGCTCATGGGAGATTTAAAGATCTCATCCAGTCCGGTAAAGGCAATGTGGTTACGGTCACCGAGGCAATGGAGCAATACTTTAAGCAAGATATCAATAGGATCAAGGAGGCTTTTAAGAAAAGCTCAATGGAAAGGATGACTCCATTTCTTCGTTATGGTAAGTTTCTCCAAGAAATAGAATTCAACGTCTCTCATTGGGCAATAAAACATATGATGAGACAAATGGAATATGAGAAAAATTATGGAAAACCGGGTGATGTGTGTATTTGTCCCGACATGTCTTCATTGGGGCTTCCGTGTCGTCATATGCTTGTGAAGTATGAAGAACTGATACGCAACTGTCTTTCGACCCCCCCCCCCCCCTTCATGGGATCCCGGGCAATCTCCATGGGATACGAACGAAGCAAAGGAATTCTTCGAAGCTTACTCACGTGGCACCTCGGTTAGCCGACAAGTCTTGTTGAGCCAACTAAGTCTAATTACTCGTCCATGGATCGCACAAAGCGAAGAGCCAAGAAAGGGAGATCCAACAGGAAGACCACAAACTAAAACAAAAAGGAAAAAACAAAGGATAGAATTGAAAGAAATGACTCAACGTGAAGAAGAACTCGCGGCAAGTAAGAAACGAGATCTAACCGCATGTGATATTTCGGAACAAAGGTTCGTGGAAGCGCAGGTTCTAAACAAAAGAGGTATGCCGATGAAGGAACCGCTAAGTCAACAACAAACGAAGGAATCCGTATCCACACCCAAAGCCAACTCATCGGAGGTTCCAAAGAAGAGGGGTAGGCCGCCAAAGGTATCAACATCAAGTGTCAAAGAACAACAATGTGAGCATTCCGAAGCCATACCCATAGTCGATCTAGCGGAGGTTCCAAAGAAGAGGGGTAGGCCGCCAAAGGTATCAACATCAAGTGTCAAAGAACAACAATGTGAGCATTCCGAAGCCATACCCATAGTCGATCTAGCGGAGGTTCCAAAGAAGAGGGGTAGGCCGCCAAAGGTATCAACATCAAGTGTCAAAGAACAACAATGTGAGCATTCGAAGCCATACCCATAGTCGATCTAGCGGAGGTTCCAAAGAAGAGGGTAGGCCGCCAAAGGTATCAACATCAAGTGTCAAAGAACAACAAGATGAGCATTAGGAGCCATACCCATAGTCGATCTAGCGGAGGTTCCAAAGAAGAGGGGTAGGCCGCCAAAGGTATCATCATCAAGTGACAAAGAACAAAAAGGTGACGAGGCTAAGGTGGTGACAAACTAAAGTAATAGCAAAGTTGACGTGGTTTTATTTCGAAGGGGAAGGGGTAGGCCAAGGAAGTACGGACTCCCATCACATATCGAAGACATTGCAAGTGTAGAGATTGCAGAGGATGGTTTGGATATATTATTGTTACAAAAGGGTAATATGAAGATGTATAAGGATCCCGAGCAAGGTAGGACAATTATAAGTTATCATACCAAGATACAGTCTTACATAGACCAACTTCCTGAGGTTATTCGCGAGTATATTTTATATACGGATGATGTCGACGGAGATGGAAATTGTGGCTATCATGCTGTGACTAAACAATTAGGAATCTTTGACACGACGGCTAGTAGAGGTATGACACCATGCCAATATGCTAGAATGAGGATGGCCGAACAACTTGTGAACAAAAGGAGCTTTTATGAGCAATTGGTTGGTATAGGCGAGGGGTTTGATGATATGCATGCTCAAGTATTGGGGCCCGAACAACAGATGAACTTTCTTCCTTCTGAATATTGGATGAGAATGCCGCTTTGTGGGCATCTAGTGGCGGATACATTTAGATGTGTTGTTCATTATTTTACCCCCACCGTAGAAGTAACATTTACCCCAAAGTGGCAAAAATGCGAAGGATCCCTTAATAAGAAAAGAGTTGTTTTGGCGTTCGTGAACGGTAATCATTTCGTTATTCTAAAACTCAAAGAAAATTGTCCATTGCCACCTATTTGTGGGATGATTAAAAACAAGGGTCAAGATCCCAATATCTGGAAGGGATGGATGGCATCGTATGAGGAGAATCACCAATTTGTGGGATGATTAAAAACCAGAAATCATGTAATCCATATATCAATAAAATATTTCTCCCTACGGGGATTGGTCCGTGGATGTAGGCAACATTTGCCGAACCGCGTAATATTCGTGTCTCTGATAAACCTGATTGTTTTATGTTTTTAATCATGCTTTCCTCATCATAACCAAAATCATCGTGTTTAGTGCCTGGAAATATTTCTGGGTACAAACATTGGCGCCGACTAAGGGGATTACGAGAAAAGGAATCGTGTTCCCCCGTTGAGAAAAGTAGTACAGAATGCTTCAAAATCGTGTCTGTGGAAAAGCTGTTTGAACGTCGTGAAAAATCACTGCTGCAGTTTGATTGATCGTGAATCTGCTGCGATCGGTTTGATCGTAATTATTGCGATCCAGTGATCGCAACTTTGCTGTATCGATTAATCGCGATTCTGGCGAGTCGATTAATCGCAATCGCTGCAATCCCGCCTTCGATTCGAGGTTTGCTGAAACTATCACCTTCGGAAGCCACAAAAACTGCATCAATATAATGTTCGATGAAACTGTTGCCAGAATGTTCGATCCGCAGCATGATCGGGTCAAAAACTAATCAACGAAGAAGGATGACAAAACCTACAAAGTCGCAGGAAGGACCTTGAGAAATGACAACAGTTCCCCATGAACCATTGTTAAAAGATTCAAGGAGAATATTGTTGCAAAAAAAAACTTACGAGAAAAGATAATGATTCGTAAAACGTGGCGAAATATTGAAGAAAAGATAACATTCCAAAACTGTTGCAAGAAGTTGAAATGAAAGACCACAGTTACGAGATAGCGTCATAAAAAAGTTCCAAATACAAAAAAAAAAATCGGGAAAAAGCGCGATCACGGTCGGCGGCAAGGCGGGCCAAACATCTTCACCCACGTTAGGTTACTCTCACCCTCGTCGGGCAGACTTCGTTAACCCTCGTTGCCGAGTCTTTTCACCCACGTCGAAGGTTGACTTACCCCATGATTTCGTTCACCCACATTAGGGTTCACCTCACCCGCTTCAACTGTTCCGTCACCTACGTCAGGGTTTCTGTCACCCACGTCAGGGTCTTGTTTACACTCTTCAAGAGAACCGAGCCGGTTCAGCATTACTGTCGACCGAACCAAGACGTGGTGCCACATCAGCTGCCATGTCAGCAACTACTACCGACACATCAGCAAACAAAGTCTGCCACGTCACCAAACGGGCCTGTCATCGACCGCCACGTCATCAAGCAGGTCCAGTCACCGGAGGCCACGTCAGCAATCCTAGAGAAAATCAGAAATCATTGTAATCCATATATCAATAAAATATTTCTACCTACGGGGATTGGTCCGTGGATGTAGGCAACATTCTTAGAACCACGTAATATTCGTGTCTCTGATATTCCTGATTGTTTTATGTTTTTAATCATGCTTTCCTCATCATAACCAAAATCATCGTGTTTAGTGCCTGGAAATATTTCTGGGTACAACATTGGCGCCGACTAAGGGGATTACAAGAAAAGGAATCGTGTTCTCCCGTTGAGAAAAGTAGTACAGAATGCTTCAAAATCATGTCTGTGGAAAAGCTGTTTGAACGTCGTGAAAAATCATCTGCTAGCTAGATTCAGGTTGATCGTGAATCGCTGCTGCGGTCGGTTTGATCGTAATTGTTGCATCCGGTGATCGCATTGCTGCTGTCGATTAATCGCGATTCATCGCAGTCAGCGACCGCAGAATCACGCAATCCAACTTCGCAGTTCGAGGTTTGCTGAAACTATCACCTTCGGAAGCCACAAAAACTGCATCAATACAATGTTCGATGAAACTGTTGCCAGAATGTTCGATCCGCAGCATGATCGGGTCAAAAACTAATCAATGAAGAAGGATGACAAAACCCTACAAAGTCGCAGGAAGGACCTTGAGAAACGACAACAGTTCCCAATGAACCATTGTTAAAAGATTCAAGGAGAATATTGTTGCAAAAAATAACTTACGAGAAAAGATAACAATTCATAAAACTGTGGCGAAATATTTGAAGAAAAGATAACATTCCAAAACTGTTGCAAGAAGTTGAAATGAAAGACCACGAGTTACGAGATAGCGCGCAAAAAGTTCCAAATACAAAAAAAAAAAAATCGAGAAAAGCCGCGATCACGGTCGGCCAGCAAGGCGGGCCAAACATCTTCACCCACGTTAGGTTACTCTCACCCTCGTTAGGTTTCTGTTAACCCTCGTTACAGTCTTTTCACCCACGTCAGAAGGTTGACTTACCCCATCAGATTTCGTTCACCCACATTAGGGGTTCACCTCACCCGCTTCAACTATGCTCTGTCACCTACGCGGGGTTTGTCACCCACGTCGGGGTCTTGTTCACCCTCTTCAAGATAACCGAACCGATTCAAAGATTAGTGTCGACCGAACCAAGACGTGGTGCCACATCAGCAGCTACTACCGACACATCAGCAAACAAAGTCTGCCACGTCACAAAACGGGCGTGTCATCGACCGCCACGTCATCAAGTAGGTCCAGTCACCGTCGGCCACGTCAGCAATCCTAGAGAAAATCAGAAATCATTGTAATCCATATATCAATAAAATATTTCTCCCTACGGGGATTGGTCCGTGGATGTAGGCAACATTCTTAGAACCACGTAATATTCGTGTCTCTGATATTCCTGATTGTTTTATGTTTTTAATCATGCTTTCCTCATCATAACCAAAATCATCGTGTTTAGTGCCTGGAAATATTTCTGGGTACAACATTGATCTCGACTAAGGGGATTACGAGAAAAGGAATCGTGTTCTCCCGTTGAGAAAAGTAGTACATAATGCTTAAAAATCGTGTCTGTGGAAAAGATGTTTGAACGTCGTGAAAAATCACTCTGCATTGATTGATCGTGCTTCTTTGCAGATCTAGTTTGATCGTAATTGTTGCAGTCAGTGATCGCATTCTTGCTTTGTCGATTAATCGCGATTCTTTGTAGGTCGATTAATCGTAAGCTCGCTGCAATCCGCCTTAGCAGATTCGAGGTTTCTTTGAAACTATCACCTTCGGAAGCCACAAAAACTACATCAATACAATGTTCGATGAAACTGTTGCCAGAATGCTCGATCCGCAGCATGATCGGGTTAAAAACTAATCAACGAAGAAGGATGACAAAACCCTACAAAGTCGCAGGAAGGACCTTGAGAAACGACAACAGTTCCCAATGAGTCGTTGTTAAAAGATTCAAGGAGAATATTGTTGCAAAAAAAAAACTGACGAGAAAAGATAACGATTCGAAAAGCGTGGCGAAATATTCGAAGAAAAGATAACATTCCAAAACCTGTTGCAAGAAGTTCGAAATGAAAGACCACAGTTCTGAGATAGCGTCGCAAAAAGTTCCAAATACAAAAAAAAAAATCAGGAAAAAGCCGGCGATCACGGTCGGCGGAAAGGCCGGGGCCAAACATCTTCACCCACGTTAGGTTACTCTCACCCTCGTTAGGTTTCGTTAACCCTCGTTCTGATCTTTTCACCCACATCGGAAGGTTAACTTACCCCATCAGATTTCGTTCACCCACATTAGGGGTTCACCTCACCCGCTTCAACTGTTCTGTCACCTACGTCAGGGTTTCTGTCACCCACGTCAGGGTCTTGTTCACCCTCTTCAAGAGAACCGAACCAGTTCAGCATTGGTGTCGACCGAACCAAGACGTGGTGCCACATCAGCAGCTACTACCGACACATCAGCAAACAAAGTCTGCCACGTCACCAAATGGGCGTGTCATCGACCGCCACGTCATCAAGCAGGTCTAGTCACCGGCGGCCACGTCAGCAATCCTGTCCGGTCAGTGCGTGCCACGTCATCAATTCGGCTCAGTCAGCACCTGACACGTCAGCAATCTTGTCTGGTCAGCGCGCCACGGCATCAATTCGGTTCAGTCAGCACCTGACACGTCATCAATCTTATCCGATGAACCGACACGTCAAAGAATATTGTCCGATCAACACCGCCATATCGCCAGTATATTCGGTTTGTAATTGCCACGTCACCTCTGTGTCCGTCAGTAATTCCGTGTCGAATGCGGTCCATCAAATGCCACGTCAACAATGTGGTCCAATCAACGATTGCCACGTTAGCTTCGGTCGTGTCTAAGTTGAAATCTTATTTCGTCGATAACTTCTTCGGTTTAAGTCCGAATCGAATGATTTTTGGTTCGTTGGAATCGTCCTTTGATTCCCTACAACATGGAAGTGAAAAATCATGAGTTTAGAAAATTTTATTTTTGAGGTTCCGAGCGGCACGTCAACCACTATCAAGTGAAAACTACATATCATATTCAATGTTCGCGAACGCTATTGCGTCGAGTTTCTACCCACAACATGCCCGTGTGCAAAGATCGTGAGTGCTGTTTCGATTCATAAACCTCAACACGCACATGTTCGGTGCTAGTTAAAACTACTACAGTCCAGTTATACAAACTGCTTTAGACACGATTATCCTCAAGAATCTGCAGATCAATTGATCGTGAATCGCTGCAGTCTCGCTTTTTGTTACAATTGTTGTAAGTACGGTTTCAGTAGTAAATATTTACAGATCCAGTTCCAATATAAATGCTGCAGTCCAGTTTTGATTCAACTGATGCAATCCAGTCTGGCAGAAAATCTAGTGGCTAAGTCGATCCAAGTCGAGGCGCTGAGCCAACTACACCAGAAAAGGCCGCTGTTACAGAGCCGAGATGCTCGAACCATCTGCTTCAACATGACGTCGTCGTGAAGTTACCCCCCCATTCACAAGAACAATATCGTCACGATTTTTCCATCGAAAGTTCGTCAACAGCAGGATCGATCTCGAGCAACTCAATTGATTTTACAGTTCGGAAGAGTTGCTGCCTGGAACGTTTTTGGTAACACACTGTTCGACAATCATCACCACTGAGAAACAACAACATAGCCAGTGGACATCCTAACTGCCACATATACACAGAGTCGCAATACCACATCTCATAAGGTACAAATACAATTAAATATTTTTGCATATTTTCATATAATCATGCATACTTTTGTTCACTGGGACACCTATAATGTGGCGAGCGTTTTCACATGCCAAGGCATGAGGAGATGCACACATCTCAATTCTGTGCGAATCTGGAATAGTGGGATTGCCCCCCTGCGCGAATTTCAGATAGCAGAAAAACTTTTAACCTCATTCCATGCGCGAAGCAAGATGCAGCAAGGAAGTGCACCCTTGTGCGACCATTGAGCATCATGATAATCACTATCCTCTGGGGGCGAGTTGCATATCACTTCAACGTGGATCACATCACTTGGGGGAGAAATATGTAACACCTCACGGTCTAAAGTAACTCTTTTGGGGCAAGCTGTGTAACACTCCACACACTTGGGGCGAGTTACGTAGCACCTAAATACGATGCAAAATTCAGCTGCTGGAAATCGAAATAAAAGGTAACCCGAACTTCTTAATCCTCCAACGAGTTACATGATTAAGAGGGGGCGATCATACACCCTAATATTTTGACGTAAATATCACAAACAGTTGCGTTAATAACTGCTACATTTAAGTTTATCAAACTACCGTATTCATATTCTTAAGCAACTGCTGCACTCAGTTGGACGCAACTGATGCAGTCCAGTTTTGCTTATCAATTCTATACTCAGTTGGACGCGACTGATGCAGTCTGTTTTTATTTATAACTGTTACACTCAGGTTGATCGAAGGTGCTTAAAAAGCCCACTGATCGAAGCTACTGCAAGTCGGCTATGTTCGCAGCCTCGCAGCCAAATTGATCGCATTAGCCGTGCATTGCAACTTTGCTCGCCGCTGCTGCAGTTCAGCTGATCGAAGCTATTGCAGTCCAGCTATGTTCGCAGCTCCTGCATCAAATTGATCCTACCGCCGCAGGCAACTTTGCTCGCCGCCATCTGCGATTGAGCTTATCGAAACTCTGCATTCGATTATGTTGCGGCCACATTCAATTTATCGCGATTCTTTGTAGTGCAACTTTGCTCGTTCCGTTGCTGCAGTTGTTGATCCGAAACTCTTGCCAATCGGCTATGTTCAGCTCTCATCCGATCCGGTGATCGCGACTCTGTGATCCAGTGATTGCAACTCTGCAGATGAAACTTTGCTCACGTTATTGCAGTTCGGCTGATAAAACTCTTTTGCAATCGGCTATGTTCCAGCTCCTCAGATCCGGTGATCGCACTGCTGCCGGTGTAACTATCTTTCATGCGCCGTATGATTCAATTGATAAAACTCTGCGGTTCAGGCTATGTTGCAGCTCTGCAGATCCGGTGATCGCGGCTGCTGCGATTAACTTTTTTCGCCGTATTGCGATTGGTGATCGAAGATACTGCGATCCGGTGATCGCAGATTATAGTAGTGCAACTTTTCTTGCCGTCAGCAGCTTCACTGATTGGTTATAAGCTCTCTCCAAATCCGGCTATATTCGCAGCTCCTGTAGTCCAGCTAATCGCAACTGCTGCAGTGCAACTTTGCTCGTCGTTGCCGCAGTTCAGTTGATCGAAGCTGCTGCAGTCCGGCTATGTTCGCAGCTCCTGCAGTCCAGCTGATTGCAGCGGCTGCAGTTGCTCGTTGCTGCTGCAATCCAGCTAATCGAAGCTGCTACAGTCCATGTCTGTTCACAGCTCCTGCAGTCCAGCTGATCGTAGCTGCTGCAGACCAGCTTTGCTGAAAGCTGTTACAACCCAGTTTTGCTCATTACTGCAGAGGATAGTTTTTTGTGGCCGTCGCAGTCCAGTTTACCGCAATCATTGCAACCCAGTTCCGCAACAACTATAGCGATCTAGTCTACATCGCTGCTGCTATCCTGATTCATATAACTATTGACGACATATAAAGATCGATATCATATCCAGTAGCACAACCAAGACCATTGGAGGTCCAACAACACACAAAGTACAATCCCAACTATTGAGGAATCTCACCAATGACCGTCGCCTTTTCGTTCACAATTAACGCATCTCAGCATGTTGGTGACAGTAGTTTAAGGCCAACAGCTACCACTACCCAGTTTGGTCGAAAAATGCTATCAGTCTGCAAATTCAAGTCTCGCTTACAACAACAGCCAACACAGATTCCAGCTGTGTGACTTCAAATATAGCTCATCTTTTCCAACGACTGTTACCAGTATAGTTCAACGCAACTGCCTCAGTTCAGTTTTACATCAACAACTACAACTCACTTTCAACACTACTTCGCTCCAGTATCACGTTTCCGTTACAAACCAGTCCGGTCTTCAATCCAGTTTTTGCATACAACAACGGTTCATACTCAAATGTTGCCCGCCGATCTTCCAGTCACAATAGCCTCACTTGGGGGCGTCCTGATTATGATTTCCGCAAACAGCAAGGGAAGGATGCCAATCACTTCAGCGGAAATAATCCACACTTAAGGGCGAATTTTGTCATTGATCAAGGGAAATGAAATGTTCTTAACCCCCAACAAGTTGGAGGTTAAGAGGGGGCGATGTTTGTACCATGAGTAAAAATACCACATGTTGGGCCAGAATATTGTTTTGGGACACTATTCAGCTGCCACCAGCCTGCCCACTGAAGTAGCAACCAGCAAATCCAGGGCTCCATGAAGTCAACGCCAGGTCTATGGTCAAAGTCAACCGTCGGTCAACTATCGATCAACTATCGAGGTCAAGTTCCCAGTCGCACTTCTAGGAATTCGGAAGGAGGCCAATGCCGGCGGCCAATGCCGTACTGCCAACCAATTTCCAGCCAGCCTCCATCCAGTCTCCAGTCATGTCTACCAGCAGGTCACACCATTCAAAGTCTAACAGTTACAATCAACAGTAGAATTAAAACAAGGAGGCATGCATGGCAGTTTCATGCAAAATTAAAACAGGGGAGCATGCAGGGCAAGTTAAAGGCCATTTAAGTTTATCACCAAATTAGGGTTGAACTGAGGTATTGAACTGTATAAATAGGGAGTCCTGATAGAGATGATGGAGGGAGGAAGAACCTAGAGAAAATCAGAAATCATTATAATCCATATATCAATAAAAAATTTCTCCCTACGGGGATTGGTCCGTGGATGTAGGCAACATTTGCCGAACCACGTAATATTCGTGTCTCTGATATTCGTGTTTGTTTTATGTTTTTAATCATGCTTTCCTCATCATAACCAAAATCATCGTGTTTAGTGCCTGGGAATATTTCTGGGTACAAAAATTTACATTGCTTGATCTGTCTAACTAGACCTGGTATCAGCCTTAACTTAACCTAACCTAACAAATTCATTCCGTAGAAATTTGATGTTCCCTGGTGTTGATAGTGGTTTTTAGCTTAGGGCAAAAACTGTAAAAGTCTGTCTACCTGATCCGGCATCAGAAGTAGTAGACCTTGATGTGTCTGTATTCCGCAAGGAATTTGAAGAATATATCGAAATATGAAAAATGCCTATGCCTCTCTTCATATTATATTAAAACTCAAGCTCCTAAATGAATTGTTCACTAGTATAGAGCCTAATGAGTATTTGAAGCTCATAATTTGCATTATCCACTAATGCATGGCTTCTTTGAGTATTTTCCCATGCTATGTTCCCCAGTTGAACTCTTAATAATGACATGACATGACAATTAATGTTCGCTCGCATCGGAGTAACATGAATTTCCCGAAGTGTCAGGATTAAGTTACGCATGAAGGTACTCAATCGAAGCACGCAAGTTGCACGCTTGCTCTTTGAGATAAAAATTAGTGATTTTGTGCCGCGCGCAAAATTGCAGTAAATTGATTAATTTTGTGTCAACACGCAAAATTCAATTTTCAAACCTAATCAATTTGGAAAAATTAGGTATTTTGCGGTTTGCGCAATATCTCGAACCTTATTGGTCGAGACCAAACCTAGGTAAGCTAGGAAATTGATCCGCCATGGACTAGTAGGAGTAAAATCCTACCAAAAGTAAAAAGCAAGAAACAAAGAGAAACCGCGACAAATAAAGATAACAGCAAAAGGAGGCGCGACCACATCACTTGGCCGGACAGTTTGCCCTAGCAGAGGCGTTTCCCGTGGTCGGCCGGCCACGCCCATATTATTTCCTCTTTGGACCCTCTTTCTCTTCAACCAATCAAAACACTTTAAATGCGCAACACGCACTTTTGATTATAAGTGGAAGTTGGTGGTCGCACGCCTAATTCTTTAAGGAATTGAACATAGGCTACCCATGTTAGTCTTAAAACGATCACGACCATACGTTTTGGCCAGCCAATTCGACGAGCCTGGCCTCCTCCCAGCACAACCAAACAAGCTCCACGATACTCACTAGCGTGCCCACTTTTATTCCAACCAATTGGAATTCTCATAGCACGCTGGCAACAACCCTAACCGCAAGCCAAAATTAGGCCAGTTGCGCGGATGAAAAGGGTTCAATGGAATTAAGACCGCAAATGGTGGTCTTAAATCAATCGTGATTGTGCGACTTCGCCAGCCGAATTGACCGGCCTAGATATAATCATAATCAACGGGCAAGGTACGAATGTGCTCACCAGCGGCCCAGCTATAGCTCCAGCCGATCGAACTGCTCCCAGCTTGCAACTAACACTTAAAATCGTTGGCTCAAAATAGGTTGGCCACACGGCCAAAAACCCTAATTTATGTTAGCGGCAACACATTACTGTCGCAAAACGATCTCGGCCGTCCAACTTCGCTAGCCGAATCGACCGGCCTAGATTTGATGTTAATCGACTGGAAAGGTACGGATATGCTCACTGGCGGCCCAGCTATAGTTCCGACCAATTGCATTGCTCCAAGATTGCCCGCAACGCTGCGATCCACTGACCGAAAGAGTGCCGGCCACACGGCTTTAAAAGCCGCAGGTTCGACCAGCGGCAGTTGATAGGTGTGATAACACCTAAATATTTATATATGGTTTATGCTTTCTTTGCGAGTTTTCTTGTAAATTATGTATCTTATGATTGCTTTTGAGTTTATTAGGTACTTTGAAGTCATTCGGAGTAAAATGAGAAGAAATTGTCAATTTGGAGCATAAAAGGCAGACTCTCCATTTCGCCGGTGAGTGATGGGAGCCAAACGAACTGAGTTTTGTGCAAGTGACTACCACTGTTGGTGTCCTGTATCAATTTGATGGTGCATATAGCAATTCTGGTTACTACCATACCCTAAAATTCAGAGAAAGGATAAATTCCTCTCATCATTATCTTCTTTACCTGAAACCAATAGAAGAGAGAATGACGGCTGTTGTAATTTCAGTGAAGTGAAATCATGAATTTGGGGAAATGGAAGAAGGAGAAGTGAAGATTGATCGTTTGGGATGAATCTGAGAAGATGGGTTGTATCTGCATCATGAACTTTTCCAAAGAAGAAATCAGTTGATTTGAAATTGAAAGAGGATGTGACTCTGTTGGTGGTTAGATTCAGAGTCGATTCAGTTAAGGGTTTTCAGTTTCTGAGAAAGGGAATCTGATGTTGTGGTTTGATGGATGATGTTATGAAATTAAGAGAAGAACTAGCATTGAAATTGGTCGATTTCTGGTGGTGTATTGGCTGAACAGGGGAAAACGAGAAGAATTCAAGCACAATATGAGTCCTGGCGTGATTTAAAATAAAAGTATGTGGTGTTGAGAATATTTAAGAACATGGGTTTCCAAGATGGCAGCATATTGACTCAAAAATGTGATGGAATTTAGGGTTTGAACTCAGGAGAAGATGATGCTAGTGAGGTTGCAGACATGAAAGCTGGTGTTGCTGCTCAGATTAAGCAGGTGGTGCTAGGTTAAGGGAGATGCAGATGCAGTTATGGTGGATGCTTAGATGAATGCCAGGATATGAGTGTATGAAGTTGTTAATGTCAGAGATATTGTGTCGACACCCAGAGATATTGTGTCGACACCTACAGCTGGAAGAGTTTCGATAAAAAGGAAAGCTAACCAAGATAAGGAAACAAGTTCGTCATAATCAATTAGGATTTTCTTGTTTCGTATATATGTAAATCGTATAGCTAGAGAATATTGTACAATCAATACTCCCATATATCACAACAATATAAATAGAGAAGTTCTTTCTCTCTCGGAACTATCTAAGGGAGAACAACTTGCTGTGTCTTTACCTTGATATGGTATCAAGATAGCCAGGGGTTTAAACTTATGAGATCCATTGTTTTTCATTTTTCCATTGTCAAATGGCTTCCTCCTTCAACTTCAATCATGTTCTAACTCACAAGTTGGATGATA
This sequence comes from Papaver armeniacum, assembly GCA_023531295.1. NCBI lineage: Eukaryota > Viridiplantae > Streptophyta > Magnoliopsida > Ranunculales > Papaveraceae > Papaver > Papaver armeniacum. Next base: position 842,403 of record JAJJWW010015270.1, read on the forward strand.
CCTGTAAGGACCCTCAAACTCGTCAACGCTATTAGACTAGTCAAGTGACGAATTAGCCGATAATGACTCGATTAGTTTAACACGAACGTTAATTAATATGAATTAATCTAACAACGAACTAGATACGAAACTAGTATCACCAGATAGATCTCGAAAATTTATGTGGAATGGACTACTTGAGCGTGCCAATCGGATACCAGATGAAGAAGATATCTTTGGATGAGTATGAATGGCAAAATAGTAATTTTGTTTTAGACCGCCTGGCTGCCCTTATCCGTTTCTCAGGTCCCTTTAACATTTTTGGTCGGCCTCATCTCCAAAACCAGATCGAAGAGAATTCATTATTCTCTTATATTCTTTTTTCTTCTTCTTCTTCCTCTCTTTCCTTGTTCTTCCTCTGTCGATGCTCGAAAGATGGATTGAGGGTGATTTTGTTTGAGAGATTCATAAGAAGCTTGGTGTGTTAACGAATTGAATGAGAAGGTGTTACTGACGTGGTTGGTTGAACTCGAGAAGAGGAATACGGAGTTGCTGCTGTAATCGAAGTTAGGGTTTCTAAGGTTAGGACGTTGTAGAATTGATGATGATAGAGGGTTGCTTAAGGATGAAGAATAACTGGGTCGTTGTTCAATTGAAGTTCTGAAGTTAAATTGATAAGGAATTGAAGGTTAAGTTTGCTCCGGAGTTGGTGATTGATTATGGCGAAGATTGGGTATGAAATCGAATAATCGATGATCGATTTAAGAGTATAACATTGAAGAAGTAGATGGTTATACTAGTTCATGGATTCAATTTCGAGAGATGAGTATGAATTAGGGTTTCGAGAATTGAAACTGGTGCAGAAGAGTTTTGCTTTCAGTTTCTACAACAAGACTAATTTGAGGTAACTGTCTTTCTCAATAAACCTAGTAAAGATACTTATTTCTATCATTGCGATTATAAATAGTTACTGAATAAGATTAAGATGGACAGGGTTGGTTTGTGATGGAACTGTGATTGTTTTGAAGCTAATGTATGAGATAAGTTATGTGATGGTATTTCTTTTGAAGTTACAATTATTAGGAATTGTGTTGTTGTCTGTATGTGAAGGTTGTTCTGATTCACAGGGGAGTTGTGTTGAATTATCTGGCATGAATGTTGTAGGGATAATTGAGCTGCAGTTGTTGGGATTTGATTATGCATGTGAAATGAAAATGGGAGTTGTGTGTTTGGGTGATGGTGTTAGTTGTAATTCTGGTGGAGCAACAGATTCATTTTGTGTTGGTGGAGGTGGTTATGTAATTACAGTTGGTAGTTGAATTGTTGTGGATGTATGAGTGGGTGAAGAGTGTAGTTGATTTAGATGAATGTCTAGGGTCTTGCAAGGGGAATGAGTGTTACTAGTGGGTTGAGGCTATGATATTGCAGCTGATGTTGAGATAAATGTGTTGTGCAATGATGCTGTTTATAGGGGATGTAGTTGAACTATGATGGTTCTGTAATTGTTAATGATGTTTAAGGGATGGTAGTGATAAATTGAACTGAGAGTTGCTGGTGGTAATGAAGTTAGTTGTATCCGAGTTGTGCTGGATTTGAGGTCTGGTGGTGTAGATGGGTATGTGAATGGTGTTATTGCTAAGTGTACAGAAAACACACTTTTGGTGTTTGTGTATGTGTGTGAATGGAAGAAGTATATGATGAAGCTTGGATGTATGAGGAATTGGTGAATGTTGGGCTGATATTGCAAGGCTGTGAAGTTAGAGGTGTTATTGGTACTGGGATGTAGGTGCGGGTGAAGTTGTTAGTGGCTCAAATAGGGATTTTGCAGGCCAGAATTCATTGAGCTTTGATGTTGAGAGTTAGGCGAGTGTAAGGTTTTGCAGAGAGGATGAATTAGTGTTAGTTGCTGTTAGTGTTTGCTGTAAAAGCTTGGAACTGCATTTGCAGGTAAACTAGTTTGCATTTGTAATTGGATTTCAAAGTTTATTTAAGAATGAATGACTTGATGTTGTAATGAAATAGATTGAAGTTGAACTGAGGTTAGGATTGTAGATGTGTTAGAACATTTGGCTTGTCTGACTGAACTTAGTCAGTCTGACTCGTTTTCTCTTAGCTGACTCAGTTTATCTAATTGAGTCACATGGAAACTTGATTTACCTGAATCAGTCTTATTGACTGAGTTGACCCGGATCGATTCCTGAGTTGACTCGTGTGACCAGACTTGACCGAGTTAACCCTTTGACTTGACCTTTGACCTTGACTTAGACGTTGACTGTTAGTTAACCCTCTGTATTTAGTTAATCTCTTGGATTAGTCAGCTGAAAGCTTTGGGGGCGCTACAAGTTGGTATCAGAGCTCACTATTAGATCTTATATGGGAAAAGATAGAAATTAGCCAGTGCCAGTTAGTGAAATAGATTAGTTTAGAACTGGGTTGGGATGTGAGATAAATCTTAATTCACTAAAAACTATCAATAATTAAAAGATTTATTAGATTGATTGTTTTGTTTGTTTGGTTTGTTTTTATAATGAAAAAAAAAAAAAAATTGTAGGGTACACCAGTAGCTTTAGTTAATAAGGATTTGAGAATAACTAAACTAAAAAGTATGAACACGTAGACAATTTATTACGATAAAAACAGTGAAATTAGTATTATTGTAAATCACATAGAAACTTACTGAACACATTGACTTATATGAAGAGTAAACAAATTATAAGTACATAAATGTTAATACTATTTTTGGGATTTAATAATATTTATAAGGAACGCGAAATTGGGGGATATAAAACGGAATTGGGGGATATAAGAAAAGGACAAAAACTGGATCCAGATATCAATTCGGGGTCACCCCTTATCTAATTATTTTTTAAAATCCTAATCTACCCCTCAATAATCAGGATTAGTTATTAATAATAATTAGTAAAATCATAAGATTTTTTATAAATGATTAGTGTGTGTTTTATTTGATTTTGTGTGAGTGAGTTAGAGAGTAGAAGGATAGAAAAAGTATTTGAGAGGGAACTTTTTTTGGGGAAAATGGAGGATGATTGTGAAGAGAGAATTGCTGATGCTGAATCTTTAGCTCAACTACAACAAGGATCATATCTTGAATCTTCAGCTAACGACAACAACTCTCAATTGCAACTCTTTGTTGAGCCAACACCCTTGAATGATGATTTTGACGAGTATGGAGAGTTTCTTGAAGAACCAACACAAGAAAGTAAACTTGCACACCATAGTAGCATCCCCAACACACAGGTAAAGCTGTTAGGATGTCGAAAAATCGTTTTTTCTTGAAATCCGCCATTTTTTCAACTGAAAAACCTCGGTGCCGGCATGGTAGTTGTATGAATACCATGCCGGTAGTCAAAGTACCGGCATTGTATTCATACTACGAACATGCCGGTAAACTGATATCCCCCATTTTGAATAATAAACCGGCATAGCATTCTACCAAAAAAATGCTTTACATAGTTAACCTTTTTACCTAACAAGGAATATACTACGGAATATTCAACCGGCATGGTTTCATTGATAGGTTACCATGCCGGTACCGCATGAAAAACATACATGAAACAATTCCATCTCAAACCAAAAACCGGCATTGAAACATTATAACCATGAGTGCCGGAACTGGTTACCGGCGTGGTATCATCAATATCGATAATGCCGGCAACAAAACCGACGTTGTTCAGTTTCAACTTTACAATGCCGGCACCTACAAAAAAACATGCAGGAATAAATGTTTTCCAAATCTAAATTACGGCATTCAATATCAATTATTTTCAATGCCGGAATTGTGTACCGGCTTGGAACAATAGGTTACGATAATGCCGGCATCCTTGCTTCCGGCGTTGTTTTCTTATGAAACACATATGCCGGAATAGGTTTCAAATTTGGTCTTCCGTTTTGGTTAACTTAGACTATGCCGGAACAATGGTCGAGCATGCCGGTACGGGTTTCCGACATAGTGTTGTAATTGTGTTTGGAACTAATTTTCATTCGATCTTTAGGTGGTGCCATATATTAATCCAACAAATGCAGAGCCGCTTTATCGGGATACGTCGTAATACTATAAAATCCCTCCGGTATGTAACCAAAGAATACTTTTCACCTAGTATCTTGAACATTACTAATGGATTGCTAGTAATGAACCTTCTAATGAATGCGAAATTGTTCTTATGTAGGGAATAACAGATCGAAAGGAAGCAATCGCTTGGGCTAAAGAGACGTCCCTTAAGAACATGTGTGTGTTGGCGAGGAATACCGAAGGTTCGAAGAGGCGTTTTGAGATGGCTTGCGAGAGAAGTGGGAAATACAAGGAGAAGAATAGCCACAAGAGAAAGGATTATGTGTATCCAAAGAAGACTAATAGGGTATACAAGACTCGTACGAGGAAGAATAATTGCCCGTTTAAGATTGTATTCCGTTTAAATGACATAAACAATTGGGATTGTGAGGTTTTGTGTGGCTGTCATAACCACCGGGATCCGAAAGATTTTGTTGGTCACTCCTTAGTTGCGAAGCTAAAACCTGACGAGTTCGAGGATGTAAAGAGATTGACCAAAGCACTTATCAAACCGAGACAAATTCTCAGAGGCTTCAAGGAAAAGGACGAGACTAACGTGTCTTCTCTACGTACAATTTATGCTACACAAGCAACTATTAGAAGGGTGGAATGGGAAGGGAGGAGCGTTATGCAAGAATTTGAGAAGATAGTTTGGGATTACAACTACACGCGTATCATTAAAAGAGGACCGGACGAGAATCCCCTTCAAATATTCATTTCGCATCCTTTGCTTTCACAGTTGGCAAATACATGTTGTGGTGTTCTTTTGATGGATTGCACCTACAAGACAAACAAATACAATATTACGTTGTTCAACATCGTGGGGCAAACCTCGGACAAGGTAACATTCACATTGGCTTGGTGTTTAATGGAAAACGAGAGGGACTATAATTATCATTGGGCATTACGACAATTGAAATTGTTCTTCCGGGAAAATCAACTTCCGAGGGTCATCGTAATCGATAACGATGATGCATTAATGAAAGCAATATCCGACGTCTTCCCGGACGCACAAAATTTCCTATGTACATATCATATACGTAATAATGTGATAAAAACTTGCCATGCCTTGTTTGAACCCGCAAAGGCGGATATTAAGAAGAGAATGATGGTACAACTAGAGGAAGATGTTCGAAAGAACAAACTATCCCCCGAAGAAGAAGAAGAAGATGAGAGAGGCAAGATAAAGGAGCGAGTGGACAAAGAACATGCGGAAAATCATAAAAAGTGGTTGGAATTTCTAAGAGATTGGGAGAAAGTTTATTGGTATCTTACCGAGGTTATGTACGAAAAGAGATTGGAGAAGTTTATTGCCGATTGGAACGAAGTTTATCCGATCGCCGTCTGGGTATTGTCGGACTCAATGGTTGGATAAGTTCAAGGAAAAATTTGTACGTGCATGGACAAACCGGTATAGACACTTCAAGAGTGAAGCAACTAGTGCAGCCGAGGCCGCTCATGGGAGATTTAAAGATCTCATCCAGTCCGGTCAAGGCAATGTGGTTACGGTCACCGAGGCAATGGAGCAATACTTTAAGCAAGATATCAATAGGATCAAGGAGGCTTTTGAGAAAAGCTCAATGGAAAGGATGACTCCATTTCTTCGTTATGGTAAGTTTCTCCAAGGAATAGAATTCAACGTCTCTCATTGGGCAATAAAACATATGATGAGACAAATGGAATATGAGAAAAATTATGGAAAACCGGGTGATGTGTGTATTTGTCCCGACATGTCTTCATTGGGGCTTCCGTGTCGTCATATGCTTGTGAAGTATGAAGAACTGATACCTATTGAGGTCATTGATCCGTTTTGGAAGCAACTATCTTTCGACCCCCCCCCCTTCGGGGGATCCCGGGCAATCTCCATGGGATACGAACGAAGCAAAGGAATTCTTCGAAGCTTACTCACGTGGCACCTCGGTTAGCCGACAAGTCTTGTTGAGCCAACTAAGGCTAATTACTCGTCCATGGATCGCACAAAGCGAAGAGCCAAGAAAGGGAGATCCAACAGGAAGACCACAAACTAAAACAAAAAGGAAAAAACAAAGGGTAGAATTGAAAGAAATGACTCAACGTGAAGAAGAACTCGCGGCAAGTAAGAAACGAGATCTAACCGCATGTGAGATTTCGGAACAAAGGTTCGTGGAAGCGCAGGTTCCAAACAAAAGAGGTAGGCCGATGAAGGAACCGCTAAGTCAACAACAAACGAAGGAATCCGTATCCACACCAAAAGCCAACTCATCGGAGGTTCCAAAGAAGAGGGGTAGGCCGCCAAAGGTATCAACATCAAGTGTCAAAGAACAACAATGTGAGCATTCGAAAAGCCATACCCATAGTCGATCTAGCGGAGGTTCCAAAGAAGAGGGGTAGGCCGCCAAAGGTATCAACATCAAGTGTCAAAGAACAACAATGTGAGCATTCCGAAGCCATACCCATAGTCGATCTAGCGGAGGTTCCAAAGAAGAGGGGTAGGCCGCCAAAGGTATCAACATCAAGTGTCAAAGAACAACAATGTGAGCATTCTGAAGCCATACCCATAGTCGATCTAGCGGAGGTTCCAAAGAAGAGGGGTAGGCTGCCAAAGGTATCAACATCAAGTGTCAAAGAACAACAAGATGAGCATTCCGAAGCCATACCCATAGTCGATCTAGCGGAGGTTCCAAAGAAGAGGGGTAGGCCGCCAAAGGTATCATCATCAAGTGACAAAGAACAAAAAGGTGACGAGGCTAAGGTGGTGACAAACCAAAGTAATAGCAAAGTTGACGTGGTTTTATTTCGAAGGGGAAGGGGTAGGCCAAGGAAGTACGGACTCCCATCACATATCGAAGACATTGCAAGTGTAGAGATTGCAGAGGATGGTTTGGATATATTATTGTTACAAAAGGGTAATATGAAGATGTATAAGGATCCCAGAACAGGTAGGACAATTATAAGTTATCATACCAAGATACAGTCTTACATAGACCAACTTCCTGAGGTTATTCGCGAGTATATTTTATATACGGATGATGTCGACGGAGATGGAAATTGTGGCTATCATGCTGTGACTAAACAATTAGGAATCTTTGACACGACGGTTAGTAGAGGTATGACACCATGCCAATATGCTAGAATGAGGATGGCCGAACAACTTGTGAACAAAAGGAGCTTTTATGAGCAATTGGTTGGTGTAGGCGAGGGGTTTGATGATATGCATGCTCAAGTATTGGGGCCCGAACAAATGATGAACTTTCTTCCTTCTGAATATTGGATGAGAATGCCGCTTTGTGGGCATCTAGTGGCGGATACATTTAGATGTGTTGTTCATTATTTTACCCCCACCGTAGAAGTAACATTTACCCCAAAGTGGCAAAAATGCGAAGGATCCCTTAATAAGAGAAGAGTTGTTTTGGCGTTCGTGAACGGTAATCATTTCGTTATTCTAAAACTCAAAGAAAATTGTCCATTGCCACCTATTTGTGGGATGATTAAAAACAAGGGTCAAGATCCCAATATCTGGAAGGGATGGATGGCATCGTATGAGGAGAATCACCAATTTTGGGATGCGTTGGCCTTATCAAAAAAACCGCTCCAAGAGGAGAAGATGCAACCCATTACGTGTGGAGGCGACGATGAGTAATTTGGATTTATGTGGTTCAGTAGTACGCAACGTTTTGTTTTTTTGTAAGTCCGAATTGTAAACATTAAATCATATTTTGATGGCCATGCCGGCATAGTTATGTTTTATATTTACAACTCCGGAACTTGTGTACCGGCGTAGAATTTCGTTTGAACCCATGCCGGAAATGCAGAAAAAACTTCCAGAGAAATAAGTGACATTTCCGGCATTGAAATTAACCCCATTATTGTGCCGGTTTTCTGTCAAAATCATATTTATCATGGAGATTACAGAAACCGGCACAGTATCCAAACACAAATAAATACCGGAACTCTGTCTTTTAGAGAACCGGCATTGTTGTTACTGTTCTCGAGCATGCCGGTTTGGATGAAAAACTTAGAAATTTAAGTTATCTGGGCACATTCAAACTCTGTAAATGAGGTAATTTGACACAAGTTTATCAACATAATAAATATAATAAAAATACTAGATTGTATACAATAACAAACTCCAAAGTTATGTGGTTCCAAACCGAAAACAAATCAAACATAAACCAAGTCAAACAAAGAGTTTAGCAAGACACACAAACACATTGTTCAAGACTCACAAACAAACATAAACCAACACTATATTGTTCAAACCAAACTAATACTATAGAATAAACACACGATCACTCGGTTCTTGAATTCTTGTGTACCCTCTTCTTCCTTTCGCCCCACAAGTCTTTTGCCTTCGGATCTTCAATTTTGTCCATCTTTTGCTCGACGTTCTCCATTTCTTTCTGGGTCAGCACCTCTCCTTTCTTGTTCTTTTTCTTAAAGAACTTCGACAAATTTACAATCCGCTGACGCTGTTAAGGAAATTTTAAACATGTACTTAGTATGTACAATTGTATAAGTTCATATACATAGATTAAAAGAATGGTAATGAACAAGACGTACGTACCAACAACGTAACGAGTTGTACAAGTGCGGGTACAGTTTCCGGAGTTGTGGATGGATGTGATAGTGGTGGAGGAACAACTACGATATCCGAGCGTACAACATAAGGATGCGTGAACTTCCGATGGCCTCTTAGGAAGGTTGGTTCACTCTCATAACCGTTCTCAGCCAATTCCCAATCAGCCCTATCCAACACAAGTCCCTTTTCTTCCCTTTCACTCCAATGTGCAAGAATAGGTTTTGGGTCGTAAACTACGAGAGTATGGTTCTCATTCGATTGGCATTGAGGAAAGTCATGAGAGAATTTCTGATAAGATGTATCCGTGAGATCTTTATGCTTGTACCCAAGTTGGCGCATTACACGGCGAGGGTTGTGCATAACAAATCCTTTTGGATGAAATAACGGTCCGTTGTAAAATGAAACATTGTCACGCCTTTGCAAGTGAACTCCTCTGGCATTCCTATATGGATCAAACACAACATCTTGGACATCCACCGAGTCCAAAGCCAATCTCATTGCTAATAACCGTTTTTTGTTATTGGGCCTTGGGGTATTGTCGAAGTAGTATTTCTGACCTAGAGGACTATTCTCTTGATATTCAGTGAAAATCTTCAATCCTTTATACCGTATGAACAATTTTGCGAAGTGTTCATAAGCCCACACCTATGCCAATGAAAGATCGTTCCAATGAAATGTATAAGAAAATAAATAATTGGAAACTAACAAATTTAATGACAACAATCAAAAAAATAAGTACTTGACTATACCTGAAGTACAGTGAAATTACCATTAAATTGACGGGCGTTTGCCTTAGATGCTCGACGCATTTCTGCCAAAAAATGTGCCAAGAAAGCAGTGCCCCATGAATACTCATGAACCTTTTCCAACGGATCCAAGTATTGTAGGTTGTTCATATGCACCCTATTACCATTGGCGTCAGGGAATATAGCTGTGCCCAAGATGAACAACATATAAGCCGCGGCAGTTTGCTGGACTTGTTATGGATTCAATTCCTTGTTCTTCGTGTTCCCAAACAATTCAACGAGTTTGACGAATGTGATAATCTTTGTCTGGGAACGCCTAGTCTTGTACATATTTGCCAAAGTGGTTTCCTTTTCCCATCCAAACAACTTTTTAGTTAGCTCATAGATCTTGTCCCATTCCAAGTCCTTAGAGTCATCTCCTACTTTAACGGCTTTCCCAAGAACCTCAAGACCTATTATCCTTTGGACATCTTCAGGGATGATGGTCATCTCGCCAAAAGGAAAATGCATGGTATCAGTTTCACCAAAAAACCTCTCCAAAAAGCAGTTCGCCGTGACGGTATCAGTGGCCACATAATTTTTTATGGCGGGATACAAGCCAGATGCTTTGACTACTGCTTTAACAGCGTCACACTCAAGATTCAAAGGCCATACATCCGATTGTTTATGGCGGCTAACACGGAAGGCGTTCGCGTGGTCCTATAAAAACACACCAATGTAAATTAAATTCACTTGATCACAGATAAATAATATAATAAGAAGATGCAATCGTCTTACATAAGTTTGATAGATCCAGCGAGCCCAAGAGTGTTTGTAGTCAAATAAGAGTTGCGGGTTTATCGGTTCACCCCAATGTTTGCCATCATCGTGGTCTCGAATCATGTCATACTTATCATGAAAGTGGGTTGGAGGTGACTTTTCATTATCCTTAGGGGCTTCAACTCCGACATCAGTCTGTCCTAAGCCACCTGCTTGTGAGGAAGAGCCACCGGATCGTTCGGGTACAGGATATGTTTCCCACTCATCATCATCATCACTGCTGGTTGGGTAGCTTATAGGTTGATCCCGAATTGTGACCTTAGCAGTAGCCGGATCAGGGCGGCTACGTCGAGAAGACTTACGTTTTGCTTCTAAAACAACTTTCCCTTTTCCTTTGTTCTTTTCTGCTGCTTTAGACCTATATTCCAATATGCAAACCGAGTTATATAATGACAACCGGCATAGAAATCGAACTTAACATCTGTGCCGGCACAAGTGCCGGCATTGTAATCAATTAAAATACCATGATGGTTTTCTTTGAATTTTAGACAGAGAATGAACATTTTTTGCAACAGAAAACCGGCATAGTAAGTTAACATATATACACTGCCGGCATTGAGAACCGGCATTGTTAGATAGAAATTTTAAATGCCGGTACTGTGGGATTTTAGTACAGAGATTTTAACAAAATAGGCTAATGAAAACGGCATAGTATTGATGAAATATACAAAGCCGGGAAAGAGAACCGGCATGGTATTCAATTAAAATACCATGCCGGTAAACGCATGCAATAAAATCGGGATTCAAGACATATAATCTGGCATGATTTTCAAATTGTATTCTACCGCGAATCAAACATGCAACTGAGCTTCAAATTGGAATTTTAAAAATTACTTTTAGTGTAGTAGAAAGACTAAACAACATAATTTCACTTTGTGTTTTCTACTATGGGATAAACCCTAAAAGTTAAAAAATTCAATTCAACATATACATCACTTACCTAAGCAAATTTGTTATTCTCGTCTCACCATCAGACTCTTCAGGCAGTTCTTGCGCTTTTGATTTCGATTTACCACCTTCATCAACAGATTCTTCAGGATTGGGTATGGGTTTTTCACGAGGTTTGCGACGACCCATTGTATTTGATATAGAAGATGAAACAAAAAGGGAGATTGAATAAAAATGGAGAATGAATGATTTCCTTTCTATAACCGTCACATAAATAGAATGAAGGAGTTTGTAACCGACGCATAAACTGGTATTATGGATTTTGTAACCGTCAAATAAGTGGGATAAAATAGTTTGTAACCGTCAAATAAGTGGAATGAATGAGTTTATAACTGCCACATAACTTGTATTTGTAACCATCAGAATGCCGGCATTGAACAATTGAACGATTCAATGCCGGTATTCTAACAATAAGTATTTGGTGAGCAGAATTCAACGGAGGCACATGTAACGGTATAGTATTTGGTGTATTTTTCAATGCCGGTAAAGGAAAGAAAATTGATGAAATAAATAACATTAACCACATAATCTTAAGGAAATAAACTTAAAAACATTAACTCAAACCAATTGCAACTAACATCATTTCTTGGAACGAGATTCAATAAGCAAAGCAGCTTCAAAATGCCTAAAAGGCTCTTTTCTCCACTTGGTATATGCGTCCTGAGCTTGAAACCTATTCCCTCTGTATCTTACAAGAAACTCGTTGTATTTGCGACATAACTTTATGAGTGCAATTGTTCGATTTTGTACATAGAGATCACCGTAATCAATTCGGCCTTTCTTACCTTCCAAGAAGTTATTCATGTAAGGACCAGTCCTAACAAGACCCCAAAAAAGATTCGAAGGGCGGTGATCTTCTTGGAAATCCGATACTATGTAGTAATTTTTAATCCACTCGGTTTCTTCCTCCACATCCGCTTCTATCTTTGATTGTTTTTGACGTTCAAATATTTCTTTAGCTTCTTTGCGATAATGTTCAAGCTTTGCTTCCTCTTCTTCTTCTCTTTTCCTCTTAAGTATCTCTTCTTCCATTGCGGCAATTGACTTGGTGGTTTCTCCCTTCCTTTTTAGTTTTTCTAGTATAAGGGAAACTGAGTTGGTGGTTGATAATTGATTTCCCAACGGAGTGGATAGTTTGTTCTTCTTGAGTTTTTCTTTTTCCATGGCAATGATGAAATCGGTTTTTGTTGATGGATTTGAGTTGATGGAGGATGATAATTGATTTCCCATCCGAGTGGATAGTTTGTTTTTCCTAAGTTTGTCTTTTTCCATGGCAATGATGAAATCGGTAGTTGCTGATGGATTTGCCATTGGAGGTATCAAGTGAAATGGGTGAATCAATTGCATTATATAGATGGTTCCACAACGGCTATTTAGTGCCGGCATTGTCAGTGAAGTTAAATCAACGCCGGCACTATAAAGCCGGTTTTTGGTTTAAAAAAATAGTCGTTGGGCATTGAATTTTGAATGTTCCGGCATTGGTATAAGCTTAACCTACATGCCGGCACGTATTACCGGCATAGATTAATATACTACATTGCACGCCGGAACCATTAGGCAATTGAAATATGTTTACATACTAAGCCGGAACTATAATTTATTTCGAACGTAATCCTTGTCGACGGAACAATGAATGCACTTAGCACGTGCATCAAGCCTTTAAACCACTTGGTGGCCAAAGTGGACGAGTTATAGTCTCGTGAGGGCTTACATAGAGATATACCCACAAAACCTTACGAAATACCTAACTAGATACCCTTAAAACCTAAGCAAATAACACTAAACTATCAATCTTCTTAAGAAGAATCCGTTTCCGATTCACCCAACTGGTGGTACTCCGTGACTTTGGTTACAATATGGTTCACGTTGGCTTCAAACATGAACGGTTCTCCCTTTTCTTGTAAGTAACGCGTTTTCACGGCTTGATGCTACAAAAACAACACACAAACTTTGTTTGTTACATAAAATTTGAAAAAGAGTAGATTGTGTCCAACTAATCATGGAGATACTTATGAGTTGTTGAGGGGACAATCTATTGTGGCTAGCGTGCTCGATCCGGTGTTTCATTTTTAGATACTCAACCACAACATTTAGGATGATGTCGTGTCGTTGCTCGATTTGTTGAGCAGTTCTTCCTTTCGGGTTACCGTAATCGTGAATAAATTTGTTAAAAATCTTCAACCACATGGAATCCCGCGTCTTTTGCTATCTATAGTTGAAGGACGAGTTTCAGCGTACCATGCTTGGGTGATTGCTAAATCTTCCTCCGAGTCAAACGATGCCATTGGTTGTATGGTGGATTAGGTACTATACTAAGCTATTTATTGATAATTATTCTAGGGTTTAGGGTTTCAAAGATAAGATGCTCAAGGAGATATATAAGAACACGAGTTTTTTGGCTTTTGGGTCCAAGAATTAGCTCTCTTTATATAGAGAAAAACGTCAACGACTAGTTTTTTTGAAAATCGCCACAACCGGCATTGTAGTAATTGTGAAATATAATGCTTAGGCATATAATTAAAAGACGCTTGTTGACAAGATTACAATGCCGGTACTAGGAAATTTTTTTACAGAGATCGGGACAAATATGCAACCAATACCGGCATGGTTTCAAAACACTTTGAAATGCCGGTAAATGGAACCGGCATTCAATCTATAATAACGACTATGGCGGTAGTTGATAAATTCAAAAAAAAAAACGGATATTTTTTTGAAAAATAAGACCGTTGGAGATTTATCTCTATATAATACCCCCATTCCTTTGGAAAAATCTACACAAACCAGCAACCAAATAACAAAAATCATTCTCTCAAGAAAGCAAGCACGGTTAAAGCTTCACAAAGGATGGGGGATTCATCATCTTCCTCTATTTGCAAAGTAAGTAGATTTACTAACAATATGATCTTCACTACTATGACCCACGACTAATATAATCTTCTCTTACAGAGTCATCATTGCAAGTGTCAAATTTGCAAGTCACCTTCTCATCTAGCCATGGACTGTCCTTTTATTTATTCAAAGTGTAGAAGCTGTGATGGGACACGCCGGTTTTGGATTGCAAAAACGGATGATGCTGAAAATGGAAGAATGTTTCTAAGGTGTTTGAATCACCCAAAGTGCGATGAGTTTCAATGGTTTGACAAAGCTGTTCAACTTGCAGAGTCAAGAGAAAACCACAAGGGCCAATGCAAGCCAATCGATGGGTGTGATGGGTGTTATATGAAGGGAAAGGAATATGTTGAAAGAGAAGAAAAACCAATGAAGCTGATCCTTGACACCCCCTCCCGGACGATGTCTTCGAAGAGGGTCGAGAAAGGCTCAAAGGTTCCGCAATTGTTGAAAAGGGATGGAAATAGATTATCTTTAACCAAATGTAATCCATGCCATGTTTTTTAGCATGTTTTAATTAAAAGTTTCAAATCCAATGTAATAGATTAATTAGGAATAAAATAAAAGAGCATTCGAAATGGATTTTTATTCAAAACTAGCAGACTACCGGCATAAAAGTATTCAATTTTTTATGAAAAGCATGTTAGTGAATGAAAAAAATCCTTAACCAATATCTCTTCTATCTTATTTGTTTCCTTTTGTTTATTTGGTTTTTTTCGACAACTATGAAAATTTGAAAATATCATAAAACCGGCATAGATGTTAGAAAATACTACTGTGCCGGTACCTTCGAATATCTATACAGGAAAATGTGATAGTCTTAATCTTCTTGTTCCGGTATGGTTTTATACACAATTTCATTGTCGGTTACCAGAACCGGCATTGATCTATAAATATTAAATAGTGCCGGTACATAAACCAGCACTGTTAACCTGAACTTATCTATGCCGGTAAAAGGCGCAAATAAATCTTGCAAGGATAAACATGTTCAACATAAACGAATCACTAGAAATCAAAACATGTTCAACATAAACCAAACAACTGGATGCTGCTATCAAATGTTCTTAATCCAGGTATCCTAAACCAAAAGCAAACCAAACAACTAAAGAGTTAACCGCGAGGTACAAACGAAAACAAGTTCGGAATTGTTCAAGACGTGACAACCACCATCCAAAAAAAGAAACACAACTAAAGAGTTAATCACTGGGTCTTTTGCTTCTTTTGGGCCGGTTTGTTCTTAGTTTCCCCGAACAAAGCTTTTGCACTAGGGTCGGTTTCTTCAATTCTATCAAGCTTTTCCTCGAATTCCTTCATTTCTTCAAGGGATATCACCTCTCCTTCCTGGTACTTGCAACCCAACATCTTCTTTAACTTTCCAAGCCGACGCCGCTAGTTTAATATACAAAACACATAATTAGTATACATATAAGATTATGTGTATATTAAACGACGAAGCAATTAACAATACTTACAAGCAATCCAACGGTCTTATTAAGTTGGGTCATCGTAGGTGGTGCCTGTGCGGGAGTTGGAGCGGGAGGGTTTTTCTGGGGAGGAACTTGGACGTCATCCGGGCGGACGACATAAGGATGTGACCATTGCAGGTAATCTTCCATGTAGTCGGCATCAACTTCATCACCGTTTTCAGCAATCTCCAACTTCTCCCACTGACTAATATCTACCAAACGACGTGGTTCCCTATCCCTCCGGGTCCGGTTTTGGAACATACTCTACATGCAACCGATTTGGAGTTGAATAGCACCGAGAAAGGTCGAGATCAAAACATTGAAAAGAGGCCATCTGGAAGAGTGCTAATTGCTTATATCCAAGTTGACGCATCACACGTGTAGGATTAGCCATAACGTATCCTTTTGGGTGGAACAACGGCTCATGGTAAAATGCAACGTTACCAAACCTCAAAACTTGGCGGTTTCCTCTAGCCTCCTTGTAAGGGTCGAACACAACATCTTTGGTACTCATTGCGTCCAAAGCCAATCTCATATCGATCAGTCGACCTATGTTACCGGGCTTTGGAGTATTGTTGAACTCGTATCTCTTAGTTATAGGCGTATCGGGTTCTGGAAGGTCTATGTTCTTCAAGGACGGGTAGACCTTGAACAAGGTTGGGAAGTGTTCATAAGCCCACACCTATTCCAATGTGAAACAATAAGTTTTGTTTTTAAGTTCACGATAACAGTACATATGAACAATATACATAATAACATAAGTTTAATAACAAATTTACCTGCAGTAGAGTGAAATTCCCGACAAATTGGTTGGTTTTAGCCTTAGAGGCCCTTCTCATCTCCATCATCAAATGTGCTATTACCGCGGTGCCCCAAGAATATCCATAGACATCTTCCAATGGATCCAAATCGAAGGTAGTTCGCACTAACCCCGTTGCCATTGGTGTCGTGGAATACCCTAGTGCCCAAGATGTATAACAGGTAAGCGGCGCAAAGATATAACGAATTTGTTTAGGGTCCCATCCATCCTCCAAACTTCTTTTCTTTGTGTTTTCAAAATTCTTCTTAAGCAGTGTCAACTTGATTGTCTTTGTCTTACCATACGTGGATTCATAAAAGCTCTCCACAGAAGTTTTGTAATCCCAACCAAACAGCTTGTTGGTCAGACCGTGCAACGTCGACCATTCTAGGTCCAGAGACTCAACTCCTTCTGCAATTGTTTTCCGATAACATTCAATTCTAGAATGTTCTGAGCATCTTCTGGGATGCTACCTAGAATGGTATCGGTTTCACGATGATACCTTTCGACGAAGTAATTGATTGAAGAATGAGAATCGAGCTTCACATAATTTTCAACCAAAGCATATAGACCAGAATCCTTTACTATTGTTTGGACCTCTTCACATTCCTCGGACAAATCCCAACCATCCGCATCTTGGTTTCGGCAAACACGCACAGCCTTCTTATGATCCTACAATTAGGAGAGACAATACAATTAAAAGATTTTACATAAATACACAACCATACATATGTACAAGATAGAAAATGCTTACATAGGTTTGATAGATAGTACGAGCCCACGAGTGCTTGTATCCGAATAGTGTTTTTGGTTCCGGAGCTTCGCCCCAAATTCTACCACGTTCAAGATCAGGTATCATGTCATTAATATGAGGAAGGTGGGAACCTTTAACTTTCACTTTGACGTTGCCCTTCTTGCCATTGCCTTGTGTTGGTTGTTGACTTGGGCCACCAACTTCGCTTTGGCTTGCTAATTGACTTTCCTCTTCATGTTGTTCATCTTGATCATCATGCTCACGGTTCGCAAATCCACTACGGTCACTACCACTCTCCTAAATTATCCCTCTTGTACCAGCCCCCAAACGTATCTTACGGCCTTCATCTTTCCCCCGAGGAGGCAGAGACTGAGGAGTATCAAGACCGTCCTTCCTTCTTCTCCTAGTGACAACATCTTTATTTTTTCTTTTGTTGGATTCCTTTGCTTTTGACCTATATCGTAAGCACACGGAAAGTAATGAATATAAGACAAATCAACTTCAGTTTTAGTACCGGCATTGGCTACCTTAAAATACACCACGCCGGTAAAATGTTCCGGCAGTAAACATTGACTATCGACAGTGCCAGTACCAAGTACCGGCATACAAATGCAACCTGATATCTATGCCGGTATTATTGACAGTTTTCCTGTATGTTTTAAGTCCACTACCGGCATTGTCGAATTATTACAAAAGAATGCCGGTACTTAAAACCGGCATGTAATGAAACAAATGATCTGTGCCGGTACTGGTGACAAATTCATAAACTCTCAGCATACACGAATTATTATCAAACACTGCCGGTACTAAAAACCGGCACTGCATTCATCCTAGATTGAATGCCGGTAGGGAAAATTCAGTTCGGGTTAACTGGGGTTGGAAACCGTATTGTATTCATCCTATATTGAATGCCGAAACACCAAAACCGGCATTGTATTCATACAAATTTCAATCTTCTGCAGTACTCTCGAAACTCAACTGTTTGAGTTAGGGTTCGCGATTCTAACCTAAACCCATTGCTATAGATCGATTGAAACACCTACAAAGTCGTTTAAAATCACTTACCTTCTCACAGAAGCCATATTTCTGAGTAGCTGATTGTCCGAGAACGTTGCTTCGTCGTCCTCTTGCTCTTAAGCAATCTTAGAAATTCTTTCTGCCTGTTTTTGTTGAGCAATCGATGATGTTGAGTTCGATTGGGCATTTGGTTTCTTTCGTGGAGCCATTGTTTATGATGCGGTTTGGTTAATCGACGAAGAAATTTTTGAATCGACGAAGAACGGATGAAGAACGATGAATTTTTTTTTTTCAGAACCTAATTGCTCGACAAAGTTTTGAATCGTGTGTGAAGAATGGGGATAAATGTTTTGGTTTTTGATTTTAAGTTTTAGTATAAAGGGTATTATAGTCTTTTCATAATGTTTTTTAATTAACCAAAGGGTATTTTAGTATTTTCATACCCAAAAATCACCCCTTAACACACACCATGGGTTGGGAGAAGTAATCAATATCCCCCAATTCCTTTTTATATCCCCCAATTTCGCGTTCTTTATAAGAGTAGTTAGAATAATAGTTAAACCATCTATGTCATAATAAAATAGTAACTATAGATGAAGATAATAATAATAATAATTTTAGTAAAGTAATGTTAGCATTTATTAATTAGTACCATATTTAACTTAATTTAACTAAATTTTTTAATAAGGATATATAATGATAAAAATAATAATTATATAATAATAACTATGATTAAATATTAAGTTTTGTAAATTAAACTAATTACAAGTTAAGGATAAATGTTTTGCATCTAAACTAGATAGTTAAAATGATAGTTATTAAATGTTAGACTTAAGAAAGCGAGGATATAATATATAAAATAAAAAGACTCAATTTGTTAGTAATTTTATACGTAAATTATCTTTAGTCTAACAAATGATCCAGTAAATTTTTAAAATGAAACAAATATACATGAAGTAGTAATATAATATTCAGATGCTTAGTGTAATATTAGAATTAAAAGGAAATAAATTTGTATAATAATAGGATCCTTCTTCGTAATTAGATTTAATCATCTTTTAAAATGGAAAATTAGTATGACGAACTTAAAATGTTGGAATTTAAATTAGTGTTATATTGAGCATAACTTAAATTAAAATCTCATTAACAAATATATAGCGATAAAAGAATGATTAGGATTAAATAACTATGGAAAATTATTGGTGTTTATCTACGATTAAGTTTCGCAAAGTTAACTAAAAAAATAAAATAAAATTAGAATTATATGTTTTGCATTTAAACCAGATAGATAAATAAGACTTATTAAGTAGGATTAAAAGAACGTGAGGTCAAATAAGGCAAAGAATAATAAATAAATAAAAAACTAAACTTGTTAACGATCTTATAACTAGATTATTTATAGACAATAAATGATTCACTAAATCACTTAATTATATACATGAAATGATATTCATGATCCTTAAATGCTTAGAACAAAATTAGACTTAAAGGTGAATAAAATTTTTCTATGAATAAGATACTTATTATTGACACAAAAATCTAAAGACTATTAAGACATTAAAACTTCATGCAGACTCAAAATTTGAATCAAATTAAATTACCAACGCCAATATATTTAATTAACGAGGTATAGTATACAAATTCAATATGAATAAGTAAAATCTATTATATCAATATCAATCTTTACATGAATGTGGAGTTATAATTAGAAGATTAAAGCTTATTAACTGGACTCTTAACTTAAGAATAATGAAAATGACTATATAACTAAGACAATAATTTTTGATAAGATAAGCAAATAATAATTCTGTATAATACTAATTATTATATAATTTAGAGTTATTAAAAATATCATTTAGATAATAATTATAGAATAGTATTAGGAAAATGTAATTTTTATTTAATAGTACAACTTAAGGATTATTTAGCAATAAATAAAATTTTAGGAAATGAAGTTAGATCAAACCGAATCTAGTATTATTAATCAAATTAAACCTGACATTATGATTAATTACGATTAACTTTTATCGGTGTAAGAAATAAGAAATAAATGTAATAATAGTAATAAAATATTAATACCAGACTATAAAAATTTGGTAGTGGTTGTTTACTAATATCAAGTCGCATAATGAAATAAACAAATAGATACAACATTATATAATAACATGTGGATAATAGTTATAACATTCAGTTATTCTTATATAGTACATGAATTTAAAAATTATTGAGTTATAATAATATAGTTTTATTTGGAATTAAAATTCGGTTTCATTAAAGAGATATTATATTATATAACGATTATTACATTAACTAGTTGGAAGCCTAACAAGCTAAGCTCCAACGACATACTACTACATTAATTGAATAAATACCAACGGGCCTCATGGGAAATAATGTCACAAGGGGGGCAAATAACAACCTTCCATGTTAATTCCTGCAATATCACGCCATTGGGGAAACCCGGGAAGCGCATTAAACTTTGGGGAACGGGGATGACCAGCTGAGCTAGGGGCCCGTTAAAATGAATAAATAATAATAATGATAAATAAAAATAAAACAAAATAAATAATTTAGATAACTAAATTGCTTAAAATGTTGTGGAATATGTATATAATTTATGAAGTAAAATTTTTAAGTTAAAATCATTTACAATAGAATTAAGAGGTTTATTAATCTTAATAAATTAATTCTTAGTTAATCCCAGTGCTGAATAGTGGGGTTGGTTATTCTGATGTGTTCGGGTGATACTCGTTACGTAGGAAGGCATTGTCAGGCGTCGCGAACCTAGACAGGGCAACTCCATTCTTGTATCACTAGGCATATAAGGGAGACTTGCTTCTATTAGTGGACTAATAGATCCCAAATTTTACTTAGAAACTTTATTATAGAGTAACTTCTCTGGTAATTAGAACTAATAACTTATTGAAATACAAACTAGTCTATTGAACCTAGAGTCTTAAATTTTAGTTGTAGAAAGCCTTATAGGTTTGTGCTTTGTTTCTTGTTGTTTGCACTTAGACAAGAGATAGGATTATTCTATAAGGTGGGGAGTTTTGAAGACCAGAAGGATGGTTTGATTTTCGAGGACGAAAATGAATAAGGTGGGGAGAATGTAAGGACCCTCAAACTCGTCAACGCTATTAGACTAGTCAAGTGACGAATTAGCCGATAATGACTCGATTAGTTTAACACGAACGTTAATTAATATGAATTAATCTAACAACGAACTAGATACGAAACTAGTGTCACTAGATAGATCTCGAAAAGTTATGCGGAATGGACTACTTGAGCGTGCCAATCGGATACCAGATGAAGAAGATATCTTTGGATGAGTATGAATGGCAAAATAGTAATTTTGTTTTAGACCGCCTGGCTGCCCTTATCCGTTTCTCAGGTCCCTTTAACATTTTTGGTCGGCCTTATCTCCAAAACTAGATCGAAGAGAATTCATTATTCTCTTATATTCTTCTTTCTTCTTCCTCTCTTTCCCTGTTCTTCCTCTGTTGATGCTCGAAAGATGGATTGAGGGTGATTTTGTTTGAGAGATTCATAAGAAGCTTGGTGTGTTAACGAATTGAATGAGAAGGTGTTACTGATGTGGTTGGTTGAACTCGAGAAGAGGAATACGAAGTTAGGGAGTTCGTTGTTTTGATGATTGAAGTTAGGGTTTCTAAGGTTAGGACGTTGTAGAATTGATGATGATAGAGGGTTGCTTAAGGATGAATTTGGGAAACAACGTATAGAAGAGATAAAAAGGGGGGTCGTTGTTCAATTGAAGTTTTGAAGTTGAATTGATAAGGAATTGAAGGTTAAGTTTGCTCCGGAGTTGGTGATTGATTATAGCGAAGATTGGGTAACAAAATGGTGGGATGCTCGAATCGTGAAAACCGATTTGGGTAGTTTCTACGGATTTCTTTTATGATTTTAAAGGCCAATAATGATGGCACGGAGTATTATGTCAAAGTTTTATTTATTGATTATTATAAATTAGTTTGTTTTAGTATTTTCTTTTAATTAAGGTAAACGGTAAAGCGACGTTTTTGCTCATTATCAAAAAAAATAAAAAATCATTAACAATCTGCGTTACATGTAAGTTCAAGTATCATTCAAGTGTATTGCTTAGTTTATGATTTATGTTTGGTACTTATACTTTTAAATATGTATGAGGTATTGTTTATGCTTATGCTAGTACGATCAAGATTGATTTTTGTTTTCCCACCAAATATTTTTCAACCAATTGTGTCAACCCACTTTACACCTCTTTATCAAGTGGAACTGTTTCGTCGCCTAAACAAGCGTGGAACGCAGGATCCATGGGAACTATCATGTTGTTCAATCAAATGAAAAAAAAAAAAAAAGTTAAATGTTAATGTTTTTGTATAAGTTGAATTGATAAGGAATTGAAGGTTAAGTTTGCTCTAGTCAACATCAAAACCAGTTGGTGATTGATTATAGTAGAGCTCTCGTGACGAATTTTAAGATTGGGTAACAAAATGGTGGGATGCTCGTAAATCTGAGTAAAGGTTTTGTGGGTACACCTCACGGTTGATAACTCGGCCACTTTTTAAGGCCAATAATGACGAGGTGAGTTAGGATTTTATTTTTGATTTGCTAAGGACTAGCAAATAATAAGTTTGGGGGTATTTGACCGCATTTATGTGTCTATATTGATCTCAATTATGTATATTGTTAGTTGATTTTGTATTTACTCAAATTTTTTGCTTTATTGTACTCAAATTTTTGCACCTCTTTTGTGGTACTCAAATTTTTTGCATTGTTCTGTATATACACCCCTATAGAGTTTTGTGTTTCAAGGAAGACTTAATCAGTAGATCATGATGTCGACAATAGGGATTGTGTAAATACTGCAGAGATATCTGTAAGTTGTTTTGTATGACCGTTCATGGTTGTATTCTGTTATCACTATGGGTATGTTTTTGATGCTAATCCAAGGTTGGATTCTCTAAGATTAAATCTTTTCTCATGATTTCTTATAGCAGTTGTAAGTTGTTTCCAGTGGTTTACTTTCATATAATCTTCCCGTATAATCTTAGGATCTGATATTTAGTGTTGATATTTTTCTTTTGATTTCAACTGAATACTTATGTTTTCGCTCATGTATATAAACAGAAATAGGAGTATCCGTTATCAAAAAGCTAACGAAGAAGGCTGGCGTACTCCATCTAAAGGCTGGACCTTATTAAAATCAAGTTTTGTAAGTCCACAATCTAGCTTAATGGGTCAAATAGCAACTTATGGTCAAGTAGTTTTGTAGATATAAATTGGACTAAATTTACTAAAAAATCAAATGTTAAGCAATAATATCACGTTTTTCTTTTGAAATCTTTGTAATTCATTATTAAATTAGGATTTGTTTAATGTGAATGCTATAGCTAAAGCTAGATATATATGTGTGATAGGATTTAGTGGATGGCCTTTTAACTTGAGTTGACAATTTAGACAAGATATAGTTCTGCAAGTCCAAGGTTCGTGTTTCTTTAAAACCTGTATAATACTTCCCCTATAGGATAGAAAGATATTTAGAATGGTTTCATAGTATACAACACATGTTTATTGAAAAGATTGGATAGAAAACTTTATGATGCCCTCTTTCGTTAATTTTATAATCAACGAATAGGTTCTAGGTTCCAAATAGCAAAGAGTCTACAAAGCAAGATCATGAAGTGCCTTGAGTTCATAATCTTATTAGCTACAAACTTTTCCAAACAGCTGCGCGTGCTAATGAGCTAAAGAATGTTGGAATTTAGTTTTTTATTTAAATTTTTACTGCGAATTCCATGTAAAAGAACACCTAGAGTGGTGCATAGAATCCTGAGACTGCACAGGAAAATACAATGCATTATTTTGGCAGTACTATTAAGTGATTAAGTCTTTAGTTTTCTTATTGATGAAATGGATGATGAATGTTTATATAGGTAATATCCCTAATTGCTTGTGTTTTTTTACAACATAACTTTCTATTTTTCCTTTTTGCTAGGAAAAAACAAAGAGAAGTTAGAATTTTGAGATAATTGGATGCTACTATATCGTCTGTTCTTATTCCCGCTAACGCAAGTTGCAGGTATTATTTAGACTAATTTCGTTGAATTATTGGATCAGTTTCTACTTTTTTGGTTGGTTGCATTTTTTTTTGCAATTTTTGCAGAGATATTCCCTGTTGTTTTAGGCCGTCTAGGGCTGCCAAGATATTCCCTGTTGCTTCTGGCAGTTGAAATCTCGACCCCTAAATTAGGCTTTTCATTTTCTAGAATTTCTTTTATACAAAAAGATTTTCTAACAAAAATTTTCTTTTTTTTTCCTCTCCAAACACTTATCCTCTCGCCCTAAATTTTTGTTTGTATGTACTTTTTTTTCCGATTCTTTCTTGCTCATCTGAAGTAATTTCCTGAATTTCATTGTATTGATTTCGGTTTGTTGTTTTTCTCAAATTTATTTTACTGGGGTTAAAGTAGAATCATAATGATGTGCAGCTTTTTAGCGTTGTTGTAATCGGATTCATGCAGAAAAACTATTAGGTATCGAAATTTATTATTAGCATTGTTTTTTGTTTGGAAAAATCTTAAATTTCTCACTCTACTGTGACACTCTTCTCTTCTTCTGGCTTACTGACAACAACGAAATCGTAGAAAACCTTCCTAATCATCCCCCGTGTTTCAGAAAATTCGAGCTTCTGTCTCAATTCCAACTAAAATTTCACTTCCTGAAGTGGCTTATATCTCAATTTTGTATTTGTTTTCTTGAATAAGTTTTGATTAGGGTCTTTGGTTGATTAATGTTGTTTTCTTAGCTACAATTTGATCTTTATAGCAGATATCCAGTGTTTTTAATCCAAATTTCAGTTTAATTAGTTTGAATTAGGGTTTATTTGATGTGAATACCATAGCTGAATTGTTAGGTGCGAGGAGTTCAGAAATCAAGATCTCATTTTCATTTTGTTCACGTTTAGAGGTTTAGCACTTTTTATTAGGAATGGAGAAATTAAAATTTAATTTTCATCTTGCATGAATTTTGAGGGTCTTAGTTCCTTTGGTTGATAGCTCTATCATGTGAAAGTGTATCTCAAAACTTTAGGTTTACCATAGGAATGACAAAGTTGGTGTGTATGAATTTAATGTTTCAGTTCCATCCTTTGAAAAATCTTTGTATTATTCACCTGATTCACCACCATAGTTTAATGTTACAGACCTGATGCTGCAGTGATTAATTTCACTCTTTAAAAGACAACCTCGAATGTAATTTTAAAGAGCTGCATCTAGTAAATTAGCAAAAGATTGTTTCTATTGATGGTCATTCATTGTCATAGAGTTCCCAGGGTTGATAAGTAAGTGTATATGGTTGAGCTAACTGTATATTTTACTATCAATGCATCTCGTGTTCTGCTAAGGAGGCTCCATTGCAATTACCAAGCAATTCAACTAGCCAGAGATTGAGGTTGACCTTAAGCTTTCTTTGAATCAAGAAAGAGAGTTAGGTTGGAGGTATAAAGAGGTCCTTGATGAAAAATGGATCTTGAAATGAGTTTGGTTTTCTAGGTAGTTCTGAATTTTGGATGCTTGAAGATCATTCAGAGTTACTCCAAAATTGTACTTGATTTTTGATTGTTTGGGTGGTTCTAAATTGGGTTGTTGTTTGGTTACCTCTAAATTTAACTGGACTTGAACTTGAACTTAAAATTAGCTAGAGTTGTTTCGATAAATCAGTTAGGTTGAACTTGCATCACAGCGGGCATTTCGCTTTAACGATAGGAGGTATGTTTTAAGATTTGTGCTTTATCCTTATTTTTTATTACGTTGGTATTTTGTATACATTCCAAATGAGCCACAACACTATCTGAATGTATAACTAAATAGGGAGAAAATCGCGAGCTAAACTTGGTTAGCATTTGTACATCTAAGGTTCACTGCATTGTAAAGCATATCCTGTTAGATGTATTAATGCTAACCCAGTCCGAGCTAGGAAAACTGATAAGATTTTTAATTGTTGTTGTAGTAAATAAGATTCGAACTCTAAGACTTGTGAAGATTAAATTTAAAGATTTAAAGAAAATAATAAACAAAAGCGAAAGTTACTGGGTCTAGGATTCCACCTAATTCATATCATAAGGTTCAATTATTTATTCTTCAGCAACTATATCTCAATAAATAAAAACATGGACTCTTATTTTTGCCAAGGTAGATTCTCAAAATATTAGTTATAAATCGTAAGCATGGGACATCAAACATTTAAGCAAGCATGACCCATCAAATAAAATAATAACTAGTTAATTCAAATCATAAATCAATTTAAAATAAGTGCAAAAGTCATAAAAAGAATTAAATAAATTTACCCATATATGAAATTCGGATTCATCCATCGACCCAGTGTAGGGGTTTATCTCCTCATGTTGTAGACACTCTCAAAATATTTTTTATTGCTCAAATGTGCTTACAAATGATGAAAAGGAGAGAAATCAAATAAACCAGGAATTTGCTACGCGTAAAAAGCGTCACAAACTCACTGTTACAATGTATGATAAATGAGAAGTGCTGTAAATACTATTTAACTGTCGCCGGAAAGACTGTTGCAAAACCGAAGAAAGATCACGGTTTATTAACGACATTCTTTCACAGCCTTATGTTCTTCGTGTTTTCTTCACAGCAGCAGCAGAGAAATCTTCTTTGCAGCTTTCAAACTCACTTTCTAGCCTCCCCTAACTCTCCATAATCCTTCTATGATACCCGAGAACCCTTTTTATACCCAATAGCAATTCAAATCTCGATAATAACTGCCCAAAAATCTTCACAATCAATAAATATTATTCGAGAATATTTCTCTTTATTTTCTCTTTATGTTACGAGATTTACTTTCTTTTCATTTCTTCGCACGCTGTGTTATCCAAGCTAGCAAACTGCAGCATGTTGCTTTCTTGTTCAAAGTCTTTGCCAACTCACTCCAAACACAGAGAAACAGGGAAAGTCCGTAAATAACTCTAGTTTCATTTTTCTTCCCACACGTCTCCTGATAGCTATCGAACTCCAACAAAGATATAATTAAAACTTCATAAATATCTTCTCTCATTCTATCCACGTATCTGCCAATAATAAGACTGAAATCCCGAGTATAAATCTCTCTCTCTCTATGCAACCAAGATCGACGAATATCTTCCCTTGTTTACGTGAATAACTCCCTTACCAAATCTGTTTTGGTGCAATAACTCGATATCTATCCAAATCAATGAGAAAATATGACAATATCTCTTCAAATTTATGAACAAAAAATCACGCAGGAGAATAATTACTTTCCCGCCAAAATATGCATTTCAAACGAAGAAGGTGAAGTTCCCATTATCCTGTGATGGGGTGTCGATAGCAGGTGGGTGCCCCTTATTAATTGGAGTGACCCTTAACCAACATTGAGAGTCCGAATAACACGTGTCCTCCAGGTGCCAAAATCAACTTTTCGAGCAACATTTTCCACCAGAGCTCATTTCCTTGAAAAGACTTAAAACAAGATTATTAGTGATAAAATGAGTTCCAACTAATGTATTTATGGGTGAAAATGTGTTACACTTTTGTGCTTATCAAAAACCAATACTACTACTATTCTAGTTTGTTATGCTGTTGGGTAGATTCAAGTAAAGGTAAATATAGTCATGTTTTTTTGTATGTGGTCGCCATGGATGGAGGATCCTGATTCCGGAAGATGATGGCATACGATGAATGTTGGACATTTAGTCTTATGAAAGGTTATTCTTAAAGAGGTCTGATGCTATTTAGGATTTGGCCTGGGAAACTGAGGAATAGATAGATATCATATCTCTTAGCAAATTAAGGGGAATGTATATTTGTATACGTAGACAACTCATATCATTTTTTGGTATTGTCAATATGACTTGATTTGTCTTTTGTGTAGTGGAGATAAGGATGTCATTGAAAATATCAGTAAACAAACAGAAAAGGTAGGATAGATTTTCCAATTCATATAAGCACACGGCAGAAGTCAAGGGGTGATGTTAAAGACGCAGAAGAAATTCTAATAATGCATTCAGTGTCATGGAAGGTAGAATAACACAGTCCGATAATTATGTGCTTGAAAAGTATTTCTTTTTTCTTAGGAGTTTCCAAAATATAATAACGATTTTTATTATTTAGATAATAGTTACCTTTAGCAGCTCAATGTGGTTCTTGCATAAGGAGCAGATCGAATTAAAAGAGGCACGGCAGGGTAAGCCAAAACAACTATAAACTATGAAACAAAGTCATGTTGCTCTTATTCTTAAGCATCTGATATTGGAATTAATATAAATCGCGTTAACTCTTGCCCAATATGGAAAGAGTAATTCTTATGTGCGAGTTTTTCATTGTTAACCGATGTTCAAAAATTATATATTAAGGTGCAAGTGAATATTATCTATCATGTTTTAACTTTTTGATATGCTTCAATTGATGAATAATTGACAGGGTTACTTGAAGTTAACTTGGAATAGCAAAGTCCGTTTTCCTATCATGGATTCATGGATGAAATTTGCAGGAGCATTCCATATGCTACAACATTAAAGTAGAAGCATGGAGCATGTGCAGCATTGCTGAATCCCTTCGTTGGCAGAGCCTTTGGTCTGGCCTTCTCCCTTGAAGTTTATCAGTGAGCTGAATCTAGAGGCTAAACTCCTGTTAGAAGGGCACTTATCCCCATCAGATACTGATACTGGCAAAAATATATACGAGGTGAGTTTTTCCTCTTTCTCTTTAAGTTAATTTTGAACTTACATGAAAAACCTTCCATTGACAGTACAGACGTCTTTATGTGATTCTTTTAGAGCATCAATCAATAATATAAAAATATAGACGAATTGCTGCCATTCTTTTGCAGCATCAAAAAATATGAGAAGTAACGACGAATTGCGTGGAAATTTTAATTAACAACACCAGTAATGGAAGCTGTCCTGATTTTTTTAAACCAGAAATAATAATTTTTTGACATACACGTGATAAATATGAAAGGGCTCAAGGATGTTTACCACATTATTGGGCTTTCACAGGTAAGTAAAGTTAATCAGGTAATTGTGGAGTCGTTAGGAGCTTAATGTCTGAAAAATTAAACGCCAAAGAAATCATGTAATGAGACAGCAGGTAGCATTGTTCTCCGTCCTGGCGTTTCAGCATTACCCAAATTGGATATATGTTATTCTCAAAATTTCAACTGTTTGACAATTCAATTAGATTATTTCCTGCTTCACTTTATGCATTCAATTTTATGTAGTATGATATGGGCGTACATTGAGACAAATTTAAGTTATTCGGTTTGTTTCAGGGGAACTTGATAGGATGAGGTGTTCTTGAATTTTGTGATGGAGGTTTGTTGGTAAGATTTCTAAGTTACTTCCCAGCATCAGTGATGGGACTTGATTCATAGCATCAACGATGGAGACTGTCTAAGCTATCCAGGATGCTCTTCTTTGCTTTTAATCTAATTGAGCTTCTGCCTATTACAGATGAGTTATACTAACAGTAGTTCATACCACTCTAGGCCACTTTTGAGTCTGATAGAATATGTGCGGATTTTTTTCCTTCTTTTCCATGCAGAGGTATTGTAGGCAAGAATTTCGCTAAGGATTTATACACACATTTAATCTATGGCGTCAGAAGGACGGGCTTTGAGGTCTATGTTATGAATTGAAGATACTAATTTGCTTATCCCACCAGGTTAAGGTTTAAGAAAAGCATTTTCCACTTAATTTCTTTTACAATATTAATAGGTCCATTTATGACAAGGCACTTTCCATCGCTCATGTCCCCTGCCAGATCACAAACGTTCTGTGGCAGCTAAAATAAAGTGATTAAGTGATAAGTAAGAGAGAATCGAAAGTCTGTATTGGAGGTACTACACTTTCTAAAAGATGATAAGTAATAAGTAAGAGAGAATTGAAAGTCTATATTGGAGGTACTAAACTTTCTACAAGATGATGAGTATGTAAAAGTGACAGAGGAAGTTGTGCCGGTAATAACTGGACCAGCAGAATCTCCATCAGATTTGAATGATCACTAGAGCTAGCTAAGAGGCGGAGTCAGAATACCGAGGAGATAAAGCACAAGGTGAGCACATCAATTATAAAATTCAAGTTTGATTTTATATTAGAGAAAACTTTTGTTAATTTTTGAATTGCAGCTGCATTGGAGTCTCCGGTGTTACATCATTCCATGATTGCTCATGGTGGCTGAGTAAGAGGAGCTCATGTATAGTTTATATTCTTTGTCCTTCTTTTCATAAATTTTGTAAAGGTAGTACATTTTAGGAAATTGATCTAAGATTTTGCGAAATCTCTAACTGAGGGTTACTTTTTTTTATCAGGAAATAATATCATGACCTATTGCAACATCTGGGAAAGTCTATATTGTTGGTTATACCTTTTACCAAGTCGAGAGGAAAAACATTGGAGAAGGAAACACTGGGGTGGGTAAGAGGTTACATAATTTATATATTTGAAGCTTAGCACATTAGTTATGTTATTCAGCATGTCTTCAATACAGTTGAGTTGAGACATGTGTTTCAAATTTTCGTTGGTTATCAGATTGTGTCTACCTTCTACCAGTTATTCGATGTGATTTTTCGGTTTTGCTTGGCAGGTGCTTATTTCACATTAATTGGTTTCCGTGCTCTTACTTTGGTTTCCACAACTAAAATTTATAGCTCCTCTGTTGTTTCCTTTCACCTGTAGGGAGCGTTGCTGTATTTTTGCATGTCAATTGGTGTTATGCACTTGCGAAAATAAGAGAAAGCAAAAGTAATATTATGTATATGTCTGAGAATCTTATTACATGCACGTTATTGTCAGTTATTTTTTTCTTATAATTTTCCAAGCTTTATACAAGCGGTTAATATAATTTCTTGGTCCTGTTTTGCAGGTGCTTTGTTGTATCAATGTTTGGATCAGTATTATGTTTACCCTTGCAAGTTTTTCTTCCTTTCTTGGATGGGTTGATGCCAAGTTTTTTGATGGATTAACCTAATCTTGGAAAATTAATCAACATCACGAGCTAATGCTAGAGTTATATGCCAATCCATATGTCTTCTAGCCCATCACTAGTGGATAGAGTATAGAATTACAATATGATCACAAGTTATGGGCTTTAGGACATGTGGGTCTATATGAATCTGCCATTTATTCGTGATTAAAATCTAGGCATCACGGAGATTCATATCTTGCAAAAAATTGGGAAAGAGAGAGGTTCCTCGGCGTACTCATCAAAGTGAACTGCTTCCCGGGATACTCAAATGGTTGCCTGAAACCAATCTAGCCCAGCTATGCACGATTATGTACATCCAGGTTCACAGTGATGTTCATGGAATTAGATGCATTTGGATGACCATTCAAATGTAGCAAATTTTGCCCGGTTGTGTACTGCTCAAATTCGTTGCAGCGTAGAGATTTGTCGAACCTGATTCGGAGAGTGGGAACCAAGGAACTATGTTATTCCGGAGAGTTATTTAGTGTTTGGGTCGTAAGTTTTGGTATGATTTAGAGTTTGGGTCATAAGTTTGTCCAGTTTAGTGTTTGGGTCGTTGACCCGTTAGTCAACTAGGTTTTACGGTCAAGCGGTTAAAAGAGTAAACGTCCGTTACTGTCTGTTATAGTCGTTCGTTTACCAAACCCTACAACTTCTACCGCATCTCACTCCTTCCGTTCTTCTTTCTCAACTGAAATGACATCAGTTTACTTTGCAACAGCTCATCAGTACTCTTCAATCTATTCCTTCTTGTAACAATCTTCAGGACTCTTTATCTCAAAAATTAATTTTCGTTTTACCTGTGCCGAAAACAATTGTTAAGAGTCTAATCTTGGGTTAATTTACACTTGCGGCAGTATTGAGTTTTTATTAATTTAACAATCTAATGATTGTTAGGCTTTTTTGATAAATCGACAGTAGTTAGTGGTGTTTACTGTTTACCAATCTAACAGTCTATTGATTGTTTGTGCATTGGATGCACTAGCAGCAAAAATCCCAAAATCCCATCTTCAAGAAACCTTTGCTTTCGGTGATCATTTTTGAACTTTGAATAAAAATAATCCATAAGAAGTATTTAGCTTTGTTAACGGTGTACTCCATGAATGTTGATGTTGGATGGAAGAATGATCCTCTTATGGTTGTATGTAGCAGCATACTTTTGGTTAAGAAACTCCATCTACTTGTGAAATATAAATTGATAGAAGCTTAATCGGGAATTACAGATTCACATGGATTTTTGAATTGCACTGAAGTCGTTCGCTGAAATGCCCAAGAACTTTCGATTGAGATTTAAACATACTCTGGGCGATGGCAAACGTGTAATAACAGACATTAACTCACCTAGCTGTTTGACTACAAAACACAGTTGACTAACGGGTCAAAGACCCAAACACTAAACTGGACAAACTTAGGACCCAAACACTAAACCATACCAAAACTTACGACCCAAACACTAAATAACTCTATTCCGGAAATTATGGCGTGGTGTGATCGCGGGTGCTCCAGAGCATTCATTGATAGATTGAAACCATTAAGATTTAATTCTTTATTTTTGTTTGAGTGTCTATGTTGTATTTCTAGAATAACTCTGTTTGATTTTTCATTTAGTTTTTTTGGCATTGGATATTTAATTATTTTTAATTTTGGGAGAAGATTTTTTCATTTTTAATTATTTTTCATTTATTTCGCGGTGGCTTTAGATGTGGGTTGGATTTCGAGAGAAGATTTTTCTTGGACATTTTCGCCGAGGTAATGTCCGGACTAAGTGGGTATGACTTCTGTTCTCTCACAATTAGAAAATGTCTGGAAGGCACGAAACTAGAGTAGATGGGGCGGAGCTAAGAATCCATCTATGGAGTAGTTGAATTAAATACACTACTAACTACCGGTTACAACTAGAGGTTACTTCTTATCGTCTTTTGGATATGATCGGGTTTTTGCTGAAAGTGTAAAAGCTTCTCTTTGGAAATGGACGAACAAGAAAAGTGGAAATATGAAGAACAAACTTTGGGGTTACATTCTTTTTACAATTTGGTGGATAATTTGGCAAGAAAGAAATGCTAGATTATATGGCGGGAGAGAAATGCTAGATTATATGGCGATAAAATAAGAAATTTTGATCAGCTTATTATTGCTAAAGTGCACCTTAAATTGGGCTTTGCCTACTAAATTGTTTGATGGTTACTCTTTAATAATTGGGAGGCAGGGATTGGGGATTGTTAATTACTAGCTCTCCTTGATATTGTTTTTGTATTTGTCACTTTTGGTGACTTTTGCTCTTTAATTAAATTTTCCTTTTTCTTTGTCAACCAGCGATCTCCAAGTGGCCTACTGTAGATGGGGCAAAACGAGTTGCTGGTTTTTACGGAATTGAGGAGACGACCGTGCGGAGAAAACTCCTTAAACCGAGTAAACTGTTAAACCTCACACAGATGCACTGCAAGAAGGGAGTGCTTTGAATTCGAGAGATCAATCTGTAGTACTCTGGCCTAAACCAAGACAATGGTCGTTCCAGAGTAAATTCGGTCACAAGAGAGGATGGGTCGATCTGTAGGAGGGAAGCTGAGAAATGTGTGAGATCAATGGTGATCGAAAATTGTAGGTGTGTTGTGTATTCTGAAAATAAGATAAGTTCTGAATGATTGAATTTGCTCTGTTGAGAGTAATTGCTCAGATATTGAGTTGTTAATCTCGTGTTGTCCGTTTGACGTGAGATTGTCTTACCTCCCCTCAATCATGATTCAGGAACTTATTTATATTGCTAGAATTGTAAACACCATGATCCCATGAAGTGTGACAGTTGATGGAATCAAAGAGTGGAGAAGTGGAAATCGTGTTAAAACCAGTTGCTCAACGTGCGGAGGCTTGGTCGATTTTCCATCCACAACTTTGTTAACTCCTTCAACTGATTACACGACTTGCTCACATTCTCATCGTGTGTATGAACACACGTGCGTAGACCGCCAGACCAAAACCCTAGTTAATATCCCCCATGTGACACGATTGATGTCTCGTGGTTTAGTTAGTAAGTTGCTGACTTCATGGGACGATGAGTCCTTGTATTGTTGAGTCGAACATGATTTGAAAATGTTCTGAGACTCATGAATTTGAACATGTCTGTTGAGACAGAGGTACGATGTATGAATAAACATAGTTAACGTGAGCAAATATTGCTCATTCGATGAATTGTTGAATATTGATGGTTGAACCAATGTTCCTTGGTTTGAGCAAATGTTGCTCGTTTGATGAATTATTGGTAGCATGACCAAATAAAAAATTAATTTAAATACTCGCAACTGAACCAAGTATAATTAATAAAGTGTTGGCCATGAGATCATCGTAAAATTATTAGCGTTTGAATCTGGAATTATGAACCTTGGACTCAAAACCCTAATTCGATTAATTGATGATCAATTGATGGTTTATTGAAAATTAACCACGGAGTGAAGGAGGGACCGGCTACATGGGATCATGGGTCGACCATGTAGCGCCTAGATGCTCAAGTGAGCAAATACCAAGAATGATTAAATGCTGGTTTAATCATTTATTAAAATAATGCTCGTCTGAGCCTTAGGTGATAAACCTAATTAATTATGAACATATGAGGGGCCGACCAAGAGGTCATGAAACCGGCCCTGGGTCACGGGATCGAATGACGATCGTTTCATGAAATTCCAAAATTGTTCAGAAGAGTTTGAACCTAATATGAACAAATTAGGTCAAATGATGAAAATATATGGGACCGGCCTCTTGCAAGCCAAAGAGCCAACCTTGGTTGGTCAAGGTAATATGCTCATGTCATCAAAGTGTTCGCGTCTCAGTCCTGAGAATTTTGATATTTTCTGATGTGCGTTTGAGCAATCATTTGAGAAAATATGAAGAAATCATGGATTTTGTTGAAACTGGGGAAACTTCATGAGATGAAGGAATTATAAAATGAAGGAATCATGGAGTGTGGGACCGGCTATGGCTAAGGCATGGCCGGCCAGCCAATGAACACGGTCCCATGGCACTTTTCCTAATTTTATATTATTTTCATGATTTTATGAAAATATCATGAAATCAAGGAGTTTGTTGAAACCGAGTTTCCTTGAAGTGAAGGAGTTTCCATGAGGTGAAGGAAACATAAAAAATAATAATAATAAAATAAGAGGCGTGTGGGACCGTCTAGGGCATGACAGCCTGGTTAGGGCCCGGTCCCACAAGTTTACCTAATTTTATATTATTTTTTATGACTTTATTAAAATATCATGAAATCAAGGAGTTTCCATGAAGTGAAGGAAACATCAAAAATAATAATAATAAAAAAAAAAGAAGGTGGTACCGTCCGGCTAGGGCCCGGTCCCACGAGTTTACCTAATTTTATATTTTTTTTCATGACTTTATGAAAATATCATGAAATTAGGGAAATACCATGAGATCAAGGAATTTCATGGTATGAAGGAAAGAATAATAAAATAATAAGGAATGTAAGGTGTGGGACCGGCCACAACTAGGGCATGACCGGCCGGCTAGTAGGCTTGGTCCCGCATACCTTTCCTAATTATTTATGATTTCCTTGATGTGAAGGAAACACCATGAAATTGAGGAGTTTCCTTGAAACGAATGAATTTTGTTCAAATGAGGGAATTTTCATGGGATCAAGGAAAATAATAAAATATGATAAAATATAAAATTGGACGTGGGAATGGTCACGGCACGGCCGGACGGTGGGCCCAGTCCCCAGGTTAATATTTTATTATTTATTATTTTCTTTCCTATTTTGCATAGGTTCATCGTCCCGTCGTATTTTGAAATACTCATTCGTGCATTCAAGTGCTCGTTAGTGCATTATTGTTGAGTACACTTGCACCATTTTGGTCGGGGCTTACTCGATAGTAGCTCAGATGCCCGTGTGTTGAATATTTATTACTAACCCATGGAGTTCTGCTGGGAAGAACCATAAATTGAAGTAACGAAATATTATGAAAACATTGAATATTTTTCAGGGATTCAGTTAATGAATCTAATGGTTTAAGAATAATTAATTGATGGCTCTATACTAGTACGATCGTCTAGGGCATTAATTATTCGGGAATTGAGTGATATGAGCTTGTTGAAGCGTCATATTTCTTTTATATAGTCAGGGAAAACATTGTTACATCCTGAAGACGTTATTGCTCTATACTAGCATGCAAGCTGTCTAGGAGCCGTCTAATCTTGTAATTCTTTATAAAAGTGAAAACTGAAATTGCTCAGTATTCATGAGATATGTCGTTGCCTCAGCTGAGAGACTACATATCTACATATACTGTGAGAGACAATATTCTCAGTCAGAGATTCTCGTGGCATGAGCTTTCACGCTTTCGATAAGAGACATAAGCCTCAATACTCATCTTATTGCTGGATCAGGAGCATATACAGTTATGGGTTTACGATTTTAGACCTTGTCAAAAATCCACCATCTACATTAAGTCCCCTGCTGAGTGAGGGACAGTCATGTTCCTCAGTCAGCACTGAATGGTAATTTTCCAGTTATGAACGAAATAAGTAATTGAACTTAGTCGTAAGATAAGATGTTACCGTATATTTTCGATAGTACAAGCAAACCACGGCTTGAACGAAGATTCCAGTGGCATGATAGAGCATCGCCTAATGAGCATGAATTTGTGTTGAACCGCTGATTTTGATGACGGGACCTTGGTCATTTTAGGATTCACGGGCCGGGCCCAAGAAAGGAATCCGTTTTAGTGCGGACGTTCATTCGTTCGTTGGTTTAAGAAACAAACAAAATAGTCCTAAGTCTAATGATAAAAATTTTGTCTATGAGCTTTCACGAAAAACAAAATTTTATTTTTTAAATATGTGAGATTTCACAAAGTGGAATAAACTCTCGTTTCAAAGGTGGATGCAGAATTTTTTTTTGAGCAGACGTGCGTCTGTTAGTAATAAAATTTTGTTTATGAGCTTTCATAAAAAGAATTTATCTTTGAGCTTTCATAAATCTTTGAAAATATACTCTCGCTTCAAAGACGGATGCTCGCGCGAGGGAACCAAAATATATATATATGTTATTTTTCAAACTTACGTGAGTTTCACGTTAAATATATATATTTTTGTAAAACCAATGTTTTGATTTTGAACAACTGTTGAAAGTAGACAATTATTCATGGTGAAAATAATGTCTGTATGTAAATTTTCACAATTGTAGAATGGACGTCTGTCCAATTTTTGAAAAGCCATTGGATGCTAAAACTCACGTGGGTTGTTCACGGTTTTATGAAAATCAAGTCATGATTTTGAATAGTGAATTTTGCTCGTCTTTGCAGGTTTGAAGGAACGAGCAAGTTTTGAAATTCTGACGTTATAATTACTACAGCTAGTAAAATTGTAAATAGGTAAGAGTTTGATTGTTACCATTTTTGTAGACGTTGTTGTGAGCACCTTTATTCCATGATTCATTGTTTTGTCGAATCCTGCGCTTTGTATGAACGATGCGCTGAAATATCCACTTTGCAAGAATGACCGACTCCAAGGATGATACTTCCAAAGATGGTGTTTCCAGAGATGACATCTCTACGGATGAAACTTTAAGAAATGGTACTCCTGGGACCTCTGAGTGATGATGAGAGATCCTTCATATTGAGTTGTACTTCTGCTTATTTCATTATCTTTACCACTGGATGATCGTATAGTGAAATCCCGGATAAATGTAGACTCCACGGAAATAGAAGAAAGTCTGCGGGAGCGGAGAACCCAGAAGTAAGGATTACAGGATACTAGCAAATGACGTGCAGTCCCCAGCCGTTTCTATGGTGAGTTGTTAGCGCTCCTTGTGTCATGACTTTTCCCTGCCCGTGCAATTAGGATCACGATACCAAGGTTTGTTACTTCTTTTAGACTTAATCTCCATCGATCGACGGCCTTCAACTTGTTCTTGGGCAAACAATCCAGCACTGATGAAGAAGTCGATGCAAGCATCTCTTTCGTGCAGGCGATCGTGGCATCTCCTTGAATGAAATGATAATAATTATTGTTGATGAGTCCAGGAAGAAATCATTGTAGATGAGGAGCATGTTGATGAAGCGCACTCTTCTTTGGGGCATGGGAATATGGAGAATTCCCGAAATCCCGAACCAAATGGAGATAACGGCGTTATCAATGGAGATTCCGGCATTATCGAGCCTTCAAATGATTTAGAGACTCCCTTAGTAAGTATATCTCCTGTAATCTCTTCATAGAAGTATGAAATTGCTGATTTGTGAATGAATGAGAATCCATGTGAGTATACGAGTAATTTCGTCGAAACACGTCACCAGAAAATTTCAGACTTCAGTCTTTTAATAGAAACGCTGTAGAATCTTCGTCCGAAGTCGGATTTTCGCGGTCTGCATATGTATCTTCGTGCCCAGAAAATTTCCAAGCTTTTATGCAAAAGTTTTTTGAGTTTCGATCATGTTTAGGGCCTGAAAAAGTCGAAACAGTAAACTTACAGGAGACTTTCAGAATTTTTTCAGATTGTATGTTGTCCAATATTTTGGCCACATCTCCTTGCTCGTTTCTTCAATTGCTGTGAATTTTGGATATGTTGTAGAGGAAATCCATACGAAGAGAATGGTATATGACCCATCCCTAGATTCTTCACCAATTGCTCCCAGCTCGTCGGTTTGTACAGGACATTGCAAAATTATCTCAGACGAGCTTGCTGTAAAACACTCATGTTGTGTCTTTAGACCATTCGCTTGTGTCTTGAACGGTTGGTGAAGGATTTTAATGTCATTGATTCATTTGAGATCAGTACCCCTTGATTGATACATGAGTGTGGTGCTTGCAGTGTCGTCTTGTTTCTGTTAGTCGCAGAAACATCAATTCTTAAACCCTGGTCACGGGACCATAACTGAGGTTGCTCTCGAGAGAGGGTGATGTAATGACCATGGTTTCATGTCCCGGTGGTAGCATTCATTTTATGATGAATGATCAGCATATGAGAGCCTGGTGCCACGGGTCTTGGACTGTATAAACTTGATGAAGGACTTAGTGGGAAGACGTGGTAGACACCGATCGACTGTGGAAGTTATGAATCCCGTCTAAGAATTGATGCTTGCATGTTGTATGTTCTGGAAGCTGTAGGAACCTCATACGACGTCGGAATTCGATGCTTGACCCCAACTTTTGAAGCTAAGAGACTGAGTTATCAAATGAGAAAAGAATCACTCAATTTGGAGTTGCAGAGGTCAGCCAAAGAAGCGTGCACATTTGTAATTTGTAATCCCGTACAAATTTTTCAGATTTCGTAGACCTGACGGTAAAGGTCATATCTTTCAGCTCGTATGTCCGATTGATGCGCCCTTTTGGTATGTTGTAGAAGAAACATAGATGAACATCTTTTGTTGAGAAAGTGTTGTCCCATTCCTCACCCATTGGTACGTTTTTGTAAACCCATGGCCTGGAGCATGTCGTATCTCATTTGTAGAGGCGATGAGAACATCTTGTAGAAGACTTTGATTTGTGCCCGTCCATCGTGCAAGCTTTGGGAAGATGTTCATATTATCATGTTTTCATGTCTACATATCTTGATATGAATCATTAGGGCTTGGAGAAGTACGATCCATTGAGTAACACTTCAGAGAATGGATAGTTGATGAATCCGGATGTTGTGTCTGAGACTGTTATTGATGCTGAGATCGTGATTCAATTTTCTCCAGAAATTCTTGTTGATGCTGAGACCATGAATGAAATTCCTCTACGTATCCTTGCTGATGCCGATACTATGGTTGCTACATAGACCGAAGATGATAATCTTTGCTCCTTCATCCAGTGAGCCTTTATATGCACGAACTAGTTGGTGGGTTGAGCATTCCCAAGATAAAGGTGTACTAGGATTTCAACCCAAATTCTCCTGAATATGAATTTACTGTGAAGTGGCTTCGTCAGGGATTCGTTGTTGTTGCGCGGTAGATAGCAGAAGTTGTATTCATTCTGGATATGATTGGTGAAGAGAGGAAGTTTCCCAGTCATGAAGGGGTTGTTAGCAGAGTTAAACGAGTTTGTAGCATCCATTGATGAATGATGTCGCATCTGCTTCAGAAGTCTCATCGTGGGATAGTGAAGACTTATCGATTTGTAATTCAGCCACACTTTGATCGTGTCGGTGTTGAACCATTGTGTCACCGTCGATATATTGTGTTGAAGCTAGATGCGCTATTATCGAAGTTGTACTCTTTGATTGGGAGTATAATTCGAAGGCTTCTCATATGCTTGAGCGCTGAAGCGTCAAACGTCTTAGGCTTGATCGTCTCGGCCCCGTGTATCTTCTGTTGATTTGGCATTCCACAGCGATAGTGGGATTCAACATTTGTGCAGACATAAGAGATTTATGATTTTGTGGCACTCGTGGTCATTCGTGCAAGTCTGTGGAGAAATTACTAAAGTGTTCTTTGCTATGCTTCCGTCATCTCTCAGTAGTGAACGTCTCGGTGAGATGCTCGATTCGAAAGATTCAACCACTTGGTAAAATATTGCTGGAGTGAGATTACCCACTCATAACGTCTTGTAAAGTTGCTAGTAATTGAGTCCCCATGCTAGGATAACATGTGAGGAAATAAATGACATAGACACGGAAGGAACAAGAGTGCGGAACCTCTTGATGAACATGCACTTGCAAGTTCTTTCTTCAACCTCGTCAAAGTTCGGAAATTTCTCCCTCTCCGATGATGGGATGTCCGTAAAATATTCTAGATCCGAAATTTCTTAGGTGGAGAGATGTGCAACTAAGGGTGCTTTGTCAGTAGCCATATTTTCATCATGGATCCATGCTCGTCTGAATATCATGTCATACCCTGGATCTTCCTAATTGTGTGAAACCTGGTTTCTGTCCAGGTTGAACCCATTTTCACTTTGAGAGTGATGTAGGCATATGTATCTCTGAGCATTTCTTCATGATCTCTGATTGATATGGGAGCATGTATAGCTTCTTTTATAGTGATGCCTGCAGCTCTGAGGGTTTTCAGTGGGATAATGTTGATAGTTGTGCCAGCCTCGATCAACGTTCTCCAAATTCGTTCCTTTGAGATTGACTATGATAAACAGTCCCAGTTGTACATATCGTTGTTTGTGGCCGGAGGCTCAAGAAGTATTTCCGGAAATGGACAGTCGTCTTCCTGACACTATGTGATTCAGCATTGTGAACATGTCTTTCCTTTATGCCTTCGACAAATAGAGCAATTCACATATATGTTCGACTAAGGATTGAACTTCTTCTTTGAGAGGTTATTCAGAGAGTGAAGGTATTGATTGGGAGAGGTTCTTGTGTACTCCTTCAGTCCCCAGTTAAAGCTCTCTTGGGATTCTCCGTTTCTTCTTCAGTTGGTTATCTCCTGATAAATGGAAATTTGATTGCACCATCTTAAATCTAGACTTCAAGTAACTCGATCACTTCTTCAATTTGAAGAGGGGGGTTTGAGTCTGTCTGGTCATTTCCCCATTTGTTGATGCTAGGTCGAGGTTTGTGCATTTCAGGATTGGTTATCCTTTCTTTGTGCTTTTGGAGGAGCCTGAGAGATTGGAGGAGCATGCTTGTGTTGTGGTGCCTCGTCTTTCCTTTTGCTTCCTTTCAGCAACAACGTTTGTTGAAGTCTAGAGATTGTACTGATTGTTGACTAGGCATCAGCTGCTTCGAGGTTCCTCGACCTTGCAGACTTTTCTCTTTCCAGTAAAGCAGGTGCAGTAGTCGTTGATCGTTTGGCTGCTTCATGAAGTTCTGAGAAAGTCTGGAACCGGAGATTTTCCAGCAAGGCTCTGTAGACCGGGATTATTCCGTCGATGCACAAGTCTACAAGTTGCTGCTCCGTGACATTTGGATCGTGGCAATCCAAGGCTTGAACTCTGAACCTTTTCACATAGTCATTGAGATGTTCATTGCTCCTTTGAAACATCCTTCCTAGATCAGAGAGAGTGATTTGCTCCGAAACAAAGAAATATTTTCTGTATAAAGCATTAATCATCTATCCCTAACTGGTGATACTTCCTGGTGAGATGTTGTACCAGGTATATGCTCTTCTTGTTAGAGAATTTGAAAATTCCTTCAGACGGACGACATGATTGTGTTCATGCTCACCCAACGATTCTAAGAATCGAGAAACATGTTCTCGAGCGTTGCCTGTTCCATTGTAAAGTGTGAACGTTGGAGAAGTGTATCCCTTCGGAATAGGAATCCTTTGTGTATCAGCAGGATATGGAGGTTGGTGAAGATGTACAGAAGGTGTTTTGTCTTTCCCACGATCCTCCAAAAGACGTTCCAGGTCTTCATGAGTGATGAAACTGGATGGCTCTTTCGCTGGTGGATTATCTGCATCCTTAGGAACTTCCACACCGCCTACTACGTGGATCGGAGTGACCTCAGGGTCAGCGTCTGAAGACGTTTCTTTAGCTTTTTATTTCTCCTGAGTTTCTCTGACATCTTGTCTATAAGAGTCTTGAGATAGTTGAATAGTTCCTTCTGAGTAGCAGCCATGTCAGTTTGATTTTTTGCGAGAGTCTCTTGCACCTTCATAAGATCACCTATGGTAGGTGGATTTTCTCTGACTTCTTCAGGAAACCGACCGGAGAGTGGATTGTTGATGGTGCCGGTGTCGTCACTTGCATGGGTGATCACTGGAGCACCATTGCTTGGAGGAGTAGTAGTGGAAGGTTGCGCCGGAAGAGTGGTAGTGGCAGGTTACGCCAGAGGAGTGGTGTTGGCAGTACCACTAGAGCTTGCAATATTAGAGTCGGGTGTTGAATCCGGGTTGGTAACTGAACCAGACCTAAGATCGACCATCTTTGTGAGAAGTGAGATTGCAACCGAGATAATGATCTCCCACTGTGGTCGCCAATCTGTAGATGGGGCAAAACGAGTTGCTGGTTTTTACGGAATTGAGGAGACGACCGTGTGGAGGAAACTCCTTAAACCGAGTAAATTGTTAAACCTCACACAGATGCACTGCAAGAAGGGAGTGCTTTGAATTCGAGAGATCAATTTGTAGTACTCTGGCCTAAACCAAAACAATGGCCGTTCCAGAGTAAATTCGGTCACAAGAGAGGATGGGTCGATCTGTAGGAGGGAAGCTGAGAAATGTGTGAGATCAATGGTGATCGAAAATTGTAGGTGTATTGTTTATTCTGAAAATAAGATAAGTTCTGAATGATTGAATTTTCTCTGTTGAGAGTAATTGCTCAGATGTTGAGTTGTTAATCTCGTGTTGTCCGTTTGACGTGAGATTGTTTTCCCCCCTCTCAATCATGATTCAGGAACTTATTTATATTGCTAGAATTGTAAACACCATGATCCCATGAAGTGTGACAGTTGATGGAATCAAAGAGTGGAGAAGTGGAAATCGTGTTAAAACCAGTTGCTCAACGTGCGGAGGCTTGGTCGATTTTCCATCCAGAACTTTGTTAACTCCTTCAACTGATTGCAGGACTTGCTCACATTCTCATCGTGTGTATGAACACACGTGTCGTAGACCGCCAGACCAAAACCCTAGTTAATATCCCCCATGTGACACGATTGATGTCTCGTGGTTTAGTTAGTAAGTTGCTGACTTCATGACTTCATGGGACGATGAGTCCTTG
The DNA here is from genome assembly GCA_023531295.1 of Papaver armeniacum. NCBI lineage: Eukaryota > Viridiplantae > Streptophyta > Magnoliopsida > Ranunculales > Papaveraceae > Papaver > Papaver armeniacum. Next base: position 886,042 of record JAJJWW010015270.1, read on the forward strand.
TATTGTTGAGTCGAACATGATTTGAAAATGTTCTGAGACTCATTAATTTGAACATGTCTGTTGAGACAGAGGTACGATGTATGAATAAACATAGTTAACGTGAGACAATATTGCTCATTCGATGAACTGTTGAATATTGATGGTTGAACCAATGTTCCTTGGTTTGAGCAAATATTGCTCATCTGAGCAAATGTTGCTCGTTTGATGAATTATTGGTAGCATGACCAAATAAAACATTAATTTAAATACTGGCAACTGAACCAAGTATAATTAATAAAGTGTTGACCATGAGATCATCGTAAAATTATTAGCGTTTGAATCTGGAATTATGAACCTTGGACTCAAAACCCTAATTCAATTAATTGATGGTTTATTGAAAATTAACCACGGAGTGAAGGAGGGACCGGCTACATGGGATCATGGGTCGACCATGTAGCGCACAGATGCTCAAGTGAGCAAATACCAAGAATGATTAAATGCTGGTTTAATCATTTATTAAAATAATGCTCGTCTGAGCCTTAGGTGATAAAACCTAATTAATTATGAAGAGACGAGGGGCCGACCAAGAGGTCATGAAACCGGCCCTGGGTGGTCACGGGATCGAATGACGATCGTTTCATGAAATTCCAAAATTGTTCAGAAGAGTTTGAACATAATATGAACAAATTAGGTCAAATGATGAAAATATATGGGACCGACCTCTTGCAAGCCAAAGAGCCAACCTTGGTTGGTCAAGGTAATATGCTCATGTCATCAAAGTGTTTGTGTCTCAGTCCTGAGAATTTTGATATTTTCTGATGTGCGTTTGAGCAATCATTTGAGAAAATATGAAGAAATCAGGGATTTTGCTGAAACTGAGGAAACTTCATGAGATAAAGGAAAATAATTATAAAATGAAGGAATCATGGAGTGTGGGACCGGCTATGGCTAAGGCATGGTCGTACGGCCAATGAACACGGTCCCATGGCACTTTTCCTAATTTTATATTATTTTCATGATTTTATGAAAATATCATGAAATCAAGGAGTTTGTTGAAACCAAGGAGTTTCCTTGAAGTGAAGGAGTTTCCATGAGGTGAAGGAAACATAAAAAATAATAATAATAAAATAAGAGGCGTGTGGGACCGGCTAGGGCATGACCGGCCGGCTAGGGCCCGGTCCCACGAGTTTACCTAATTTTATATTTTTTTTCATGACTTTATGAAAATATCATGAAATTAGGGAAATACCATGAGATCAAGGAATTTCATGGGATGAAGGAAAGAATAATAAAATAATAAGGAATGTAAGGGTGGGACCGGCCACAACTAGGGCATGACCGGCCGGCTAGTAGGCTTGGTCCCGCATACCTTTCCTAATTATTTATTATTTCCTTGATGTGAAGGAAACACCATGAAATTGAGGAGTTTCCTTGAAACGAATGAATTTTGTTCAAATGAGGGAATTTTCATGGGATCAAGGAAAATAATAAAATATAAAATTGGACGTAGGAATGGTCACGGCACGGCCGGCCGGTGGGCCCAGTCCCCAGGTTAATAATTTATTATTTATTATTTTCTTTCCTATTTTGCATAGGTTCATCGTCCCGTCGTATTTTGAAATACTCATTCGTGCATTCAGGTGCTCGTTAGTGCATTATTGTTGAGTACACTTGCACCATTTTGGTCGGGGCTTACTCGATAGTAGCTCAGATGCCCGTGTGTTGAATATTTATTACTAACCCATGGAGTTCTGCTGGGAAGAACCATAAATTGAAGTAACGAAATATTATGAAAACATTGAATATTTTTCAGGGATTGAGTTAATGAATCTAATGGTTTAAGAATAATTAATTGATGGCTCTATACTAGTACGATCGTCTAGGAGCATTAATTATTCAGGAATTGAGTGATATAAGCTTGTTGAAGCGTCATATTTCTTTTATATAGTCAGGGAAAACATTGTTACATCCTGAAGACGTTATTGCTCTATACTAGCAGGCAAGCTGTCTAGGAGCCGTCTAATCTTGTAATTCTATATAAAAGTGATAACTGAAATTGCTCAGTATTCATGAGATATACCGTTGCCACAGCTGAGAGACTACATATCTACATATACTCTGAGAGACAGTATTCTCAGTCAGAGATTCTCGTGGCATGAGATTTCACGCTTTCGATAAGAGACATAAGCCTCAATACTTGTCTTATTGCTGGATCAGGAGCATATACAGTTATGGGTTTACGATTTTAGCCCTTGTCGAAAATCCACCATCTACACCTACACTTGGGTCAACAGCTTAAATAATGGAATGGAATAGGAGATTCTGCCTCCCGACATATACTGAACGTGGCTTACTGCTACTGCATAGAATTTGAAAATCGTGATTTAAATCTTATAAGATAAAGTTAGTTTTCTTCCTTTCTTTCTTGGTAGAATCAACAAGAACCTTGAAAAATATTCACCCAGATGCTCTCAAGAGTTGGGATATCATACTAATTTCATAATGGTGCACTTTGTGCAACAACTTTTCATTTTTGGTAAATACTAAAGCTTATCGACCATTGAAAATATTGGTAGGTTCTAAATTTTAATAACCTAACAAACAACTAACACGCAGAACAAGAAAGGAAATTATATTTTCCAGCGTTAACAACTATGGAAAACATGACTATAAACACTCGCAGCAGGGGAGAGAATATAAGAAACTAATGAAGTAAACGATCAGGATACTTAAGGTATATGTTGCACCACCGATTAATTCAAGTACGAGCATCTAAGCATCAAATGACATCAATTGTTCAGATTGCTCAACCATTAAATGCAAAACTTTTCACAGCCAGTATTGTGGTTTTTGATTAGAGGTTGATACGTCATTCCTTTACAGAATGTTTTCATGCATGGTTTCCCTTACCAAAAAATTTTGCAGCTCGGCCTGTCTCTTAGGCATGCAGTACGAAACCATCAATTAAAAATAATTAACATATATTACTCAACGGAGAAACCATAATTTGAGATGTAAAAATTAGTGATTTCAGATAAATATCAAAAATCATATCAATAGATGGATAAGAAATGAATGTGAGATATAAACATATAAATCAGCATTAATTCAAAATTACCGTTGGATAACACACTAACAACTGTAATAAAGGAGTAGAAGAAAAACGAAGGTAAACAAGATCCTCAATCACCACCTTCCTTTAAGATAAATTAATGGAGTCATTTTGACATTGAACTTTATAGATTCAAATCTAAGAAAGAACACAACCACCTTCATGGAGATATCAAAAATTGTTGATCAAATATAGAATGTAATTGGCCCGATGAGAATCTCAATTATACAGAACTTAAGAGTTATTTCCAGTTGCAGGAAATGCTACAACTTATTTTCATTTATATGTGTATGATCTTTATCATGCTTTCTCTATTGGAGTTCATGATGTATCCAACTAGATATTTATGTTCTTAATACATATCAATCCTTCTTGGCGAAAGTCAAAGTCACTCTACAATACAACGTCTTAACAAATGAAAAGTTTTACAACATACAAACTTAATGATGGATATAGGTTCACTTAGATATCTAAGTGCTATCTTATGTGCTTTCTCTTATATGATCTTTTGTCAAGTTAGATTAGCAACTTGAAATGAAAAATCAAATTCCAAAAAAGTTATACAGTCGAACCTCGATAAACAAATATTCGATAAATGAATAACCTCGCCAAATGAACAATTTTTTCCGGTCCCGACTTGGGCCAAGGGGATAAATGAATAACCTCGCTTAATACATTAATAAATAAAAAAAATTGAATCCTTAAAGGCCCTATAGAAATATAAACGAATAATCACTAAATTTCATATAAAAAAATATATATATATGTGAATAAACAAATATACATAATTAGAAAATTTTACATAGAAATATATGTAGAAAGAAACTAAAATGTGAAGTTAATTCTTCATCTATGGTTGATTGTTTTTTTTTTCCACCCAAACCAAAATGCACCGCATCCTTAATTTTATGTAATGCTTGCATAATTTCTGGAATATTTTGCTCATGTTATAACAAGTAATTTTTTATGGTGATCATCGCTTGAAAGGCATCTTTGAATGACATATTTGGTACGATGCTACTATTAGCTGGTTCAGGATCATTCTCATCATATATTACTGACTCAATAATTTCTTCGTCTGTTGGAGATTCAATAATTGCATCATTTTCGTTAGGATAGTTTAAAAGATGTTCGACGTCCATCACATTTCTATAACGTAAATTAAAAATGACACCAGTTAATCCTTGGTGACCAATACCCTCTAGGTAAATTTGTACATCTTCTCTCATACATTTTAACTTCTTAATTAAGAAAATACCATATAAATAAATAAATATATTCATTTATCAATAAATAAATAACCCCGCTAAACGAATATTTTTTCTTGGTCCCGATGGCATTCATTTATCGAGGTTTAACTGTACTTGCTAGATTAACTCAGAAACTACTTTACAGTTTTTGGCTTTATCATTAGATGTAAATAATAAAACTAATAATTCTTTATAAAAATTGTGGTTTTTAGACTGGTAATAGAAAAAAAATTCAAGAATTTGTGGTAGACGCTGGGCATCAGTTGAATGAAACCTCATATAATACCTTGGTGTAACTAATAAAACCAATAATCCTAATTTATTTTTATGTTTTTTAGATTGGCAGCGGAAAAACTTTTCCAAGAATATTCGGCAGATGTTGAGCATCAATTTAACAAAAACTCCAACGATATCTCATGCATAACCAAGAAACATTATGAGCAGATAACTACATATGTTAGTATAGAATATAATATATATTTTCCATCTTGAAACTTGATGGAGAAGGTCAATTATTTATTTTTCACATTTTACACATTAGTAGTCCCATGCATGTGTTTAAAATCTATTAAGATTTTATGGCCATGACATGCTTTAATTGTCACCTATACATCAGTCTGAAAACTGTTGCGATTCCGAAATGCTAGAAATTATTGATGAATCTCTACCCTGAAAATTTAATTTTGGTCTTCTTGATTTCGGTTTGAAAAGAGATCGTTTAATGAAAAAAATCAAGTAATGAAATGGTTTGGTAAAGTTATTGCATATATGTGCATTATTGAATTCTGAAAACGTTGATTATCTCATATGCACTTTTTTAACACTTGAGTAGATGTGAAAAAATACGAACGATGGAACAAGTTGAAAACTTTGTTGGTGCTAAATTTCTCGACAGAAAAAATCAACATAGCTCTTTTAGATAATCAAAATGTACGGTACATGGTATACATAGTAGAAGGAACAAAATCTCTATGTATGGGAAATAAGTCAATTAATTATTTGTTATATATATATATGTAAGGTTCTAATTATTTTTCTCTTAATTCGAGGTACACGAATTCTTTAATAAGGTGATGATGTTCTTATAATTAGAAAACAATAGAATGAACATACGAGATTTTAAGAGATATCAATCATTTTAAGTAAAGTGTCAAAGTATCCCTGCATTATAGCATCTCTATGAATGTAAGACGATACAATCTTCCAACGGCCGATTTGTCCAAAAGGGAACCAAAAATCAAGAAAATACTCTTTCCACGCGAAGATAAATAATCCTTTGTGGTGTAACTTGCTGAAACTTGATTATGCCTATCAGAAGAAAAAACAACCATCACTTGACAACGAGGAGATTAAACTTTTGATTAAGTATCAAGAGTTCATGGAAGAAAGACTAACGGTGATACTGAGAAATAGCAAGACACATTACACAACAAAAGAAAGAGAAAGCACTTTTTATAGGACTCTCGTAGGTCCTTAATCATATCCAAGATATTCGGATAACGAAGACGAATTAAAGAATTTTCAGCAGGATCCAAATAAAAAAAATGAACAATATTACAATGTTATAACATCTTTTAAGTGTTTGATGTTCCACGATTTTGATCGGATTAAGAACAACGGTAAGCTAAACAGTAATATCTGATTATCATATGACAATATGATGCTTGAGATTTATTTGAAGAATGAAGAGCTTATTGAATATAAGGATGACAACCACAATTTAGCTACTCAAGTAAATCAACAAGGAGGAGATTGAAATTCATGGATGGGTCAAAGACATAATTATTCACTTTTACGAATTTTGTTTAATGGATCTTAATTATTTTGTTATATTAATGTTCTTGAAAAGGTATGCTATAGCTCCTGTTCATAATATTGTTCGTATTATCCCACAGTTCCCCGGGTTTTTGGTTGTATCAAAAGGCATTGACTACTGATTGGACAAATTCAATATCTTTTGCATTATTTATCTTATTATTTACCTAATTACTGTTTTGGTATTTGAATTCTTATTTAAACTTTTTTTTCTTCTGAATAGATTTTTTGGATTTTTTTTTTTCAAAGAAAAAGAATTAGACTTATATTACTTTTAAGTATTTAAAACTACCTTCAAAATAATTTTTTAATTCGTTCAAGTGAATAAATTTACTCTAGATAAACGACTACACGTATGTTCCCGCGCTTTCGTGTTCTAATTTGTTAACCCCGCATCATCCATGTAAGCTTGGTTGCGCGGATACTTCTAATAGGTACATGGTGTTCACGTTTAATTAATTACCACTTCAATTATTTTGGAATCAATGAATAGAAATGTCATTAAGGAATTTTTTTAAATAAACAATCAATAGTGATACCTAGATTGAACAGAAAAATATTGATAATATTTTAAAATATATCATTGGACATAACAAGTTAGACCCCGAATTATATTACAAAGACTTAATGACGCATGACACTAATCACGGGTTGATCCGGGGCCGTAAGGCCCCGATGATACCTAGTACATAATATAATAAAAATATGGGAAATAAAAAAGAAAAATCCCTTTTGATCCTGCTTATGCCGACAACTGGATTCGATCTTCGGAAATCGCTTATAGCCAATAGCTTTCATACACAATCTATTATAAGATGCTCGGTGATTACAGCAACGTGTTGATGACGTTTTGTGAATTAGAGAAAGAGTGTGTAAATTAGAGAAAGAGAGAAGGAAATACAAAGTAGAAGGGAAGAAGAGAGATAGATTTCTTGTTCATAGTGTACAGAATACAATGCTTAAGCCTTTTTTTTTTTTTTTAGATTTTATTAACATAACTTTCCCTTACTTTCCTTGTTTCTTCCTTAATACTCTAGGCTTTGTTAAATTTCTCTAAAAATCTGAAATGATTCTTGTGTGAGGTATATAAATTTTACAATTTCACTATTCACAGTGGCTTCTACTATCTTCTATATCTCTAAGTTAACATCGATTCAATCTCTTTTACTCATATTTGATTGCAAATGGTTGTATGTTTGTTGAGAGAAGAAGAGATTGCAAAGTTGGCGACCAATAGATCAATCATTCGTTGTTTTTTTTTTTTGTTTTTTAGTGTGGAAAAAGCTTTCTAGTAGTGTGATGGAATTCACTAGAACTTAAATTTCAAGTATGGACAATTTATTGGCATTGAAGAAAATTTTGAATTATATTTCACATTAATGATTATCAACTGCTTGATCTATCATTTTAACGAGTTCCATCATTCATCAAGCCAGAAATAATAATTAAGCTATATACTTTTTTAATTTATGAATTATCTCCTGGGCCCGCCCGGCCTGAACTATATTATTTCACGGATATGGACATGCCGTGGACATTAAATTTTTGCTAATGTCCGGTTCGGCCTAACCTATTAAACTTAATGGGTAGTAAGGACTACAAGTACAGACCGTCATATGCTATAATAGGGCTTGGACTGGCCTGCCCGGTCCGACGTACACCAGCCCCGCAAGTGCGGGTACCTGCCTTTAGCAATCTTGAGTTTCCGGTAGTCCCTTCATATAATTCCATCTCAGGAACCATGATACATTGTATATATAATTTGAGGCCGAAATACTGGCTCGAATGAAAGTTAGGCCAAAAACTTGAATTCTAGAGCTCCTGGCCCCCTACCAATAGGAATTGAGGGTTTCAAATGAATTTTTAATGCTTTCAGTACCCACGTCTAGGTGAGTAATGAGTACTTTTCAAAAATCATAGAATTAAAACCTGATTTCCATTCGCTTCGTCTCTTTGTTTTCACGAAACCCTAACTTTTCCATCTTCCCTTCCACTTCCTCCGATAGCCACCACCAACTCATGTTTCACCACCATATTGTTTGATGCTTATGGGATACATATCAAGCACCTAAGATTCTAAAAGCGAATATCCTAACCCTTATTCTCTTCTCTACCCTCATCTATTCGCTCTTAATTCTCAGTGACAAAAATGGTGAAAAAACGTTCTGCTACACCATCAAGGACGAGAGACGAAGCATGTCATAATCCATATTTACGTACAAAATAAAATCAGGAATACAAATCCACTTACCAGACATCTATTGTCATATTATAATTATTATTATTATTTTCTCTACTTTGCTATACTTTACTCATCTTCAGTGAATAAAGTTGTTACTTCTTCATATTACAGAGGTTCTGTTATTGCTTGCGTGAGAGTCATGCTACAAGGAGGCTTACTTTTGATGGTGGCTTGATGAATTCAAAAGTGAGTACTTTTTTATTTTTTGCATTAAACCTTGGAACTATTTGTATTTTCTTTTTTTGGGCTAGATTTCTTGAGATTTCGGGGGTTTATATATCTGAACTTATTTCGTTTAGTGTTGGTTCTTGCTGTTACAGGTCTTTGGTTGGGAGATGTAACATAACCATGTAAAAGGCGGTAAGTAATATTTCACTTTGGGGGTTATGACTATTTGTCATTTTCACATCCATCATTTAAAATTATTTTATATTCATTATTGTAGGTTCAGTTATATTTCTGTGCTAAGTTCCCATTTTTATTGTTTGCTTTACACAAATTCTTGGTTCTTGGACTTTCGCAGGGTGAGGGTTCACTAAAGGGTGCTTATAGACAGATTTCCATGAACCAGAAATGTTATGCCTATGAAAGGACTAAAGGCATTCCATACATGCTGTGTTAGTCAAGTTCTATTTTTGGGAAACCCTTATGTTTCACCTGTCTTCGTGCAAGCACCTGCTATGGAATGACTGACCAGCTGCAGTTAATTTTCTTATGGGAGACGAATACTATTGTTGTTCCAATTGAGTGCAAAGCGTTTGATTTCCAGAAGTAGGATGATATGATCAAGTATGGCTGGATCTTTGATTCATGTATGAACTATAAACTTAGCATTGTACTGGTGAGCATCTCTAAATCCAGCAAAAATAGTATATCAGACTAAGAGCAGTTCTTATGGTAATGTTCAAACTCAAAATTTTGTTGAGCCACGTGGATGGTCAAACGGGTTTATCCATTGGGTATCTCCACTATGATAAAGCAGGGAAAATGAACATATTTGGTTTTCTAGGGCCCCACTAGTATTATTTCTTTTTAATATAAAATGCTTTGTAGGATAAAGTTAAAATATAAAATATAATATTTGTGAGATAAAATAGGATAAAAGTGAGATAAAATAGGATAAAGTGAGATAAATATTAGTAAAATAACAGAATTTGCAGTGGACGTTCGTGGTAGAAACGCCGGAGTTTGTGGTAGGAACGTCCGCGTTTGTGGTAGGAACGTCCGCGTTTGTGGTAGAAACGCCCGCGTTTTTTCTTGGCTCGCGCGTCCATACCACAGACGCGCGCTGGATGTTCCAACTCAATGTTCAAAGCAACATATTTGTTGATTTGAACATCCATTTTTCATGTTTGTTCATTCCATAGTGGGAGCAAAATGAACAAAATCTGAGTTTGTTCATTCCATAGGAACTGCTCTAAAAGTGAAAATCCAATTTATTGGATATTTGTTTTTGCAGAATGATGATTTGAAACCATTCATGCTCGGCTCTCCATGCCACCAATGAGAAACTGCTGCTCCTAGCTGAACTTGGTTAGCATATGTACCTTCTAAGGTTCGTTCTATTAAAAAAAAAAATTCCGTTAGATGTATTAACGCTAACCCAGTTTAAGCTAGGAAAAATAATACTATTCTATTTTATATTGCTCCTCATCTAGCCTCTATATAGTCATGTTTTTTTTTTTTTATGTTGCAATCATTCATTTCTGTCGAAACAGCCTTCGTTGAAATTATCCTTTTTGTTTGCCAATATTGAGTGTAATCTTACCTTAGTAAAGCAAGGGTCTTCCAAATTCTTGCATTTCCCACCAATAAAGTAATACAGTAGCAGCAGTAAACCAAACTGCATCTGTATTATGTCTTGACTTTTGACTATTGCATTTCCCACTTATAAAGTAATACAGTAGTAGCAGCCGTAAACCAAACTGCAGCTGTATTATGTTTCGAATTTTGAGTATATACTGCGGCCAATGATGATAGATAGTTGAAGAGTCCAGTACACTTTGTTAGCTTCATGAATTTGTGTTTAGGTATAAAACAAGGTCAAGAGAATGTTGTGATTACACAACAAATTAGTACAGAGATGGGATAAAATGGAGGATAATTGGTGTTAAACACCTCTTGAATCAGAGATCCAAGCCAAATTTCTGTGCTAAGAAGCGCAACCAAGGGAATAAAAATTTCATTAATTTTCAGATGGGATTCAACGAATCCTTCTTACAGCTTAAATGACCAATAATTGGGTCTTAACCTAATGAATGGATCACACACACGTGTCCATAATCCGATGGCTAGTAATGAGCTAGATATAATTGTTAAATACATCCAAGTTATTGCTAAAGGCAGACTAAAGTGATAGCCCATACTAGTCATACTTTGACAATACCTACCCATGAAAAACATCCTTGTCCTCAAGGATGAACTTAGGATAGTGTGTTCGAATATTAGAGATGTTCTCCCAAGTTGTATTTTCAGAAAATGAGTTAGTCCATTGGATCAAGACTTGTCTGACATGTTGCTTGCCCTGCAGAATTTGCCGTGAATCCAAAACCTTTTCAGGGAGCATAATCACTTGGCCTTCATGGTCCACCACTGGAAGAGAGGGGGAAGGAGTGTGCCGCTGGCCAATGTGCTTCTTGAGTTGAGAGATATGAAATACAGGATGAATGTGAAAGTGTGAAGGAAGATCCAACCTGTAAGCCACTTTGCCAATTCGCTTCATAACTTGATAAGGGCCATAGAATTTGTATGAGAGCTTAAAATTTTTCCTCAAGGAAAGAAATGACTGCCTGTAAGGTTGAAGTTTAAGGTAGACAAAGTCTCCAACTTCAAAGGTTCTATCTTGTCTGGATTTGTCAGCATATAGCTTCATTCTTTCCTGGGCTTTATGAAGTGATTCTTTGAATATATCAAGAAGAGAAGCTCTATCTCTCAAGTATGTCTCAACTGCAGCAACTGAAGTGGTAGTAGCAGAAGGAAAAGCAAGATGAGGAGGAACATACCCATATAGTGCCTGAAAAGGAGAAGTCTTGAGGCTTGTGTGGTAGCTAGTATTATACCACCACTCTGCTAAGGCTAAGAAATCAGTCCACTTCCCTGGTTTGTGGACAATGATGCACCTCAAATAATTCTCAACACAAGCATTGACCCTTTCAGTTTGGCCATCAGTTTGGGGATGATATGCTGTGCTAAGGTTGATGCTAGTACCCAATGCTCTAAATAAATCCTGCCAGAAGTTGCTGGTGAAGACTTTATCTATGTGAGACACAATGGAAGAGGGTAATCCATGCAACTTAGCCACTTGATTCAGAAATGCATGAGCTACAGATGCAGCAGTATAGGGATGTTGTAGAGCTAAGAAGTGAGCATATTTTGTCAGTCTGTCTACTACCACCAAGATGACACTTTTCTTGCTGCTCATAGGCAAACCCTCTATAAAGTCCATTGTTATATGTTGCCAAGCATGTGCAGGGATAGGTAGAGGTTGGAGCAATCCAGCTGAGTTGGTGTTATCCGCTTTGTTTCTTTGGCTGATGTCACACTGGGATACAAGAGAAATGATGTCTTTATGGATACCTGGCCAATGAAAATGACTTCTTGCTCTCACTGATGTAGCTTGAATGCCATAATGTCCTCCAATGGCAGAAGTATGGAGGGACTGCAAGAGTTTTTCTCTAATTTGAGCACCAGTACCAATGTAAAGCTTATTTTTATATCTCAGAACACCATCAATAAGTGAGTAATTAGGCAGAGAATCAGAACTGAGTAGTAGTTGAGAAATGAGTTGATTTGTTTTGGCATCATCAACATAACTCTGTTGAACTTCTTGTATCCAAGTTGGTCTAGATATGGCCATTGAATGGCAAGCAGCAGAATCTGAGGGTCTTCTAGAAAGTGCATCAGCAACCACATTGTCACAGCCTTTTTTGTACTGAATTTCATAATCAAAGCCAAGCAATTTGATGATCCATTTTTTTTGGAATGCAGTTGTAACCTTCTGGTCCAATAGGTACTTCAGACTTTGATGGTCAGTTTTGATAATAAATTTAGTACCTTGGAGATAATGCTTCCACCTTTGAACTGCAGTAACAATGGCTAGAAATTCCTTCTCATGAGTAGAGAGTTTTGCAGGTCTAGGTCCTAGTGGTTTGCTGAAGTAAGCAATTGGTTTCTTGTCTTGCAAAAGGACAGCTGCAATGCACATGTCACTAGCATCATTTTCCACTACAAAGGGCTTAGAAAAATCAGGTAAAGCCAATACAGGTGTAGAGCTCAATGCCTGTTTGAGATTCTCAAATGCAGTTGTAGCAGCTGAGCTCCACTGGAATGAGTTTTTCTTGAGGAGATTAGTTAGTGGCTTGCTTATAACTCCATAATGCTGCACAAAATTTCTGTAGTAACCTGTAAGGCCCAGAAACCCTCTCAGCTCTTTAATGTTCCTTGGAATTGGCCAAGATTGCATACAAGCAATTTTATTGGGATCAGCACACACACCCTCTGCTGTGACTATATGAACCAGATACTCCAAGAAAGGTTGGCCAAAGCAACATTTGGACAAGTTGGCAAATAGTTGGTGTTGTCTTAGCAATGTAAAGACCAATCTGAGATGCTCCAAATGTTCACTCATGCTTTTACTATAGATAAGAATGTCATCAAAGAAGACTAACACAAACTTTCTTAAAAATGGCTGAAAAATATCATTCATTAGAGCTTGAAAAGTGGCAGGGGCATTGGTGAGGCCAAATGGCATGACCTTAAACTCATAATGGCCTTGATGAGTTCTAAAAGCTGTCTTGTGGATGTCAAGATCATGTACTCTTATTTGATGATAACCTGCCCTCATATCTATCTTTGAAAAGATGATGGCACCATGTAGTTCATCTAGCAATTCATCCACAATAGGTATAGGAAACTTATCCTTAATAGTGATGTTGTTGAGCTTCCTATAATCCACACAAAATCTCCATGAATTATCTTTCTTTCTCACAAGAAGAAGGGGAGAGGAAAATGGACTGTGGCTAGGCTGAATAATCCCAGTATGAAGCATTTCCTTAACCAATTGTTCAACTACACCTTTCTGCACATAAGGACACTTATAAGCTCTTTGGTTGACAAGTGATGAGTTGTGTTGTAAGGGAATTTTATGGTCCAAACTTCTTTCAGGTGGAAGAGTGGAAGGTTCTTGAAATATGTCAGTATATTATTGCAAGAGTGGCAGTAAAATGTCTGGGGTGGTAGGGGGTGTTGAAGTTGTATTGATGGAGAATAGTTGAGCTACTACCCCATGTGAATGTTTGAGAAAGAACTTTTTGACTGCCTCTCCACTCATCATCAGGAATGAATGTTTTGGAGTAGTGCCTTGCAATGTAATAAGTTTAGTCTTGTATAGAAAGGAAACACTAAGTTTTGCAAAATGGAAGGTCACATCACCTAATTTCTTCAACCAATCTGCTCCAAGTACTATGTCACAGCCTCCAAGTGGTAATACTCTCAAGTTTTCCATAAAATGGTGCCCTTGCATGCTCCATTGTAGTTTAGAGTAAATGCCTGAACTTGTTGTTTGTTCTCCATTGGCAACAGTGACCAGCATAGGTGAAGTTGGTGTGATGGAGTACTTGAGTGAAGTAACCAAGGAACTGTCAATAAAACTAGTGGTGCTACCTGTGTCAATAAGGATAGACACAGTCTTCTTGTTGATGACGCCAAGAATCCTGATTGTATCACCAGTGGCAGAGCCAGTGAGAGCATGAAGAGATACCTCAACTTCAGATTGAACTGGAGATTCAGGTACCTCAACAAATACTTCCTCCTCCTCCTCAGTGTCCTGGGATTCAGTAGAGTCCATGTGTAACATGTATAACTTTTGTTTTTCCTTACACAAGTGGCCAGGCTTGTAAACTGCATCATAATTATAACAGAGCCCTTGAGCTCTTCTCTTGTCCATGTCCTCTTGAGAGAGTCTTTTAATGATAGGAGGTGTAGTGGTGGACTTTGGTGTAGGTGTGAAAAAAGATTTTGGGGTGGAAGGGCTAGACTTGGGTGAAGTGATAATTGGTCTAGGAGGTAAGGGATTAGGAGTGTATGGTCTCTGTGAGCTGTAATGGGTATTGAAGGATTTGGTAAATGGTTTGAGGCTGCATTAGTTGATTGAAGTTTCTGCTCTTGGAGTCTAACTAATGAAAAGGCATCATCTAGAGTTTGTGGGTGGAACATGGATACAGTTTTGCCATTGTCATCCTTCAATCCACTGAGGAAGCTCATAACAAAGTAGGATTCACCCAAGGAAGGGTTCATACGTAGCATCAAGGCTTTGAGTGATTCAAATTCATCATAATAATCATCCACTGAGAAGATGATGAACAAGTTTATTGAAGCTACCAACAAAATTTTCTTCTACAGGATTTTCAAATCTAGCACATAGATGGAGAGATAAATCTTGCCAGGTAATTCTATTTCGATTAACTTGAAAATTTAGAAACCATTTTTCAGCCTTACCTTCTAAATAGATTGCAGCTATGTCGACTTTCTTGTGTTCTTCAATGTCATTGAGTTGGAAATATCTTTCACTCTTCTGGATCCATCCTCTTGGGTTATCTCCATCAAAGCGTGGGAAGTCTAGTTTGGGAATCCGATGATGGTGATTAGGAAAGCTAGAATGATGATGAGAATAATTTGTGTAGTCGTCATCCTGCTGATGTGAACCTTCCGGATCTTCAGTTCGATTGTGATTTGCAGGTTTATGGAGCAACTGAATAAGACTGCGGTTATTCTCTTGTAAGGTTTCTCTGAAACTAGCTTTCACAGTATCAATTTGCTTAGTAAGATCAGTGGAAAGCGTTTTGAGATCTGATTGAAGCTTACTGATGGCAGCTTCATTAGCTGAGGTTTTCGTTTCAAGGTCTTTGAGTGTCATTGAAAAAAATTTGGGTGAAAACAAGGCTCTGAATACCAATTGTTATGATTACACAACAAATTAGTACAGAGATAGGATAAAATGGAGGATAATTGGTGTTAAACACCTCTTGAATCAGAGATCAAAGCCAGATTTTTGTGCTAAGAAGCGCAGCCAAGGGAATAACAATTTCATTAATTTTCAGATGGGATTCAACGAATCCTTCTTACAACTTAATGACCAATAATTGGGTCTTAACCTAATGAATGGATCACACACACGTGTCCATAATCCGATGGCTAGTAATGAGCTAAGATAGAATTGTTAAATACATCCAAGTTATTGCTAAAGGCAGACTAAAGTGATAGCCCATACTAGTCATATTGTGACAGAGAACTCATTGTTTATTTTGAGGTTATGAACAAAACAAGGTCAGGAGAGCAGCACTTGATCAAACCAATGATAGTGTTGGGTGTGTATTATTAAACACTAAAAGGATCTGTGTTTGTTTTATGTAGATGAAACTCTTTTAATTTTTCGAATGGATTACAAGAATGGCATTTAAATGACAAAAAGCTAGGTAGCATAGAGGTCCTCTAATAATGTTATGATGAGTGCTTTACTATCGAGTACAATCTGACGCACATTGGTTGTTTTTCAAATAAATAATAAGATTTCAAGACGATTTTCAAGTTTCCAAGTACTCTACAAGTAGAGTAGACAATTTGATTATGCTAACTTACAAGATATATGGAACAGAACAAGATAGATGGAACAGAATTCCCTGATGCACCATTTTGAATCATTTTCTTCTCCATTCTTCCTGTTTCGTATACATTACATTAAACTACTAAAAAAATGCATTTAAACTGGAATTGCATTAACCGAATTGCATTAAATTTCTAAAAATTTCACTGATGAAATGTTTACGCAGGTATAAGCTAGAATTACGAATACGAATGAGTCTGGAACTGGAACATTTGTTATTATAGGATCGGTTGCTGACATTCTATTACCTTGGATTGCACATATATATTCGACTTGCGGATTGTTGGGGGAAAAAATCTGGCTACAGGGCCCTTTATGTGCAGCGTATGTAAATATGAAAGATTACAAGAGGTTGAAAAGCAGATTTGGAATCAAAAAATGTAATAGTACCACCAGCGCGGACGCCATCAAATTTGATAAGAAAGCTGTATATTTTCAAGAACCATTAATATGAAATTTTTTTCCATAAAATAGGTAATTATTGACGATACTTGCAATCACTGTTCAACATAAAATAATTCGGGCAGATTATTCACTAAAAATTGTTATTTCATGCTAATCTACAATGAAATGGAGAGGACACAAGAAGAAGAAAGACAAAGCTTTGAAATGGAGACAGATTAGAAGATGCATGACAGTGACCAACTTAGAATATAGTAATAGCCAATTATTTTACGGTATAATAGTTTTTGTTTCGTTATATTTAATCCTGTTTCATTTACTTTACAATTTTTGAAAGTCCATGTACGGTGTCTGGAGTATGGACCTTTGAACTTATCAAATGTTTCTTTATGAATACCTCAAAAAGTCCGAGTACAATAGTTAATTCCATGCCTTCTATTTTAGTAGTTCTTTTAGTAACTGTGTCAGAATGTCAATAACCTTTTGTTTGAAAAGTGTCACTGAGAGTCATTAGTAGCACTTCGCCAATTTATATTTAACAGCCACCAAAGTACGCGTAATGTCCATTAATTGAATATGAAGTAACCGTTTCTTAGTAGTTGTTTTGTTCTTTGAGAACTTAATGAGAAAGAGGTGGTGAACTATACAGCACTCCTGATGCCAATACTTAAATAATAGTGTTAAACCGTAACACTATTAGTTGTCAACTTCAAAATGCTTACTGAAGACCGGCAAAAGATTGGTCGTCCCAAAAAGACAGACCGATATGGTAAACCAATTAATTGAGACAAGATTTCGCCCCAATTGTTTCAATTACGGCTACAAATATCCGAGCTGCCAATACTCCGCCATCACTATACAGATAGATACTACATTTTGACACAATAGAAGAGACCCGTCTTTACAATTTCAGCACAAGTAGTAATTCAATTAACTTAACCCCGTGCAACGCACGAGCAAGATACTAGTGATACTTATTTTTATAGTATTTTATGTTTTACACGGCATATGCATTTAACTTGGGAGTTGGGACTCCGATGGGGCAATCTTTCTTTTTGGACTTTTCCAGCACGCTTCAAATATGTGAACCTCATCTCACCTCAGTCACATTCATGGAATGCGTATACCGTTTCTCTAAATCGCATTTAGTGTCTTCAGTCTTTCGGCTATGCACTAGGATTTTCCGTCAAATCAAAAATTATGTAAAACAAGTTGTATCATGGGTTCATGATATAAGGAGAAAACCATAGGGAAGGTTAGGGAAATCACTTTAACACATCCATACGGGAGCTATACCATATCAGCCTAATTGAGTGAGACATTAGTCGGGATAAATTACAGTAAGATACCATCATGGCATCATATATGGAACCAAAATGGTACCATGAACCCAATTCTTGGGGTGGAAGAACAGATATTTTTTGATTTGTTAAGACGATATGATTTAATTAGTAGATTTGGAAAGTTCACTAATGCCATTATAAAATAGAATTTGGTACCACAGAATCGAATAATTCTCCATGCAGATAAGGTTCCCCCTAATCCACTCAAATTCTTTTTGGATATGAATAGAATGTTTAGTGTTTGTTCACCCACTTTTAAGTCGATGAATTGTAATGTTGATCGAAAATGGACACCAAGTTGAGTACCACAGACTAAGACAGACCCCTTATATGAATTGCAATGCTGAACCGTATGACATCAAATCAACGCTACATAGTCCACTTTAAAACAGAAAACACCAAAGTTTTGGGTTGCAAGTTGCAACTCACAAGCTAATGAAAACAAGCGGCTCCACCACACCTAGTCAAGAAGCAGGGGTGGAGCCGTGTATAGCAAGCCCTGCTCAACTGGCTCCAAAGCCTAAAATTTGAAGAAAAAAGTTGGGTTTTCAAGCCCTTTTCATCTTACTTGCACCCTCCAGAATTTTTTTTTTGCTTCCCCTTAGTCGGATGCCTGGCTCCACCCCTGTCAAGAAGAACCCGTCATTCTGCCGCGCCTTACTGTACACGTACACAAAAAAACAAATCAAACCGGTCAATCATAATTAGTAACCACATTTACATATTAATGTTTTTTTTTTATCCCTTACTGAATATAGTATATAACTCGTCACATTAAAAGTGTTACTAGCAACATCACAACTAGCTATTTAACATACGATTGGTTATGATAATATTTGCAACATCATCATATACGAACACTATGTTAGGAGTATTATTCATCGGTAGGAAATACCGATTTTTTCTAAATGGCTCTACAAGTTTGTAAACTCGTACATATATTTGTTTGTATATAAATTATAAATATACATTATTTATATATATACATACATCATCTAATAGCATAGAGTCATAGACTAAGTCCTATGGGCTAGATTTGGCCGTTAGATTAGCCAAAAAGTTTTGCAGTTCAAAAAAAAAGTGTTGTTTATTTGTTAATACTTGTTCTTTTCGAGCAATTGCTCACATGTGAACTAGTATGCTAGATTAGAACTACCATAGGACTTAAGAGGTTCTCCTAGCTGACCTGGACTGCTAATCTAGCTGCTAGATTAGCACACGAAAGGACTAAGCATTAGCATTGTCCGTTGAATCCGCAAAACCTTCTTACTTTTTTATTCTAGACACACCTTACATTATCAATAACCTCCGTAGATTTGCATTAATAGAAATATATTAATTAATTAATACAGGAAGGTTTAGTGTACTGCGCTAACCCTTTGTAATCAAGCTAAACTAACCACGGCTTACCTTAGCCAAACAACCACCTGTAGAGTGGATTCTGTACTACACAAAATATATACCCGCCAAAATAACGTGGCGTTAATCTCTTAACCTAAAGATCAAAAATTCCATCAATCAATCGGCTGATGAATGAAAAGGAATCCAACTTTCCGAATATGGTTCCTCACTCATGGGATTCGTAAGTAGATATCTTCTTCCCATAACAAACACTACAAGTTGTAAATGATATGGATCTGATTCCATTATTACGAGAGTTTTAAATCATATCAGATTTTTGCCTATTTAATCTCAAGATGCGAATTCTAAAGAAACTCTCTTCTTCTTCTTATTCATCTTCAATTTCCATTTGTATCTCTTTCCTAAATCTTCAATTCCTTTCTGCTTCTCGTGTTGTTAGGTTCCATTGTAGAGCTTCTGGTGATACTTCTAATAATCAGCCATTTGAAACCCTAAGAAAGAAAATCAATAGCATCGATATCCGAGGAGGTTAGTGTCAATTACTTCGTTTCACTTCTTTTCTGTATTGATTTTTCGTTTGATTGATTGATTGGGAATTTTGTTTCCAAGTATCAGGAGCGAAGCAGTTGCACACGAAACATACAATGGATGGGGCAGGTTTGATCGATGAAAATGTTGGTAGAAATGATGGAGGGCGATGTATTTGGTCATCTCAAGGATGGAGGAGTAAAATTGAACTGCGGAATCAGATATTCTGTAATCGGTCTTTGAATATGAAGAACATTGTGGCTGTGGGTTTTGATATGGATTATACATTAGCACAGTACATGCCTCAAACTTTTGAGTCTCTTGCTTATGATGGAACAGTCAGGAAGCTGGTTTATGATTTAGGGTACCCTACCGAGGTTTGTTCGCAGCGTGATCATCATTTCCACTTACTACCTAATACTTTGCAGGTTGCTTAACTTAAGTAAGTTTATCTTTATATGCAGTTACTAGAGTGGTCATTTGACTGGGAGTACATGGTCAGGGGCTTGGTTCTCGATAAGAAGAGAGGAAATATCTTGAAGGTTCTTGTTATCCTGGTGCTGTTTGATTTTCTTTGCTCTTGCAATGTTTGTAACTTATGCATGTGGTAATTGTTTCTTATACAGATGGATCGCCACAAATATGTAAAAGTAGCATATCATGGCTTTAGGGAGATGTCGAAAGAAGAAAAAATGGCAACATACGGAAACACGTTGATCAGAGATTCATTTGATGAGCCTGAATATGCTCTCATTGATACTCTTTTCTCACTGGCAGAAGCCTACTTATTTGCTCAACTTGTTGATTTTAGGGACAACAATCCTGGAAAAATCCCAGATAATGTCGAGTATGGATTCACTCATCTTGTTCTTAATTATTTGTTGTATTTCACGGAGGGGCCACGTTGGTGTCTAATAGCTCGTGTCTCTTTTTACTCTTCTAAGTGTTCTTTTTCCAATCTATCAATGTCTTTTTGTACTTGCTTGCAGCTACGCCAGAATGTATAAAGATGTTCGAGCTGCAGTTGATTTGTGCCATCGTGATGGAACCCTGAAACAGATGGTTGCACAAGATCCTGGAAAGTATGGACTAAGCAAGAAATTTTATTTCGTATTAGAATAGAATTATTGCTTTAGACAGATTCCATTGCCATCTTGTGGAATAGGATAAACTACTCCAACAGTTCTGATAAATGTTCAAATTGTCTGAAAATTAACATCATTTCCTTTTTTTTTATCTTAAATTTTTCTTGATCTTCATGTGAACCATCTACAACTAGGATTCCTCTGAAAGTACGTTTCTGCTAAGCATGTTTATGTTTGAATGTTTCTGAACAATAATAATATTCATCTAAGTTCCCATTTTATTATCCTTTATATATTAGGTATATCAATGATGATACCTCAATAGTACCAATGATCAAAATGCTCAGAGATTCTGGTCGTTCAACCTTCTTGGTGACAAATAGGTAGTTTCTTTTTCATCACCATATTGGTCCTTTTTTACTTAAAGTTGCTGATACAAAGAAATATACCATTCATGCTTGTTTTCTTTAATTTTCTGAAACAATTATGCAGTTTATGGGACTACACAAATGTAGTGATGAATTTCCTTTGTGGGCACCGCACTATGGGTGGTAGTTCGCCATGCAATTTTGATTGGCTTGAAAATTTTGACGTCGTCATTACGGGCAGGTCCATTTCTTTTCTTTGACCTGTATTCTTACATTAGTACATGGTATGTAGGATGTGCTTTTTGGCTTATCTTCCTTCTATTGGTGTGTTCAGTGCTAAGCCAGGATTTTTCCATGAAGAGAACCGCGCAAACCTATTTGAAGTTGAACCTCACTCTGGGATGCTACGAAATACAGACAATGGCACACCTATGTCTCAGGTCTTTTAAGAATTCTATGGTTTTCAAACGTTTTTTTATTTTTCTATTTGTTCTTGTTGTTCTCTCCTCCAATTTATGCAACTGTCCTTTTGTTAAAAGGTAGGAAGCACTTCTCCAGCAATATCATTAGCGGGATTGAAAAAGGGTTGTAGAGTTTTCCAGGTAATTAAGAGTATGGATCCTGGGATTAGCAAAGAAAATCTTGGCATTTTGCTGTTAAGCATTGTTAAGGCATTCTTCTTTGGTTTAAACAATTTACTAGCTTCACATTTAAATGACTTTTCAGGGAGGAAGTGTTGGTCACCTGCATAAGCTTCTTTCGATTGAATCAAGTGCACAGGTGTTTCCTTTTACTCGTATTGTGTCTGAAAATTGGTGAACAATGTCATAAACAAATTTTAACGCTTTAATCTGAAGCCCTCTCTTTCCTCCTTATTTATGTTCTATTTGATTCACTAATATAATTCTCTAAATCACATAGTGGTCTATTATTTTATTTTTTTTAAAGCCTCAACAGTGCACCAGTATCTTCCCCTGCAATCCTTATATGTATTGATTTTAAGTAGGTACTTTATGTTGGAGATCACATCTATGGAGATATTTTGCGTAGCAAAAAAGTCCTGGGTATTCACTCTTTTCCTGGTTAGTGATGTCATTCATATCCTGATATTTCCTTGGGATGATAGTGATTTTGTTATGAGTCTTTGCAATAGGTTGGAGAACAATGCTTGTTGTTCCAGAGCTTGAGAGGGAGGTAGAACTCCTTTGGAAATCGAGGGACATTCGTAAGGTGCAATAATTTTCCAGTTTAAACTCTTAAACTTTCCGAGTGAGAACTTTTGAGGAGCACTCAATCCAATCTATGTTTTTTTCTCTTTCTGATCAATGCAGCAATTGCGGCGTTTGAGAGAAGAACGTGCTTTGGTGGAGGACAATATACATCACTTGAAGTGGTCTCTGAAGTAAGTGGAGTGAGAAGTTACAGTGCAACATATGTTCTTTGTTTCTATATTTTGATAAGCTTTGACATTTTGTGTCCAAGGTATGAAGCTGCTGATGATAACAACAAGGAAAAGTTATTGTCTCAACTCAGTGAATTGGAGGTCAGCCTTTTAGCTTGCTGCCGTTAGACAAGATTCACTTTCTTTTCTTTCATCTTTTGGTGGCTTCTACAGATACCAGCCAAGCAAGTAGGCAACTAACTGAATTAGGTGTCATTAACTGTGTATCTTCAATTTTCTGATGTTTAGATCCAAAGAGAAAAAGTCCGTCTCCTTCATCAAGAGGCACAGAGAGAATGTCACCACAAAGTAGGCATCTAAACTCCGCAGCCTTAAGGATTTGATAACCTGTCTTTGCTGTTTTATATACTACTGGCATTTGAGTGTTGTCCCCCGAAAATGCTATGTATACACCGGATTTCATACCCCAAAAATCTTACCCCCCCCTATGTGTCAACTTCTTATTTGCTCACTCTTAAAGCGACCCCTATTTTTCTCTGGTTGGGTAGGGTGAGGATGAAATCTGTGGTGGATATAGATGACACATAGGGGTGTAGAAAGTTGGGTATAAAGGTGGTGTATACCTAGCAGCTTCGGTTGTCCCCACATGAACAGTAGTCTGATTATAATCTGACACCAGGGTGCAACCTTGTGTTAATCGATTGCTTGAACATATTCTTATTATTTTTAATCATTATATGCTTTCAGTTTCACAAGGTGTGGGGGCAACTCATGAAGACTGGTTACCAGAATTCCCGCTTTGCTCATCAGGTCTTTATCCTCTTCTGTTTATTCTGCAACGTAGATAAACTCCCGCAAATTAATTTGGTGTATCATTTGGATGGATGGATTTAACATGTGGACCTAATATATGTGGTTGAGTACGTCCCACTGCGCCTATTCCACATCTTGTCAACACCAGTATCTAGCGTGGTAGTTCAGTCGAATCATGCACATCTTACAAGTTGTTTTAGTTCTTTTGGTCTCTTATATGGTTTTCATTTTTTTATATGTTAGGTGGAGAGGTTTGCCTGCCTTTATACCAGCCAAGTCACCAACTTAAGCTTATACTCTCCTGACAAATACTACCGACCCAGTGAAGACTTCATGCCTCATGAATTTGATATATTGGAATTATAAGTGGACGTATTTTGATGTCTGGATTCTTCTCCCTAAGAAGAATCAATCAAAGTTAATCATTTTGTAATTAATCACTGATGTTAAGTTTAATAATTACATCCGAAGAAGAAATTGTTGATTAATCACTTGACTGTTTGCTTTTACTTTTCAGTAGGTGGTCATAGTCTAATCTGTATTGTATCCCGAAATTGGCCTTGTTGACATTTTTCTTCTGTTATTGTACATCTTGAATTGGAAACTTGATAATTTGATAGGGGTAACTCCTAGGAAAATTGTTTCTCGGGTGTGAGTTTGCTTCTCAGATTTGGAGAGGTCTTATTCTTAAACTGGGTTATTGTAGAAAAAGTTTGTAGCAGCTGCTGGAATGAGGAGGTGGCCTGGTGTGTAGAGAATTTTAAAGGTAATTCTCTATATAATTACAGATTTTTTTAAAGTGTTCTCATTCACCGGAGCTCCAAGTTAATTCTCGCTTTTGATTGATTCTGGCTTCTGGTTGATTCTGGCCCCACCCGTTCTTTTTTTTTGGAAAAGTAATTAAATTTAAACAAAAAAAATCAGGAAAATTAAACCAAAAAAGATCAGGAAAATATTTTTTTTTTTTTCCAAAAATAAGATAGCTAAATCTTTAAAAAAAAATTTTTGCCTGAAATAGTTAGATCTTGAAAATCTCAGAACATGCCAAAAATATATCAATTACTATATCGCAAAAATAAAAACCAACCTGATAATCACATAATCTAAGATTTCATCATGATAATCAACAAATTAAATCACAACATCCACGGTTTCATCGTGATAAATCGAATGATCATCACAAAATAAATAAATAACATATAGTGTCCAATGTTCAGTGTCCGTCTACATTTTTAAAAAATAGAATTCTCCTAATTACAACCCCAAACTATCAATTAAATTCCAAAATAGGTAGATCGAAAGAGAGAGAAAAAAAAAAAAAACTTATTAGCCTGGTCATGAATCTCTTTTTCGCGTATCTTTGTTGGTGATCCTGCACAACAGTTGGAAATTTTGTTAGTATTTTGGATGAATAATGTAGAGCAAAGATTGTGATCTTAATGGAGCTAATACAAACAAAAAAAAACAAGCATGAAATAGAAAAAGAAAAAAAAATCAATAGTCAATAATCAAAGAAAATCAAATATTATTTTGTGAAAAGATATGCGGTATTTTCTGAGAAAAATATAAATGGTAATTATACAAAAAAAATCTTCCCATAAAAAAATATGTAATAATATTAATTTAATTTTTTAGATGTTTGAAAAGATATTCAGTATTTTTTGGTACAAAGATACAGTATAACTTCTTTAAAGTAATACTCGATAATATAATATTCTCTTTAAAATAATAAAATTTCCTGGTCCCAACTCGGGCCCTTAGCTCTAAAATAATAAATTCGATAAATTCATAAAATAATACATTTTAAAAGTTTCTCTTAAGCATTAATAGGTCCCAAATAATACATAAAATAATAATGCTACTATGAAAATAAGAAATAAATTTATACTTGTTAAATTTTCGTGAAAATTCAAATCAAATTGTATTTCATCCCTCATAGTTCGTAGTGCACTCAAAAGATCCAAAGTCACGTTGTTGTATTGCAAAAAGAAGTGTTGCAGTGTGAATGATACTTGGAGTGGTTGTATTCTTATTGCAATTGGTCAATAATATAATATCTCTACAAAATTAGTCGACGTTTTATTTAAAATCTACAATTATTGTTCAACCTCCAAGCTAATAATTATCCTATATAATAATAATATATTATTTAAATGTAAAATAATAATTTATTATATTATCGATAACATAATATCTCTTTAAAATAATAATTTTTCTCGGTCCCAAGCCTATTATTTTATAGAAGTTATATTGTATTCAGTATTTTTTGGTACAAAATTATTGCTAGCAGTAAATGTGGTTACCAAAAAGATAGTAGCTAACCATAATTATACAAAATTGAGGATATCGTATAGACATTATTTCCCAAATATTTTTTTTGTTTTTGGAAGAAGTTTGGAATTTATAGGTTTGGTGAGTCTCTATATAAATTACCCGAGCAAAGGTCAAACTCCATTTTTCTGCGTTGGTACTCTCTTCTATTCTCTTCTGATGCTTTTGATCTTTTCTGCTTTTTTAGGGTTTTGTTGTCTGGTTCGAAAGGTAGCTGCAAACGTTTTTGCATTGCGATTTTAGTGATTGTGCATGGAGAAACTGGTAAATATCTTTGTCTCTTTCAAGTCTTAGTATATTGTATTTTGAAATTTATGCATAGAGGATTGTGAACGTGTTGTTGTCAACAAGTTTGGGCCGAATAACTCTTTCACTCAAACCTTCTCAGTACCAAGATCACAGTTGTTATTGCTCTGAAATATGTTCTTTCATACTGGTAATTTACTCTATTTTGTTTTTTTGTTGTTTAATTAAGCAGTCAAATTCACGGATTATTTGACGTGATTTTTTATAAAGGATAGTTGTATTCTACCTGTATGGTAATGGGAGATGGTGTTCTTACTTTACCTAATTTTGGGTATTTTTTCACTCCGTGAGTTTTTTTTTTTACCTTTTTCACTTACATTCCTCGCTTTTCTAACCTATGTTGTCTACTTTTCTTTGTAAAGACTAAACATAATTCTCAATAAAGTTTCTGTAATTAGTTTCATAAACAGAAGCATTGAGTATTAAGCGGAAGCTATATCTCTGTGTCCCCAATGATATGCAATTAACTACCATTTCTTTCGTGTGTAAATCTGCGTAGTCAAATACTGGATGGTCGAAACTTTTACCGTTTTGATGCAATTGGTGGCTATGTGGATTTCACTGCTTATAAATTAGTCACCGATCAAAATTTTATTCTAATAAAACCGAAGAAAAAAAATTAGAATCGAATATAGATAAGTGAGGCTAGATATTGATTTTGAGTATATATCATAGGTATTTTTGTTTTCACACCATATGGTCTACCTAGCGTTTCCATTTAGTATATTACTCCATTGGTTGTATAATTGATTAATCAACATTTTCTTACCATATAAGATTTTCACAAAACTTCATTATTATGATTTCCGCATATATAATTTCACATGTTTCTATGTATTATAATCTGTAGTGCTCTAAGAGGCATATGTGGTTAGAGAACATGTTATACCACCTTAGAGTTGAGTCTCAGAATTTCGATGTAATAATAGCTATTCCATTATTATGTTATAACAATACACTTACGGTTCACCACTGCATAAAATCAAAATCCATTGCATCTACCACTACATCCTTCTTTGCAACTTTCGGAATAAAATCCATCTGTTCGGTTGCTATCTATTGGAATAAAATCCATTGGTTTTCTTGCTATATTTACAACTTTTGGATTTGTTTTGTTGTTCATAGTATTCTCTAAGACTCCAATTACTTACATTCGCCCAAATATGTAAGTTGCGTCTTCTAAAAGAACTTTTACTTATGATCAAGTAAATTTATTTATCTTCAAATACTTAATCAGCTTCACTAACAAACTCTACTTGCAGTGCATTTGTTGCAATTGTCCGCTCCTAAATTTTTATTTCATTTTGATGTTAAGGCTTCGAAGGGATGTAAAGCTTGCCAAGGCCAAGGTGCCATAAAATGCCATGGGTGCAACATACTATAATATTAGTAATTCAAAAACAAGAATTTCATTAGACAAGGGGACCAATTTTATTTAGAGAGCAATGCAATTGATTTAAAAATTCTAGATCAAATTTCGCACTCATATATCACGATCTCGATAATGTTTTTGATGATGGAATAAAGGCATATAATTAATGAGTGGGCCAAAAATAGATGAGATCATTTATGAAGATAAAATAAGTGTTATATCCTTTGATTTGAAGATGTTACACTTCAAACCCATGAAATTTTGTGTTTTTTTATTATTATTGTATTGTTTTCCAATAGTTTATTGAATGTTTTGTTTAGTTTTTGGAATCATAGGCCTATTGAATTGTATTAAATTCCTAATAGTATTTTTATTTTTGGCGGAGTTGATTTCAAAACAAATCCCAATATTTCATAATCAAAAAAAGCATACCCGCGCATAGCAAAAAAACATTCCATGAATATCAAAATACATTAACAAAAAATAATGATATTATAGATATTAATATTTTCCATGAATACAAAATATATAGATATTATCTTAACTATAATTCAAAAAAAAAAATGCTTCAAAAAAAAAAAAAATCTTAACGAAAAATAATCAAGAATAAAAAACAAAGCTTGGACAACTTGGCCTAGATAAACAGGGGTCAAGATGCATTATGGAGAAAGCTAAATCCATGGTTGTGGTTTGCTCTAATTAAAATTAATCATTATGAGTGTTTTATTATTTAGTATAAAATTAATCGTTATGAGTGTTTTATTAATTAGTGTCTCATTAATCTCTCATAATGAATAATTTATTAAATTTTAATCATTAAATGCCCTCTTAATTAATCTAATAAATATGTATTTTTACATTAATAAATAATTTTTAAAAAAATTATATCAATAGAAATTAGTGGTTGTTAGAAGCGGTGGTGGTGGAGGCGATAATATCAGTGGTGGTGGTGGAAAAAATAATGCCGATGGGTGGTTTTATGGTGGTGATGTTGATGAGTAGTCGTGGACATTATTAGTTCTGTATATTTACAACACAGGCAACATTGTATCGTGAAGAATATAAAACAAAGCTTGGACAACTTGGCCTAGATAAAGAGCGGTCAAGATGCATTATGGAGAAAGCTAAATTCATGGTTGTGGTTTGCTCTAATTAAAATTAATCATTATGAGTGTTTTATTAATTAGTATAAAATTAATCATCATGAGTGTTTATTAATTAGTGTCTCATTAATCTCTCATAATGAATAATTTATTAAATTTTAATCATTAAATGCCCTCTTAATTAATCTAATAAATATGTATTTTTACATTAATAAATAATTTTAATAAAAATTATATCAATAGAAATTAGTGGTTAGTAGTGGTTGTTAGAAGCGGTGGTGGTGGAGGCGATAATATCAGTGGTGGTGATGTTGATGAGTAGTCGTGAACATTATTAGTTTTGTATATTTACAATACAGGTAACATTGTATCGTGAAAGATGTAGTTGGTCATCACGATTGAAAAAAACATTTATCATATTTTGAGGATGAGACCATACCATTAGAAAAAATGATCCGGACCACCTAAACTGTACCCTGCTACCTTTAGTACCCGGTTGTATAAATGATGGTTCTAACCGTTAAAATAAAATTGATTGCAATATAACAGAGTATATAACAATAAAAATATAGTGGAATAAATTAATTAACGACAGACGGCCAACGGGAGGTAGGTGGCGGTTGTGGTGGAAAAATAAATGGTATTGGATGGCTTTGTAGTGGTGGCGACGGTTGGTGAGTAGCAATAGGCTATGTTAATTTTGTGGTTCAGCCAAAACTTTACTTATGATGTTTGTGAATTAGAAGTACGACAAACGGCCAATGGGAGGTAGGTGGCGGTTGTGGGGAAAAATAAATGGTATTAGATGGCTTTGTAGTGGTGGCGACGGTTGATGAGTAGCAATAGGCTATGTTAAGTTTGTGTCGCTACAAAATGGGTAACATTATAAATTAAAAGTTGTGGTTGATCGTATTATTAGTAACATAAACTCGGTTAAAATACATGAAAGATCAAAAAAATAAAATAAACCACAAAATATCACGTTATATAATTACTACAAACAAACGGGCACAAGTCAAAATCAATACACAAAAATTACTTATTATCGAGATGTGTCGTTATGGTAAGGGTTGTACCCTAGCTATATATACTTTTTTGCCTATTTCTTTGTATTGTATTATAAAATGAAGCTTCGCTAAGTTAGCAAAGATAAAGACCAGTCCTGATTTTTCCTCCCAATTGGTAAATTCATGGTCTTGGTAATACACACTTTAATTGAGAAAAATTAATTACATATTCTCTTATTCCCATCTCAAAAGTATAAATCAAAATGGAAAAATTTGATCAACTGAAAATAACAAACCTACCTTCCCATAAAACTGAACAATTGATTCTCTCGCTCACATTCGGTAGGATGAGTGGGTTTGAAAACTCTAATTCCTTACTTTGGAGCAAACGAAAATAAGAAATAAAGTTGGGAAGGGAGATAGACTGCAGAGTGAAAAAAACTCAAATCCAAGAGTATAGTTCCGCTCAATCTTCTTTCGATTTTCTCTCGATATTCGTCCACCAAAACGTACATCTGTGACTAGTTAAACTGCTCTGAGCTAACAACATTTGAGAAAATCCTTTCTTTTTTACATTGTTTCATATTTTGGGGTTTCCATCATTTTCTTAAATATCATTTGTTGTATATTTAGCTGAAGTATACATTTTCAAAAATAACCTTATTGATTACAATTTCCTCATGGTTTGAATTTAGGGGTGCCTGTATTTTGTGATTAGCTAGATTATGAAAAGTTTGGCTATCACAGGTCGTCGGGGTTTCAATCTATTCACAACTTTTTGGTCTAGAAAGGTGGGATTTTCTCAAGAACTTATTTTTCGTTTCTATTTGTTTAGACTTAGTGGAAGTATAATTTTGATTTTATCTTAATAGATAAACTCATGAGATTATTCAGATTACACTTTATAATTTGAAAATGGATTGGTACTTACAAAATGATCTTACATGTATACAAAATCCCATATTCTCTGGGCTTCTATTTCAAAGTCCAAAATAATTTGACTAAAATTTATTTTCAATAAATAATCTAACATGATTATACATTGTTTATATGACACCGGTACCATTATGGCTAAGTTTTCCAGTGTAAGTGGTGGTGTAGATTGGTTCTCACAATGCATAAATCAACGGCTGTGGTTCAGTATCTTCAGTGGTCGTTCACATAAAACTTATTTAAAACTTAAACATTAATTTCCACGTCCGTATATGAAAGAATTGAAAAATGATCGGCCTTCTTCTTTTTCTCTTGCAATTCTGAAATGAAATAAATTTCCAGTTAGGTAATTCTATCTATTTTTTCCACATAAACTATAGGGGTTTCGTAAATAACTTTACGCAGGAAATTAGTATTATGTATGTTAGGAATTTGGTACAAAATCTTTTGGGGGTGGGGTGAGTATAAAGAAAGTTACGGTATCCTAAGTTGGAATTTGTAGAACCAAAATTAGCGGTTGAGGATGCAAGAAATCGAAAAGGATGAAAGGTTGTCGGTATCAACAATTGGCGACTATCAAGCCTCCAGAGAATGATGCGGAAGCATTTTAGATATAGTGTGTAAGGAATAAATGTTGTTATAGAATTGGGAATTCAGGGCGTTCTTAGTAGGAAGAAAATAAAAATGTTGAAGAACTTAGCGGAATCATTAAAACCTCTTTTGCTTCTATTAAGATCTCATTCACACCGACTTTGGTTTTTATATATCTTCGCAATCTCATCCATGTCTGATTCATGAAAGCTAAAACATGTTTGAATCTCTAAATTTGTTTTGATTTGTTGGCTTTTTGTTTGGGTTTGTTTGTCTGTTTGAGTATTTGAGGGTTTTATTGTGAAAACCAGAATCAACTTGGTGTTGATTGGGTAGTCTTCAGTTGCAGATTTACCATCGATATGTTTTTTAGGAGAGACACGGAGTAGTTTCCAGTTTATGATTTCAGAATCGAAGCAGCAGGAATTCAAGTTCTTTCTTTTATAACTAGAATTCAATCATGCATGTCTATTAGTATCAAGTTTCAGTAGTTTGTTCTTCAAACTCATGTTTTTTAATATACTACTTTGCAATACCATTTCGGAATGGTTGAAGCAGTAACAAAGTTTTTAAGCTGCACTGAAGATCACTTCGCACCGACGAGTCCATGTCTCATTTGTATGTTTTGATCGCCCAATTTACGTCACTTCAACACATGATTTCCATCGAATTTAGATACTTCAATTTTGAACTTTTCCAGTGTGATTGCTCATTTCTCAGAGGGTGTTACAAGGTTTTTGGTGGAGTTTAAGCATCATGGGTGTTTTTATATAAGCAGATGGACCCGATACAGTTAATTCAGAAAAAAAAAAAAGAAATCAAGAAAAACAGTGAATCGCACTCTGTCCTATATGTCCCATTAGGATTTAGCGTTAACCAGTTTTTTTTTCCAGAAATTTCATTGGTTCCGACCAACTTCCATGCTAACCATTTACCTCATGGTTTAACATTTTGTTTAATAGGTGTTATGTCTGAAATTCCTTATTTGCGCAAGGTTTGAAACTTTCTTACAATGTTTATAAGTATCTCGGGTAAACAATATTATTCGTCCCACTTGACTGTAGTCTTGACCAAACCGCGGTGGTCATTTCTGATTCGGTTCATCGTCTTGATCCTTGGTCCATGGTGTGCAGCTCATCTTAGGGTTAACCAACCATTGGTTTTATACTCGCAATGTCGCGTTGATTCTTTGAAGGTTATGCGCACTGCTCAGTCGTAATTACCTTTTGTAAGTTTTTTATTCTCTTTGATATCAAATTCACTTTGTTCATTTTTTGATGTTCTCATCTGCTCGCTAAAAATGTGGGTTCCATCCACTGTCAAATTTAGTCCTTCCTCCCCATTTAATTGATTTTGTACACGCAGGTAAGCAAATGAGACCACTTTTCCACTCTCAGAAGAGCCATTCAGCTTTCCATTTATTCGTATTCATGTCTCTCCGAATAAATCATATGTTAACTCTTTGTTGTTCTTGCAGAATCGCAGTTTCTTAAGGTTCATTGGAGGTCGCTTATCAGTGATGGGTCAAACCATCTCGCCTCTGTAAGTATTATTAGGATCTTTTACACCATTTTAAAACCTTATATTACTTTTATTTGTTAATGCATTGCACCATTTGTTCTGTGACAAATACATCCATGGTTTAGGAATTTCCTTCTTTCCGTTTTACATGATATACTTCTTTGTCCTCTTAGGTTTAGACCTGTTAAAGTGGTAACACCAGTTATAGGTTTTAATACCTCATTTCTCTTAGTTTTTTTCTTTCACTGCGGTATACCTATATATTGTAGATCACTGTCATATTACATTAGAGGTACAATAATACTTTAATGAATATTTGTGTTCAGATTTATCTATAAATCAAATTGCGACAAAATGACACCAAGTATTATTTGGTTGGGCGTCATCTTTATTTTTTTTACATCGAGTATGACATGTAGAGGATATTTGATTAAAAAAATAAGTCATCAAGGGATTGAAAAATGTTACTTAAGATCCGAGTACATTGGTGTTCTATGATATCTTGAATTCTTTATTGCGGTTAAGTTTTAATGCCCATGTTTGTGGTTTAGTTTTTGAGAAACCCAGATCTTTAACTTACTTTTGGTGGTTTTGCAGGTGTTCACTGAATTTTTCAACAAACATGACAGAAAATTTCAGCTTGGGCCCTTCTAATACCAATAGACCCATGGGGTGAGTGAAAGTTCTTTGTTTGCATTTACCTTAAGTTGTCGATAAATCAGTTGCACAACTCCTAGATTAATTAGGTTGATCATTTAGTCCATTCAAAATGTATTTTTCAGTGCTTGGATCAACTGTGAAGTGACCCTTACAACAGTTGTGAAGTTTCTTTCGGTATATATATTTTATTTGTATATATATGCTGCAACAATGTATATCCTAATGTTGATTTCAAGGGATCTGCACTAAGCTCAGCATCATCCATCCTTTAATTCAATCTTAGTTTAAGTATACTGAGTATTGATTTCCTTGAGTTAAGGAGAACATACAATCCCTACTAATGCTAAAACAAACAGAGACGACATACCCGATAACCAAAAAGCCTGTAGCAGTCCTTTCTAAAAAAGAAAAGGTAAAAAGTCAAATCATATAATTACACTATGATTGGCAGGACTTGATGATCCGATTTCAGAAAATGCGTTACTAAAATGTTATAATTCCCGTGACGTTACACGGGTTAAGCCCTAGTACTCATATATATATATTACAAAAAAAATATTGTAGATATTTTCATTATATGCACCCATATATCAATAACAAAAAAAATATTAAACTTATTTATGGAAAGTATAAAATTCCATTCCCGAATCTCTAAAGATATTTTCACAAAATGCACCCATGGATATAACAAAAGTATTATTTTTAGAGCTATTTTTGGAAAATATAACATTTCATTCCCGAAACTGTAATTGATGGGGTTGATCAGAGAATGAAAGATCTTTACAATCTTCTTGGTAAAATATAAAACATTAATTCCAAAAATAATTATATTCTCTCAAAACGCTTCAACAAAAGCTAAAGCTCATTTTTTTGGTGCACGTGTTTTTAGGTTTTTGTTATGTTGTTATGTCCTATGCTTGAAGAATTTTTTCAATTGATCCATGGTTGTCGTTTATTTTTGTAGGTCATAAAGAAAAATACAGTTGATGGAGGCTACTTTTCTCCTTTGAATTCATCTTAGGTTATTTTCTTTATTCCTTCTTATTGTATAGTAAATATTATTATTGACTCCTTCAAAAACATCTTAGGTGATTTTCTTTCTTCCTTCTTATTGTACAATAAATATTATTACTAACAAGGCTACAGTAGCACCGTTGAAGAATATCAAGCTTTACTATATGCTTTCATGTCTCTGTTTTACTGTAATCCTCCCCGTGACAACTCAAAATGACCCTAAATTCTCTTTTCATCGGTACGTGTTTAAGGTAATTTTAGAAATTTCTATGTTAATAACATTCTCGAATTCTGACATTTATACTTTCGAGTATTTTTTTTTAATTATGAGCGGGTTTTTGTTTTTACTGTGAAATAGGGTAGTTATTTTATTGTGAAGTTTTGATTAGATGATTGAGAAAAGGATATAATAAAAATAGCTTAATCAATATTTTTGATGAGAAATCTCAGTTTTTTTAGTGTTTTCACGCAACATACAAACACAAAAACT
This sequence comes from Papaver armeniacum, assembly GCA_023531295.1. NCBI lineage: Eukaryota > Viridiplantae > Streptophyta > Magnoliopsida > Ranunculales > Papaveraceae > Papaver > Papaver armeniacum. The sequence goes on from JAJJWW010015270.1 coordinate 920,731, forward strand.
AGCAGAAGCTATGGCTGATCACCCGAAAGTACCAGAGATTTGAGCTTAACAATGGAACTATGCGAGTCAAGATCTCAAATTATGGTTGTGCTATCACTCTCTCCCTGTTCGATATAAAAACCGTTACAAGTTTTCCTTTTATCTTTGGTTTTTGTATTGTAGTTGCAGGAAATCCCACACTACACCCCTCACAAGAATCCACACAATCAAATCATTTTAAGATGAACAATTATAAGTTTTATTGATCAAACTCCAGAAATGTTACAAGATGAAAAGGAGATAAATCAAAGAATTACAACCACTCTAAACTTTCTCTCTCTTAATGACTTGCTCAACACTCGAAAAAGATCTCTCCCTCTCTAAAGTCTACTCGGCCCTTTATATAAGACATTACATAGTGGATGACAGCTAAGTTGTCCTTTATTTTCGGATCTGGCTTGCGATATCCTCGCAAGTGTATATATGTTAAATCTCGCGATACTCCTCAATTTCGCTACATATTCATATCTTTCTTATATTAGGTTGTCGTCATCCGTTACATCGTTTTTATTCCAAGCCCGCATGTCTTCGCAGTGTGTTGTTTATTGATTTCGCGAGAGTCTTGGTGTTGCGATATTCTGATCCTACATCTTGCCTCTTCTCATGTCTTCTCTGCGAAGGAGAGAATGTCATGAGAACTGGTACTTTCAAAACGCCGCGGCCGTTCATTTTTTTAATTTTCTGCCGACAAGCTTCCGTGAATCCGCATAACCGCTTACACGTGTTACATATTCCCCTTTTACCGGCACATTAAATGCTAACCGGTCATCCTTTTCTTGTCTATTTAAGAAGAGATCTATCAAGGATATCTTTCTTTTCTTTTACTTCATCTTCTTCATCTCTGCATTCTTTATGAATTCTTTACTGTCTGTAACTTTTTGTTGTTGTTCATCTTGCTGTAAATCTTCTCTGCTACTGTTCTTATGGAGCCATCAAGGTTTGTAGATCATACTACATGTGATCTATTTGAACTCTTCTATTAAGATTACTTTATTTGATTTTGTTCATCTCTGATTGATTTCCTTATTGTTTCTGTTTTAGTAAGAACGTCTCTGTTACCAAATTCATAGTCCAAAATCCTAAATCATCCAAGGGTTCGCAACCAAAATACGTTGCACACAAGAGAAAACCTGCGAATAGCAAGGTATTAAGAAATATTTACTCTTCTAATAACAATATTATTGCCTCTGTTTCTTATTTAACTTGTGATTCGCAGGATGACAAAGACGGCGATAGATCCCCCAAAAGATCTCGTCGTTCTAGAAATGTTGAAACTTCTGTTCCTTTTCCTATATTTAAGCTTACAACTCCTCCTGCGATATCATCGCAAGATAAATCAACACCTCTTGCAGTATCATCGCAAGATAAATCTACTCTTGCCATCTGCGAAAATACCGCTGCTGATTTTCCTCCTATGTCTGAGTTTTCCATAGATGAAGTTCCTCATGATAGTCCTGTTGTGAATGAACCATTTTCTTCTCCTACTATCGATGCCTCTGCCTTTCCCCTAGTCATCAACCTTCATCAGATTTCATCTTCACATGACATTTCTGCGACGAAAGACGATTCAACTCTCCCTTCTTCTGTCGTCATTACTTCTTCCACCGAATCTATCCCTCTTACAAAGGAAAACCTGGAGGGGATGGACGTGGCTTTCAAAGTTTTATCAGATATTATGAATGACGCCAAGAAGACCTCCGTCGATCCTATCAAGTCTAACGTCTGCGAGGTTTTGAGTAAATACTTTGGTTCTGATAGAATTTCGCAAACATCTTTAGAGCAAGAAGTTAAAATTTTGAAGAACAATCTCCAAGCCATGACTGCAAAGTGTGACACTCTCCGTCTTGAGAATCAAAAACTTCAAAATGTTCACTGGATCGTGATAATCTTTGCAAGAAGAACGAAGAATTAAAAGGTACAACTCCCCTCCCCTTTCTCAAATATATATATATATTATTTTTTTTTAATCTTCAAGCCCTTGTTCGCCCTTCAAGCTTTGAACCAGCAGCGAAAAATGGAGATATATCAGTTGGAATCTGTTGTTGAAGAAACTCGAATGGATAGAGACGTTTGGATAATCTTCATACATACTATGTTGATCAAATAGATAATCTTTCTAAAGAAAATGCTAACTTAGTTCAGAAGCAAGGCTCATTAAGTAGTGAATTATCTCGTCTCTCTTACTCTTTGACTACAACTAATTTGGAGTTGGAAACTTTATCAGATGAAAATGGAACTCTTTCTCAAGAGAAGCGAGCTCTGTTAAACAAGGTGGAGATTTCCTCGCAACAACTTGATGTCTGTCAAAATATATGTAAAGAACAAGAACGATCTCTCTGTTCGCTGAGAAGTAAACTCGAAGAAGTTACTGTTGAGAGGGATAAACTTATCCAAGGTAGAATAACTTTAAGTGTAAAAACAAGCCAACTCAAGGATCAATATTCCAAGTTAGAAGAATCCCACTCTTCTCTTGCGAAGGAAAACGCCTTACTTGTTTCTAACGAAAAGAGCTTGCGATCTCGACTGAAAGGTTTGGTTGGAGATAATTTTGTCAGTGCCATGAATCATTTGGAGAATAGTTGTTTGGATTTAATCCAATATCTTATCTCGCAAAAGGAAGGTAGTCATGATATTTGACTACCTTAATCAATTTGTTTTCTTGAATTTATGGTATTTTCCTTGCGAATTCAAGAAAAATCTGAATTATTTTCTATACTCTTTATTTTTGCAGAATCCGAGAAAAATCTTCACTCCTTTATTTCCATTTTGAAATCTGACTATGCCAAAATTCGCAAAGAAAATGGACTGCTCGCCGCTTCTCTTCTCTCGCGATCGGGCAGAAAGAAGATTCGACTATCTCACTTACTCTAAAGATATAGAGAGTAGGAATCATCAGAAAGCACTCCTTCGCCAATTTCACCTCAAAGCTGAAGTTCTTGTGAATGATGTCTTATTGTCCAAATCTCTTGATCTTGTATCTGTCGAACCTCTGGAAGTACGTGATGATGAAATTCCTAACCCTCCTGATAGTGATTATGATTATGAAAGTGGCGAAGGTTCCGCAAATGAAGAGGTGATTTCACCTAATGAACCTGTCAATAAGAATTTAGTTGAAGGAGGGTCTGGCGAGAATGCAATAACTGGTAAAAGTGCGGAAGTTGGTGAGGCTAATAAAATTGTTGAAGAACATCCAGTATCTCCTTCTGGCGAAAAAATTGATATTGAGAATTGAACTTCTCTTGTAATTTTACTTCTTGCATTGTTACTTCTTTATGTACTTCAATCACCTTTGAGATGTATTTACTTGTTTATTATTCTTCTTTCTTGCATGGAAGACAATCTTTGATGTTTAACAATTCCCATTTTGTTTTCCATTATCTTTTTTGCGATGAAAGATCTCTGTTATCTACATTCAAACTGTTTTTGTGGATTTTTTTTTTTTATTTGCGACAAGATCGCAGGACGTCCTTACATTTTCATGTGATGGCCCATTGATCTTGCCTTATTATTTCTCTTGTGTGGTCTTATTTTGCCTTCCTAGGTAAAGGTCTTATTTTGCCACCTCTCATTATTGCGACAAAATCGCAGGACGTCTTTACACTTTCATGTAATGACCCATTGATCTTGTCTTATCATTTCTTTAGAATTATTGCCTCTGCAGGATATTTTTCTTGCGACAATATGACAGGCCTAAATATTCTTGCGAACGTAAAGCCCCATGACATTGCCGTCTTTGCGACGAAATCGCAGGACGTCTTTACATTTGCATGTAAGGACCCATTGATATCGTCTTATCTACTCTTTTGTATTTTTGCCTCTTCAGGATTGTTGCATAAATATGACAAGCCTTGATACTCCCGTGAGTAAGAAGCCTCATGACATTTACGTCTTTTTTGACACTATCAGCTCCCTAACGGAGGGTGCCGCCCTTATCTTCCCCCTGGTTGCCCCTTTAAGGAGGCGTACTTCTTCCATACAAGGCTAGATCCTCCCATCCAGTCTTAACAACAACCAGTTGTTTTCGCAGCCTCTTATCCCTTTTGCCTATAGGGCTTATGGTTCCGAGACTACACCCTAAGTGGAGTTTTCTTCGGGCCGAGTGCGGCATAAGCCGAGACTTGCCAAGAATGGCCGAGACACTTCAAATGTCCCAGGCACCCTTGGCTCAACCGTGTACCTCGGCGCCTTGGTCAAATGATGACTCCTTAGAAGAGACCCCCGGTCGTCCAATCTAAGTCACTAGCTTAAATTGAAAATCCAAGGTATCTCTCCTGGATGGGTTTTATTACCCCCAATCTTCATGACTCAGGTTCCAGGGGCGGTGTAACCTTTTCCCTGAGCCACGTTACAGATACCCCCTTACAAGACGCACTTTAGGTACTTTGCCTCTTACGAAATTTTATTCGCGAACTAGGGTGTACGCCATGAAGGTTCGTCCCATTCTGATTATTTTGTCAATTTTTCTTTATATGTAATAGGTACCCCCTACTATGACGCACTTTAGGTTCTTTTGCCTCTTGCGAAATTGTGTTCGCGAACTAGGGTGTACGCCATAGTAAGTTCGCCACTTTTTGATTATTTTGTTGATTCTTCTGTATATGTAAGCACTTTTGTAATTTCGCTGATTTTTGATAATTTTTCGTCATTTTCTGTGCGAAACATTCGCATGTTTTTCGAGAATAAAAATGAAATATTTAATTCTTTTTGCCTCAATCATGTACCATTCCGCAGTCTACTTCTTCACCATAATTTTTTTATGGGTAATATCTCTTTAAGTATAATCTATTATACGGTCTATCGAGTCTGCATCCCACATCTCTACCCTCAGGGTCCATCAATCTATATGCCCCTGTTCCAACTATCTCCTTGATGATATAAGGTTGATGCGCATCGTTTACACAACAAATTAATTACTTCTTTCCACACAATTAACTGGTAATATAATGGCAAGGAGTTCGTTCCCACGAAGAGCAGGGAGATTTTAGTTGTTTAAAAAGTAACCGAAAGGGTTTTTTTTTTAGATTTTAATCAAAGTAAATGACAAAAGAAAATAAAAGAGATTTGTTGTAAATAATAAGAAGAAAGATGACTAGGGAATCCTTCGCCGTCACTGAACTGAAACTTAATTGAATACAAGTTTATCTATTGTTGAATTTATATTGTTACCAACCGTAGAATAGCAATAAGCTCTGCTATCCCCCGGATTCCTCTTGTCACTGGATACAGAAGCGCTCGACTACCAGTTTCTATCCAAATAACCCACCACGAATAAGCTCTCGAGGTGTAGATTAACGAATGCTTTACACTCTGTGAATCAGGTTGATCCTAGCATCGACGCATAGGCTCTACCGCTTACTAGTGTTATCTTTATACACAATTGCTTAACAGAATCCCTCTATCAGCTCTTGCGATTTACTACTTGTGTAAAGAATTGAGTGACAATTACACGTATCACCAACCCCAATACTAGTAGAAGAATTATTGATTGGTTAATTTAATTGATCACTTTAAATAACCCCTCAATATTCTTAAACATTAAAAATAATAAAGATAATCAACAAATAAATAAAACTTGAAATAAACTTGGTTTAAGAAATTAAAGCTTCATTGTTCAGGACTTTGAAATCATCCCTAATCAAAAAGAAGTTTAGCTACTCATAGCTAAAAAGAATTCTAAAAATAAATAAGAGAGAAAGAATAAAAATAGAATTAAAGATAAAAACTCACAAGAAAAGCCAGGGAGCAAAATTTTATTTCTCTCTCTGTTTCTGTCTCTAGTTACAAAAGGAATAATAATAAAAGAAGAAGAAGAATATATTTTTATTTTAGTTTAGGTAGGTATTTATAGGCATCAAATACCTTAGTCGATCCACAATAGTCGTACTAGATAAAGATGGAAAGTCGGTGGAGTTTATCCCACTGATAATTGGGTGCAACGCGGTGTATTTTAGTAGCGTGTGTATAGCTTCTGATCCGTTCGATCATCTGAGAACTCTTTGTATCCTAATCTGTACCGTCGATCTATGATGAGTGCCAAATATTGCATATTTATACACCTTTTTATTGGCATTTTACTCATCTTTTGTACTCAAGAATCAGATATTATCCCAGATTCTGTGTTTTCTTTGTTTTCAAGAATAAATATTTGTATTAATTAATTTTGTATTTTTAGGTACTAAATAAAGTCCGAGAGCGAGGAGTCAAGGAGCGAAGAATTGGAGTCAAGCATCTATGGAGCAGATAGCCAAAGCCGTAGCGCGAATCGGTTGCAACCCAACAAGTAGCAACTCATCTACAAGACATGGGCTTGAGCTAGACCGACCGCGACCCGGATCCGAGCCCGTCCATCCCCGACCGTTCAGATCTTCCCCAGTCGCATCCAACGGTCGTTGCCTCCATTCCATCAAAGGCGATGCTCCGTTTCACACCAAATCACTCCAATCCTCCCTACACCGTTCAGATCTCACTCCATCGCATCCAACGGTCATTGCTACGTTCTCATCAAACATTCTTTGTGCCGTCTTACACCCTATCAACCTAACCCTATACACCCCATCGAGACAACCCACTCTCTTCTCCATCTTCTCTCCTTCTCACCGACGAGCTCGCTCTGCAACTCGCACCACCACCTCCATACCCCGCCCGAGCCTCACCGCCACCATCACCTTCCTGACACCAGCCAACAACTCCTCTAACTCCCTCACCGCCACCCTAGCTTCATTTGTCTCCATCCATAGATTCTCACTTACCCTAGAAGCTAGGATTGAGACAATTGAAACTAGGGTTTTCACCCACAGTCGATGCAGAGCGAAGTGACAAGAGGAAAAGTCGATTCAGAGCCGAATAGAGCATGGGTTTGCCTTCACTTTTTGATTTATTTTTTATTTTAATTGAATTAGGGTTAGGTATTTTGGGGGAAACCTTGCATGTATAAATAGGAGGAGTAGAGAGTGAAATTGGGCACGCCTGGATTAGCCAGAGTGTCACTTTAATGTTAATTGTGTTTTATTATCTTTGTTATGTTTTAATTTAGTTCACAGGGGTGTTTTGAGGAAACCCCTGACCTTAATGTGAAGCATGTCTGTTTGGTTTGTTGCTTGTCATGTGCTAAAATGCTTAAGACTAGTAGTTAATTAAGGAGCTTACAAACCTGTGATGAGTGGTACTGTAAGAAGACCACTCACTAGGGGTGAGTTAGCAACTTTAGTTAGTGAAAATCCAATTAAGACCTTCAAATGAAGGCACAAGATCATTATTCAACCTACATTGCCTGAGTAAGAGGTCAGGTGGTGGAATCAACCACCCTTGTGCTTTGCAGTTTACCACAGTTGCCTTAGTTAGAGTTCACCTGTCACTACCACAACCTCAGTAGTTTCGGCAACAACAATCTCATAACTTACAATTGTGTCACTTATTTGCTAGAAATTCAGTTTAAGCCAAGCCTTGATCAATCAAGCACACCCTAGTCCTTGTGGGATCGACCCGTACTTGCCGCGTCTCCAATAGACGCCGTGCACTTGCGGTATAACCCGTAGGCCAAATTATTTACCCATCTTCCGGGCCTACCAAGTTTTTGGCGCCGTTGCCGGGGACTTGGCGCGTGCCCTGTGTTCTTGGCTCGCTTCACTGTTCTTCATTTTTCCTTGTATATACTCACCTTGCACTGTTAATTTTTAACCCTGTGTTAGCATAATATAGTTTTTCTCTCTTGTTTACATCTTCACTGTTTGTACATCTTTAAGCTGTTAGTTCTCTGTTCTTGTTAATTTTAGCCTTGCATTGTAGTGTAAATTAGTCTCCGCTGTTCTTTGTTTTACTCATTGTTCATTTCCCCCTGTCACATTGCATTTTGCTCATTGTTCATTGCACTTTGTTCATTCTGTAGCTTAGTGTGTCATCTCCGTAGCTTAGGGTGTCACATTGCTCTTATTGGTTCATTGCTCTTTGTTCAGTGCATTTTGTTCATGGCACCTTAGCTGATAACCTGGCAGCTTGTGTACACTGCATGTTAACCTTCACTACCATAACCATCGGCCCTGAGCTTGTGAGCCACCTACCACCTTGCTAGCCCCTGAAGCTGCAAGTTGTGAGCTGGGTTAGTTGCAGTCACAAATCCATTGGCCTGAGCTATCACCACTCTCTCATTCTCTGTGCTTTAACTTGCATATCCCGAGAACTAAAAACCTTCTCTTGAGATAGCAGTACCACATTGCTCTTGTGGAGCAGCTGAACCAACCTAGAGAAACCAAGGAAAAGCCCGGGATTTGAGCCCTGTGCATCTTTGTTAAGTTTGAGTCGACCTGGGAAAGGCTCGGAGCGAGCAATACAGACCATTTTGGCTGTCTTGGGTTGGTTGTTCTCAAATCTTGTTACAATCTATACTTGCATGAATGATCTGTGTGCAAGCATTTGCTGTTATTTGAGTTTCATTTTTGACTGTTATTTGTGCATTCTTTGAGACTATTCGAGATTTGGAATTCTTGTATAAGCTTGTGACACTGTGCGCCAACTTGTTAACCCCGATTGCATGATTGTTAGTTGGCCAACTTGTGTTGGATGCCAAGATTGGTTCATCGATAGGCTAGATATTCGCAACATCTAGGGTTTGCGTTGCTCTGTGAAACCCCTTGCTATCCCCCGAGCATGGTGAGCACCTTGGTTTGTGAGCCATTACTCCATGAATGTATACCGAACTCATGTGTAGCCAACCTATATGAATGCTGAGTTTTGTTAACATAATTTGTGGAGGCAACTGTTGCATTTACTGAGCATCTATGCATGACGAAAGTTAGCTGAGCTTAACCACATACCCTGAAAATTTTGAGCATTGGACTGCAACCAACCCACCTGACCCTCTGTGTGTTTTCAACGGAGCTATACGTTGTTCACTGTTGCATCTGCTGACCCAGTGAACTGATTCAAGTGACTAACTCCAGCCCCCTGAAGCTGTGAGTTGAGGTGTGGTTGAACTGTGAAGTTGTGCTCTAACCCCCAGCCCCGAAGGCCGTTGAGGGTGAGTTGTAACTTAAACAGACCAAGTTGGCCGCAGACCTCACCGAGCCACCAAGTCTGTGCCTGTACCTCGGTGCTCTGTCTTTGATCCATATAGCATTGTGAATCTGTGTAACTTGTTGAGCCAGCCTGAGCATAGTCTTTTGCATTGATGTATGAATATGTGGTGCATAAAAAGCCCCTGTAGCTGCATCATTTTTGTGAGCTAGTGTTAACTCGTGTGATTTCGTGTAGACTTTGTGTACTTGTGCACTGCCAAAGATAGGCTAAGGCGAGTTGCAAAGACTCGGTTATCTTGTGCCCACGAGAACCCAGAGACTGGCCTAGCCAGTGCACAAACTTCAGCCAGACTTCTGGGCTGTTTACACAACCCTGGGCTGCTAATGTTAAAACCCACTTACTGGGCTCAACTGACTACTGGGCTTGCACTCTGCATAACCAGAGCCCACCATCAACTGGGGTGATGACCACACCAAATTGAGCCCACACAACCTAGGCTTTGCACACAATTGCTGGGCTTCCTACAAAACCAAAAACAAACCAAAACCCAACAAACCAAATGAAACCCAATAAACCAAACCAATCCCACCAAAACCAAACTTAGTCCACTTCAACTGGGCTTTGAGTTCAATTTGAGTTGATAAATCATGTCAGGATTTTGGTCTGCATCTGGGGATGGAACAAATAAATCCCTTAGAGAGCTTGCTTACGGGAATCTTTCACAGGATGAACACCCCACATACTATAGTGATTTTAGGGAATTTTATGGGCCTTCTCAGGGCCCTGATCTCACATACCCTAATCATTATGATCACATACATCATCCACCACAGGTTGAAAATGAACAATTTTCTCATACCCAGTCATCACTTTTAGATCAATTAGAAGTTCGACTATCTCGCTTTAGTCGAGACAATCGCCTTAGAAAGGCAATCTGTCGAATCTAATTCCTCTAGGCAATATATTTATGCTTGCACCTTATGTGGTGGCTTAGACCACCCTGATGAGTACTGTTATATTTTGCATGCTTATAGACAGTCTAGAGAAAACCATCCAATGTACGAAGTGTCTAGAAGTGACTATGCTGACAACTATTGGGACCATAATCAACCTGCACACATGCATCATTCACCACAGTGGGGAGATGAACAATTTTATACTCCCCCAACTCCTAGTTTGCAATCAACAATGGAAACGCTCATGGAGCAAAATGCTAGGCTTGAAATGAATGCAATGCATGACCATCCACATAGCAACATGTCTGAGCATCCCTTCTCTAGTGAACCTTTTGCACAACCATACACTGAATATGAACCTAATCTAGAGGTAAATGAGTACACTAGAAATGCTACAATTTTGAATGGGGAGATGAATTTTTGCTATGATGATGATGATGATGAATATGATATGTTAGAAGAGCATGTGCATGCTGAAAATATGATGGAATCTTTTGGTTCAGAGACGTTATGCGCCTCTTCTGTGAACCCTATGAATGATACTTCTTCTAACATTCATACATGTGATCTTAACTATGAGCTTAGTTTTGTGAAATTCTTCAGTGAATGTGAGCATGATTCACAACTTGTTTGTGACTTAGGAAAGGATGAATCTTCTGTTGACACTAATGTTCTTTTGGATCATGATATTATTGTTGTGTCTGATTCCCTTCCCATGTCACAATATGTTGCCTCCTCTGATGAATTTGATGTGGAACCTGTGCACTTGTCCTGTGAAAATGAACATGATTTACCCTCTTCTGACTTTGGGAGAGTGTGTGATGGTACAAATGATTTTATACATGAAAATAACTTGGATGTACCTAACCTCTCTCTTGAGTCACAAATTGAAACTCCTTCACCCAACCTAGGTGTAGTTTGTCACAAAATTGCAAAACCAACTTTTCTAAAAATGCCTAACTTAGGCCTAGAACTTTGTGCTTCCCAAGTCCTCTTGGACTATTTTGCATCAAAGTATAACACTCTTAAGGAGCCACGGTTGGAATATGTATATGCACTTTTGTAATTAGCAAAACTCATTTTGAGTTAGACCTTTTGCATGATGTACCTTTAAAATTGCAAGATTTTGTTCTCACAAACACACCCGTTCACAAATTTAGGTTTGGGGAAACTCCTTCACATCTGCAGTCTTACTTGCACTCTCTTGTTATATATCTGTGTAAAGGCTGTTGATGTTTGTATATATTTTCTATTGGGTTGATCCTCAACTCTTTAGATTGTTAGTTTATGGTGAATTTTTGTATATAATCCAGTAGGACTTGTTAAATTTTCTTTTCTTGATTCGGTTGAGTCTTCTTGCACATATATTATGCTAATCCGATATGATCTCCGTTGAGAATATTGGATTCTAGCCTTGACGAATGAAGCTCAACCTTGCTCCCGCCGACATCCGGTAATCTCTTCCCTTTTATCTTATCAGCATAGTTCTCGTGGTACGTGACTGTTTAAATTTTTCCTATCTGTGACACATTGAGGACAATGTTTGATTTAGGTTTGGGGGTGCATTTGCATTTAGAGTTTTTAGTTTTTATTTTGCATTTAGAGTTTTTAGTCTTTTATTTTACCTTTTATTTAAAAAAAAAAAAAAAAAAAAAAAACTCCAACTTTAGAGATTTTAGAGTCACTAGCATGCTTTTAGCTATGTTTACATAGAGATTCGTAGAAATAACGAGAACTTGGAAGTACCAGAGAACACAATCGGGTTTCTTAGTTGATTAGAGCGTTAAAGTTGGATTTAACCATACCGGAGGGCGAATTAGGTGCTGTTTAGATATTCGGTAGTAGAATTGTGATCACATCAAGCGAGGTACCGACCTTCACTCTTTGTGACTTTCTAGAAAAGCTTTTAGAGTGTGTGTCACCGTACGTCAATTCCGGGTAGGAATGGTGAGCTACCCAACTTCGCACCACTTTCAGCACTACTTTTGATCTCTTGAGTGCTAATTCCGTCAATCATGAGGGTGACGTCTAAAGATGAAAACTCCTTCTAAATATCGATTTGCAGTTAGCATCTCCCTCTCTCTCAATCAGCAAGACCCATAGAAACACATCATCGTCGGCAAAGCGGAGCATTAGCGAGAATATTTGAAGAAAAGTCGAGATAGTCCAAGGTTACATATTTCAAAGGAAAAGAAGATGAGAATTAATGAAGTTTGTGAAAATTTAAATTTTATCGTTGTTAGTATTTGTTAAAAAAAAAAAAATAATAATAATAATAATAAAAAAAAAAAAAAAAAAAAAAAAAAAAAAAAATTTATTAAGTTTTTGTGAAGTTCAGAAGTTCGTCATCAATAGTTGAAGATCAAGACCGAAGACCAGAAGATTGAAGACATTTTTATGGTTCTTATGAGAGAGTGATGTTAATTGCCGATCGGGTGAAAAGGTAGTGAGTACTCCCACCCCTTGCTAATGGTTGATTTCCTTTCTTAGAGATCATTAGAAAAAGATTCTTTTTGTCCACACTTTTGTGGAGTCTCCAGATTTTATTTCGGAAGGTTATCCTTCTTACCTACAACGTGTGCAGGATTTCTCTCTTTATTCCCGCTCGCACACATGAGAGACTAAAAAGCGATCTTTTTGAGTGCAATTATCATAAAACCCTAATGGTGAGGCAGAAGTTGAGACTTATGATCACAATCGAATCCGAATTCTTTCATATGGTATGGTTACTTCTCGCTCAAAGACTCAAGGATGAGAATGCGTTCTTCGATAGTTCTAACTTCTCGTTACTAGCATGCGAAACTCTATGTCCTCATAGCTTCTTGGAGGCTTGAGACTCTTTTACATTACGAAGTTGGAGAAGGTTTTGTGGGTACACCTCTCCGGTAAACCCTCACGAGACTACAACTCGTCCACTAGGGACACCTAGGGGTTTAAAGGCTTAGTGCATACGCTAAATGCATTCGAGAGACTGCGACAGGGGGTATAGTTAGGATTTCTTATTTTCTGTTTCACTTGAGGACAAGTAAAATCCAGGTTTGGGGGTATTTGATGAGTGCCAAATATTGCATATTTATACACCTTTTTATTGGCATTTTACTCATCTTTTGTACTCAAGAATCAGATATTATCCCAGATTCTGTGTTTTCTTTGTTTTCAAGAATAAATATTTGTATTAATTAATTTTGTATTTTTAGGTACTAAATAAAGTCCGGAGAAACTGAGGAGTCAAGGAGCGAAGAATTGGAGTCAAGCATCTATGGAGCAGATAGCCAAAGCCATACAAGGCGAATCGGTTGCAACCCAACAAGTAGCAACTCATCTACAAGACATGGGCTTGAGCTAGACCGACCGCGACCGGATCCGAGCCCGTCCATCCCCGACCGTTCGAGATCTTCCCAGTCGCATCCAACGGTCATTGCCTCCATTCCATCAAAGACTCGATGCTCCGTTTCACACCAAATCACTCCAATCCTCCCTACACCGTTCAGATCTCACTCCATCGCATCCAACGGTCGCTGCTACGTTCTCATCAAACATTGCTGTGCCCGTCTTACACCCTATCAACCTAACCCTATACACCCCATCGAGACAACCCACTCTCTTCTCCATCTTCTCTCCTTCTCACCGACGAGCTCCGCTCCGCAACTCGCACCACCACCTCCATACCTGCCGCGAGCCTCACCGCCACCATCACCTTCCCGACACTGACCAACAACTCCTCTAACTCCCTCACCGCCACCCTAGCTTCATTTGTCTCCATCCATAGATTCTCACTTACCCTAGAAGCTAGGATTGAGACAATTGAAACTAGGGTTTTCTGTGGTCGATGCGGAGCGAAGTGACAAGAGGAAAAGTCGATTCGAGCCGAATAGAGCATGGGTTTGCCTTCACTTTTTGATTTATTTTTTATTTTAATTGAATTAGGGTTAGGTATTTTGGGGGAAACCTTGCATGTATAAATAGGAGGAGTAGAGAGTAAAATTGGGCACGCCTGGATTAGCCAGAGTGTCACTTTAATGTTAATTGTGTTTTATTATCTTTGTTATGTTTTAATTTAGTTCACAGGGGTGTTTTGAGGAAACCCCTGACCTTAATGTGAAGCATGTCTGTTTGGTTTGTTGCTTGTCATGTGCTAAAATGCTTAAGACTAGTAGTTAATTAAGGAGCTTACAAACCTGTGATGAGTGGTACTGTAAGAAGACAACTCATACTAGGGGTGAGTTAGCAACTTTAGTTAGTGAAAATCCAATTAAGACCTTCAAATGAAGGCACAAGATCATTATTCAACCTACATTGCACGAGTAAGAGGTGGTGGTGGGAATCAACCACCCTTGTGCTTTGCGGTTTACCACAGATTGCCTTAGTTAGAGTTCACTGTCACTACCACAACCTCATTAAGTTTCGGCAACAACAATCTCATAACTTACAATTGTGTCACTTATTTGCTAGAAATTCAGTTTAAGCCAAGCCTTGATCAATCAAGCACACCCTAGTCCTTGTGGGATCGACCGTACTTTCCGCGTCTCTAATAGACGCCGTGCACTTGCGGTATAACCCGTAGGCCAAATTATTTACCCATCTTCCAGGCCTACCAATCTATCCTTCTTCTATGCTCCGCAATACACCATATCTCCACCTGTATCCAAAACGCGTCAGAGCTTGGGCAGAAGCGTGTTTTCTTTTGTCGCAAGTAAAGCAGGCAGGGCCCACCACACGTGCTCACCCAATTCTCTTTTCTCTGTCGTACGGCTCTTGGTCTTCCATCATCGACTTCCGGTGCTGGCAACAAGCCAAAACCTTCTAAGTTCATTACAGACTCAACCTTCGTCACGAGTCTTACTGCAACCAAACTCTGCGTCCCAACTTGAGCCCAAACAATGGCAGCGGCATCCTTCTCTTTTTTTTTTCTTCTCGCTTCCAAGACCCACCGGTCATTCTTCATCTTTCTTTCTTCATCAGCCCTACATCGATCAATGCAGCACCACCATTTATCACAAGCTCTGAACTTTCCATCTTCATCCACAGCTAGCAGCAGTCCATCATCATCACTGCTCTTAATCACCGGGATTTTGATCATCAGCAACGGAACCGTTTCTCGGTGAAAACTCTAAATCAGGCGACAACCCATGTTTTGTTTCGCCTTCAATTACCCAATGATGTCTATAAGATCTCGAAATACCTTCTTCTGAAATCCATCAAAATCATGATCATCATGATCATCAAGTTCTGACTTCCATTGCTTGTGTTCGTGTAAGAACAGAGAAGATGAAGTGCCCGAGTAATAAGCCAGTGTGCCTTTAACAATCTTTGAATGTTGGCAGCCCTTAAGTAAAAGACTGGACTCCTTCAGCACTTCTCTTGAACTTGACTACCCCTTAACAGGAAGGTGTCCCTTATCATCCAGTTGGGATGCCAATAGCACTTCTCGATAAAATGACCATTTTGCCCTTAGTCCTCCAAGTTCTTGTTTTGCTCATAACTTCTTCATACGAACTCAGAATGACTCCGTTCTTTCGCCATCGTCTTCATCTTCTTGTATTTGAACGAGTTAGATTTGGTCTTTGGCCTTTCTCCACTTATAGCTAGCTTATTTCCTTTCACAATTAAGTGCATATTCACTTCATTTGGATGATTTACCTAACAAAATACAAATAAGAGAAAACAAGCGTAATATACAATAATTTGCAAGAAAACCAACAAATACTAGTATGGAATTGACACTAAATATATGTGAAATATGCACTTATCAAATTCCCCCACACTTGCCTTTTGCTAGTCCTCGAGCAAACTAAACTAGACTACAACAACTCCATTTCGCCGAGGATACGGTTACTTTTAGCGGAATGTAACAAGCCTTTAAACCCCTAGGTGTCCCTAGTGGACGAGTTATAGTCTCGTGAGGGCTTACGAGAGGTATACCCACAAAACCTACTCCAACTTCAAAGCGTTCCAGCTTCCCAAGCATCCAAAGAGCTATGAGGACATAGAGTTTCTGCATGCTAGTAATAAGAAGTTAGAAATACCAAAGAACATATTCTCATTCTTAAATGTTGAGTGAGAAATAACCACACCATAATGAGAGAACGCGTGTTTGAGAGCGATCAATAAGCATTTCGCCTCGACTTCTGCCTCACTTAAAAGGATTTTATGATAATTGCACTCAATAAGACAACTTTTTTATGGGTCTCACATGTGTGAAGGTAGGAATAAAGAGAGAAATCCTACACACGTTGAATGGTGGGAAGGAAACCTTCCGAAATATTTCTGGAGACTCCACAAAATCGTGGAAAACAAAGATATTTTTCTGATGATCTCTAAGAAAGGAAATCAACCATTATTATCGAGGATGAGAGTACTTACCACCTTCGCATCTGATTGCAATGATGAAAGCACCACTCTCACATCATCCAATAGAAACGTCTTCCTTCGGCTCGTCTTCTTCATCTTCTTGGTCTTCGTCTTCGTCTTCGGTCTTCAACTGCTGATGATAAACTCTTGAACTTCGTAGAACTCTGACAATTTGTAACTCTTTTCTCTTCAATTTCCTTGTTGCTTGAAACTTCTTTATAAATTTTGCTTCCCCATGGCCTTATTGAACAAATAACAACCTAATGCAAATCTTTTTGTATTTTCTCTTTCTTTTTTTTTTGTTTTCTTTTTTTTTTTTTTTTTTTTTTTTTAACATAAAGATTGCAACTAAAAATAATAACGAAATTAAAATTAACATGGCCATAAAAGAAGTACTTTACCACTTTGATCTTCTCAACTTGTATTGTCTTCGTATCATAAACTTCAATTACTCTCATCTTTTGATTTTCTTCGCTCTTGCAAATAAGTCTTCATACTCGGATGTAATTTACGCTCCTTATTTGTAAGTCTTCAACATATATAAAAATCTGCCCATTGTATGTTGCTTTACTTGGATATAAAATTTTCTCTTCCTTGAATTGTTGCTTGTAAACCTTAAACGTCTTCAACTTTCCTTGTAGATTTTGATGTCGCTCCCTTGTTGATGATGATGTGTTTCTATGGACCTGTTGTTGGCGAGAGAGAATGGTGCTAACTGCAAATCAAACTACAAGAAGGTGGTGTTCGTCTATAGACGTCACCCTTATGATTGACAAAATTAGCACTCAAGAGATCAAAGAGTAGTGCTTCTATTGGTGGGAGGTTGGGTAGCTCACCATTCTACCCGGAATTAACGTACGGTGACACACACTTAAAAGAAAGCTCTTTAGTCAGCTACAAAGAAATTTAGTCTGGTGCCTTGAGTAATGCCTTTAGTCTGGTGCCTTCATTCATATTTGAGAATATCAATTGGTTCATGTTCACCTCTGAATCCCAGCAGGACTCTACGAACTTGATTCCCTTAGATGATCTCACCCACAACTAAGAGTTGCTATGACCCAAAGACGGAGACTTTATAAACAAATTTGTCTCCTACTGAAAAGTCTATTCTGATGGATAAATCTGTCTCCCACAGAACTACCTACGAAGTTTTTGTTCCGTCTTTTGATAAATCAAGGTGAACATGAACCAATTGATAATCCGGTCAATGTTCTGAAAACCGGACCGGACCGGCCGGTCGGACCAGTAAACCGGTGACTCAGTTACTTTTCCGGTCCGGTCAAACAGTGACCCAGTAATTTTGTAAAAAATCGCTTTATTTTTTAAGAACCGGGTGACCCGGACGATCCACCCGGTGAACCAACTGACCCAGACGGGTTTTCACCGGTCCACTCGCTTCAATTTAAGGTTTTTTTTTTTTCTTGAAATTTTTTTTGTCTGTGAAACAGAGATGCCGTTTTTCGATCGTTTACAATATGAATCAAACAAGAAGAAAGCTTCCCTAAAAAACAAGAGAGAAGTTAAACACAGCACAGAACCATATCTTCTAACAAAAACAAATTCTCCTAGTTTTTGTTGTTGATCTTTGTATTCTACTAGAGAAAAAAAAACTTTGGTTTCATTTGTTAATATATAGATCTTTGATCTCCTCAAACTTCAAATGATGAAGGGGTTCGCAGTGGGTGTGATGGAAAACAGAGAGTTAAAGAAAGGGTGCGGCGATGAGGAGATAATGTTTTAGAAGTTAGGGTTTTAAAGGTACACAATGTAAATAGTTAACATATGGGTGGCAATTGGTAAATGGACTTAGTACAATATGGACTACCAATTTATGTAGCATCTTACGGATGTAATTCCTTTCAAACTAAGCATAAGAAGTGACGCCCATGCCGTAACCACCGTGTACTTGGCACCTTTAGGTTCTATATTTAGGGGAATAGGATCGTATATGTTGACCCAGTGAACCCTGTTAACCCACTGGTTGGACCGTGTGACCCGTGACCCAGTGACTTTGCCGGTTTGATGCCCGGGCCGGTTTTCAGAACATTGAATCCGGTCTTATATTCCCGAAGAACAGCCTAGAAATATCAATCACCTCAAAATAACTTATCCATATGGTAGTAGAACAAGTTATTGTGGAATCTCAAAGAATGAGACGATGAGCTTTGTGATTACTTTTTATATTTTACCTATCGGAGATAAATCTCGAGCAAATCTTAGAGAAGATAGTACTCAATACGATAGAACAAGTAAGATCAGAACACGCAACTAGAGAGAAAATAGTTGGGTCTAGCTTTAGAATCCCAATGAAGTCTTTAAGTCGTTAACCTATAATGGTTTTAGGAAAAACCTAGGTTAAAGGAGAATCGACTCTACTCGCAACTAGTATCACACAGGAGGTGTGGGGATTAGGTTTCCTAGTTGCTAGAGTTCTACCTTATATAGTCTTCAAATCAGGGTTTGATAACTTTGAAACAAAGCAATCAATCACCGTTAGATGAAAATTTGATTTAAGATTCAAGCTTAGTTTGCTTAAAACCAAAGCAATATCTCTCCACCATTAGATGTTCTTAGTTTGTTACACACAAATGAAATATACCTTCATTTAGATATATGTAACCGTACCTAAACGTGTATATTGAGTTGTCTCAATAACGGTTAACCGAAGTTATCCATATGTACACTTTTGTATTAACCTTATTCATCTTAACACTTCTAGACCAAATGATAATCAAATGAATCCAATTGTGTTACTCATATATTTGTCCAATTGTTTATGTTCTCATAGAAGTATATAAGACACTATTGAAGCAAAATCGGATTTGATTCACAAGAATCAATTCATGAACATTTAGCAACGGTTTGCAAAGATTGCATTTCTTAATATATAAATGTATTTGTTCATGAGTATGAAATTATACTTAACCGATTTTAACTTAACCTCATAAGTTTGTAAACGGGTACGCAAACTGAAGTTCCGGACATTGATCTTTTCTGACAGTTCACAAACGGGTACGCATTCTGTCGTTCTAGACGGAACTCAGGTGAAACAGTTTGAAAACGGGTATGCAAACTTGGTTCCCGAACTTTAACAGTTAAAACTGTTCACATACGGGTACGCAAACTTGGTTCCCGGACCTGAATCATTACTACAACAGTTTGCATACGGGTATGCATAATGTGCTTATCCAGACAATGGTTAATTTTTCTAAACTCTCATTTCAATCATTGAAACATCCTTAGAAGACGAAAATAGCTGTCTCACACAAACTATTAGCTTATAAGTAATTTTCAAGTGATCGAATGATCAATACTAAACATTCCGAGTCTACATCAAATGACTGTCTCACACAAATCATGTAAGATGTTACCACGCGTTTTCACATGATCATCTTTTGACTTTCGTCAAGAATAATGATGAACGTGGTTAAAACAAAAAGCTTTCCAATACATATTTCGAGAAAGATATAAGCGAGTTAAACTCATCTCGAAATATCAAACGTGTATAATGTGAAAGTCTATATAGCTATACGACTTAGTCTCAATAGGAGATAGAATAGAATAGACTTCTGAGTGATAGATGAGTTCAAGTCTCCACATACCTTTTGTTGATGAAGTTCCTCCAAGCTCCCTTTAGTTGAAAAAGCGTGGGTCTAACAACCACACCCAATAATTCGTTTGGTAATCTGAATAGACAAACTCCAATATACTTTCAAGACAATCAACTAGACAGTCAGACTCAATCTATAAAAAAGTATATCAAAGAGTTTTATATATGTATCTCTCAATTCAATCTGCAACCAGCAAATAGGAATTTGCGAGCCCAATTAAATATAAGAGAAATAACTTGAACGGTACCAAAGACCAATGTTCAAGGATCAATCAATTTCAATCAACAACCAAAGGTTGGATTTACCAATTGATCGATTCAACGCACAACTTGTGATATTTCAATTATATAACAAAATATAATGCAGAAAAGAAATAACACAGACACCATAATTTTGTTAACGAGGAAAACCGCAAATGTAGAAAAACCCCGGGACCTAGTCCAGATTTGAACACCACACTATATTAAGCCGCTACAGACACTAGCCTACTACCAATGAACTTCGGACTGGACTGTAGTTCAACCCTAATCAATCTCACACTGATTCAAGGTACAATTGCGCGCCTTATGTCTCTGATACCAACAGGATACTACGCACCTGATTCCCTTAGCTAATCTCACCCACAACCAAGAGTTGCTACGACCCAAAGTTGAAGACTTGATAAACAAATATGTCTCACACAGAAAAGTCTATAGGAATAGATAAATCAGTCTCCCACAGAAATACCTACGAGTTTTGTTCCGTCTTTTGATAAATCATGATGAACAAGAACCAATTGATATACCGGACTTGTATTCCCGAAGAACAACCTAGAAATATCTATCACCTCACAATAATCTTAATCGTATGGTAGCGAAACAAGATATTGTGGAATCACAAACGGTGAGACGAAGATGTTTGTGATTACTTTTTATCTTGCCTATCGGAATAGATGAGGCAGTCAACTTCTATGACTACCTTCCTTCTGCGAGGTAAGATGTTGGATTAGAGCCGAACAACTATTCTCCAAATGATCCATGGCATTGTCAAAATTATCTCCAATTAAACCTTTTCAGACGTGATCGCCAACTTTTTTCGTTGGAAACAAGTAAGGCATTTTCTTTTGTAAGGGAAGAGTTGGACTTTTCTAGTTCGGAACATTGATCCTTGAATTGGTTTACTTTTACACTTAAGTTTATTCTACCCCGAATCAGTTTATCCTTCTCGCAAGAACTTCTTCCAGTTGATTTCTCGCGAACAAAGAGATTGTTCTTGCTTTTTACATAATTTTTGACAAATATCATTTTGTTGCGAGTAAATCGCCACCTTGTTTAACGAGTTCACTTCTCTTGAGAAAGAGTTCCATTCTCATCTGATAAAGTTTCCAACTCCAAATTAGCTTTAGTCAAAGAGTAAGAGAGGCGAGATAAGTCATTACTTAATGAATCTTGTTTCTGAGCTAAATCAGCATTTTCTTTAGAAAGATTATCTATTTGATCAACAGAATATGTATGAAGATTATCTAATTGATTATATTGCTCCATCCAAGCATCTCTATCAACTCGAACTTCTTCAACAGTAGATTCCAACTGATATATCTCCATTTTTCGTTTCTGGTTTAAAGCTTGAAGGGCGAACAAGGGCTTGAGTTTTTTTTAAAAAAAAAAAAAAAATGTGGACAATACAGAGGCAAAAGTATACCTTTTAGTTCTTCATTCTTCTTGCGAAGATTATCACGATCCAGCGAAATATTTTGAAGTTTTTGATTCTCAAGATGGAGAATATTACATTTTGCAGTCGTGGCTTGGAGATCATTCTTCAAAGTGTTAATTTCTCATTCCAAGGATGTTTGCGAAATTCTATCAGGACCAAGGTGTTTTCTCAAAATCTCGCAAATATCAGATTTGATAGGATCGACAGAAGTCTTCTTAGCGTCATTCACAATATCTGATAGGACTTTGAAGGCCACATCTATTCCTTCTAAATTTTCTTTAGTAAGAGGGATTTGCTCAGAAAAGGAAGTAATAGTGATAGAAGAAGGAAGAGGTGAATCATCTTTTGTTAAAGGAATATCACGAGAAGAAGAAATCTCGTGAGGGTTAATGACTGGAGGAATGGTAGAGGCATTAACAATGGAAGAAGAAATAGGCTCATTTGCAATGGGACTGTTATGAGGGAGTTGATCTATGAGAAATTCAGGCATAGAAATGTTATCTTTGGAAGAAACAGTAGGGATCTCTTGCGAAGATGTCGCAAGAGGAGTTGTAAGTTTGAATGTAGGAAAAGTGACGGAAGGCGCAACGAGTTTAGAATGGCGAGGCTTCTTGGGGACTTATCAAAGCATTTTTGTCATCCTCGCGAATTACAAGCTAAATAAGAAACAGAGGCAACAATATTGTTATTAAAAAAATAAATGTTTCTTAAATACCTTGTTACTCGCAGGCTTTCTTTTAGAAGCAGTGGATTTCGATTGCGAGCCTAGGGAGATATTGGGATTCACAATGGTGAACTTGGTGCTAGGTTTGTTCTTTCTAAAACAAAATGGCAGAGGAGTCGTTAAAAGAAGAACAGTATCAAGATAAAACAACTTCAATAAGAGATATCAATCACAAAATGATCAAATTCAACAAAATTAACAAACCTTGATGCCATAGAAACAATAGCAGAAAAATAATAGCGGGAAAACGATGAAGAAAAGCAGCAGAAAATAGTTGCAGACAATGAAGAAGACGAAGTAAAAGAAAAGAAATGCTTTCACAAGGAATCCTCCTTTAAATAGACGAGAAAAGAGTAACCGGATAACATTAAATGTGCCGGTAAAAAGGGAAATTTTAGATACGTGTAGACAGTCATTCCCGAATTCACGGAATCTTGTCGGCAGAAAATTGATGGAAAATCAACGATTGCGGCATCTCAAAATATTGGTTCTCATGACATTCTCTCCTTCGCAGAGAAGACATGAGAAGAGGCAAGATGTAGGATCAGAATATCGCGACATCAATACTTCGCGAGATTAATAAATGACGACATTGCGAGGGAGTCGCAGGGAAGTAAAATAAATGACGCAATGAATGACGACAGCCAGAACACGAGAAAGATATGAAAATATGGCGAAGTTTAATAGTATCGCGAGATTGTATACTTGTACTCTTGCGATATTTCGCAAGCCATTCCCGAAAGTAAAGGACAGCTTAGCTGTCATCCACTGTGTACTACCCTATATAAAGGGTTGAGTAAGTCTGTTGAAGGGAGAGTTCTTTTTGAATTGTTAAGCAAGTCATTAGGAGAGAGAAAGTTTTAGAGTGATTGTAATTCTATAACTCATTTCTATTTCCTATTGTAAAGATTCAAGTATTCAATCAATAGGAATCATAATCATTCATCCTAAAATGACTTAATTGTGTATATTCTAGTGAGGGGTGTAGTGTAGGATTTCCTGCAACTACATCAACATAGAGAATTTACATAATCTACATAAAGATACATATTCTGTCTCCATGTGTAGAAAAGTTGTATTGCAAACAACTTATGTAAACATGATAAGTTTTCTATCTAAAGTATCTCTTGATACTGATCTTGAAGATAATTTCTTTTAGAAGAAAGTTGTGTTTCAGTAACACATATGTGTTAAAGGTATTTCAAGTATATGTACTCAACGTGTCTGAAAATTTATGCTAAAGGATGTATTTTCAAACCAGATCTCAAGCAAAACTTCTGAAAGCCTTGAGTGGAATGACTTATAAGGAAACTGTTCATCTTGATGATACCTTCAAGAACTATGGTTGTGAAGATATAGAAAATTAAAAAGAAGATGTGACTCATCTCCTTGTCCAAAACAGTTTGGATGCTAAGATTGATATTATCAAACAACGACAAGTCCTCCTCAGTATTATTGAAACTCATCATAGACAGACAGCACTACAAAGAAGTTATCTGTAACCAAAGAAAGCTAATTAAACTTGGAATCGGTAATAGGGAGTATGCTCGGAATATTGATCGAAAGGTTAATGCTTTAGCCTGTGAACATAATCAAGGTACTGTGTACAGAATCCGAGATATCACTCGAGATGATGTTGATGAAGATCTTGAAAAATTTGAGGAAATTGAAGATGATCTTTGAAAAATCTGTTGAAAAATAGACATTATACTTTGATTATTTCAATAAGGTCTATTTTGAATAAAACTATCTTATTATGAATAAAATTATTGGTTTATAATTTTTCTTGTGATAGTTTTTGGTTTACATAGCCTGTGCTTGAATGCTTTATCTTATTGCTATGTATGTTTATGGGATGTTTGATTTCGGTTTTCATGACCTTAATATTCGATCTCATATGTTGTGAACCCTTATGGTTTGGGTGACTTTTTGGTTTAGCGGGATTAAGTTCTAGCCCATGTTGGTAGGCTTTATCAAAGGATCATGAGGGTTCTGATTCAAAAAATATGTGAAAAAGTCACAATATGTTGAATCGTTTGGTTTAGCATAAAAGCATATGTGTTTCGTGGTTTTCAACTTTTGCATTGCATAAGTTAAAACCGGTTTTCAACCTTTCTCTGGTAAATGTTGGTTGTTGTTGTTCTTTTGTCTTACAAGAGGATGACAACATAGTGATATCTTGGTATCAATTCTCCTTGGAAAGAAGAAGATGCAAACATTAATGGACAAGAGGATGCGCAACTTGAGGTAACGACTTTGTTAGTTAATCGTTTTCCTATTTAAGAAAAGCCCGATTTTATTGCATATATTTATTGCTTTTACTTAACAAAATTTCGGTACAATTGATGTTTATTCCATTATTCGTGTATGGATGTGTGTGTGATTCAATTGTTTCCGGTTAAGAAAAACTATTGTTATCTTGCTTTATTGTTTGGTATCAATCGTTTAGGCTTATAAAATTTTCGGTGCAATTACGGTGCTTTAATGTCTACATTGTTTCAATTGCTTCCGGTTGAGGTAAATAATTATGCAAGTTGATTTATTTGGTTTGTATGAATTATTTATGGATTAACAAAAGAAAAGGTTTTCGGGATGAATTGTTTAGTCCAATTTGATTCCGGATAAGAGAAACTAAGTTAATTATGATCTTAGTTAGACTTATCAAAGCGGAGGTTTCGGTTATTCAAGTCTAATCGAATGCCTTAACAAGAAATGCTAGTTAACTAACCTAGTACTTGTCCTGTTTAAAAGTGAAAGGTTTAAGTTATATGGATAATTAGAACCTGATGAGAAAAATAGAGTCAATTTTTGGTCTGTTTATGGGTGAAAACTATTTCTGCCGTTTTTGGTAATTTGGGGTGTGTGAATGAGAAATGAGTCTAAACCTTAAACAAATGCACTGCGCGGTGAGTGCTTGTAGATTCGAGAGATCAATCTGTGCAAGTCCGGCCTAAACCAAGAAATGGTCGTTCCAGACTTGTTTCGGTCACAAAGTGAAGGAGATGGGGTTGATCTTAGGGAGGGAAGCGAATAAGGTGTTGAGAATGTGAAGATGTTGGCTATGATTGACTTGTATCAGAAAAGTCGAATCGGCTTGCGGTGGTGTAAGCTATCGGCCCGGTGTTCGAATACGATTGTATCAACACTTGCCTCTGTTGTCTGGACTTATCTTGTTTCTCCTGTTTGGAAAATAGGGAGGAGAACCTATTTATACAAGTCATTTGAGCCTTATTCACGTCTCTCGTGGGAAGTGGAGGAGGTGGAGAGATGGAGTAGTGGAGTTGTGTGTTGGTATTACACGACCAGTCTTGCCCACTTCTCCTGTCATCTCTAACCGTCCATGACTTCCTGACACGTTCTTATGTTGGCGCGTTGATGAGTGCCAAATAGTGCATATTTATACACCTTTTTATTGTCATTTTACTCATCTTTTGCGCGTAGAAATAAGATATTATCCCCATTCTCGTGTTTTCTTTGTTTTCAAGAATAAATATTTGTATTAATTAATTTTGTGTTTTTAGGTAATAAATAAAGCTCGGAGAATCGAGGAGCCAAAAGAGCGAAGAATTGGAGTCGAGCATCTATGGAGCAGATAGCCAAAGCCCGCGCGCGAATCAGTTGCAACCCAACAAGGAAGACATGGGCTAAAGCTACCCACGACCCGGATCCGAGCCCGTCTCTTCTGAGACGTTGAGATTTCTTTCTCCCTCATCCAACGGTCGCTGCTTCCACGTGCATCGAAGATCGCTGCTCCCGTGCTACACTCAGATCACGCCAAAACCGCTTACTTCCTCGGCCGTTCGGATCGTAGCCGCCTCATCCAACGCCGCTCGGCTGTCCCATCGTCCGTTGTCTGACTCGCCAACACCGAAGCATCCAACACCTACACCCCCACTCGAGCAAACCCTAATCTCTCCATCTTCTCTTTCTTCACCTCTCCCTCTCACCCGACACAGAGCTCTGCTCTTCTCTTCCGCCACTTCTTTCACCCATACCATCACCAGAGCCACCACTACCTCCTTCTACCTACTCTGCCATCATCAAACACGCCAGTAGTACCTGCTACCTTCTCTACTTCGAGTTATCTCTCTCTTAGCCTCTACCAACTCTAGAAGCTAATTTAAAGATAACTAGAAGCTAGGGTTTGTCCACCAACATCACAAGCAAGCTACCAGGGACGATGTGACAAGAAGAGGAACAACAATCAGAGTATGGGTTTGAGTTATTATTCATTTAATTTCAATTTTTAATGAATTAGGGTTTGGGAATTTTGGGGGAACTGCATGTATAAGTAGAATGAGGGGTTTGTGTAGAAATCACGCCTGGATTAGCCAGTGCAGTCATTTAGCTTTAATTTTTGTGTATTTTGTTTTATCATGTTCTAGTTTAATTCTTCTAGGGTTCAGATGAAACCCATAACCTTTTGCTAAGAATTGCTCATGTTTTGATATCTGTTCTTGTTGTGCCTTATGGTTTAGGGTATATATAATCAATACACATTTGCATTTTACTTTCACAAAGTATACCATGTATGCTTTGTAGTCGTGTCACTTCTATGTAAAATGTGTGCAATTCATGCTTCATTGAATACTATTAATCCTCGACTAGTTGTGCCCCGAGAAGACAAGTAGTGCTTGGGAGAGATACTTTAATTGTTATTAGAATACCCATTTTAAGTTAGGTTGAATCATCTAAGTAGTGAACATGATCTCGTGATTAGTTGTACTATGACAAGACAACTAATACTAGGGATTAGTTAATTGCTTTGTTTGATAATAACCCTTTCATTGAGACCTCGGAAATGGCAGACTTGCCATTACAAGGGACGAGAATTTCAAAATTGACTTTGTCTTAGCCGAGGTCGGGGTGGATTCGACACCCTAGAGCTCTCTTTTTGTTACAATTTACTCTTGCTGTTTTCCTTAGCTTAGGTTCATTTCACTACTTCAGCCGTATCGGCAAAACCCCCTGTTGTCACTTGTTACTTACTTGAATTCAGTTGAAGAAGCCTTAGATCACACACAAAGCACACCCTAGTCCTTGTGGGATCGACCCGTACTTGCCGCGTCTCCAATAGATGCCGTGCACTTGCGGTATAACCCGTAGGCCATAAATTATACACCTTTAGAGGCCTACCAAGTTTTTGGCGCCGCTGCCGGGGACTTGGCGTGTGCCCTGCTGATTTTTTGTGCTTGTCTTTACTGAGTTCATATTCCCATGTACATATTCACTCAGTATCTTTCCTTTTAGTTCGTAGTAGTATGACTTAACTGTCTTTTGTATTTTTGATTTTTTTTTTTGATAGTGTAAATCGTAGTGTAACTTGTAGTTTGTCGTAGTGTAACCGTAGTTTGTAGTGTAATCTTGAGAATCGAATCGAGCTTGTTGAGCCAAAGCAGTACCTTCTATCTTTGTGCTCTCGTGCCGCTTTGCAAGCCACCCAATAAGGAATGGAGGACAAAGGCGCGAGAACTTGAGGTTAGTCATTGACCATTGTATTACCCTCGCACCTTGTACACTCGTAACCCTTAGACCCCATCTGTCCCCGTGACCTTATATATCCTTGCAACTGTGGCTTTTAGGTGTGTTGTGCTTCAAACCCTAGATCTTTACACGACCCGAGCCAAGCTCCACCCCGAAGCCGTGAGATTGAGCAGCATCCCACACACCCTGAGCATAACCCTGACCTGTTAAACCTTGCCTCGCCTTGGCTGAGTGCACAGCCCTGTTAACCCTGCATGTTGCTAGGCCATTTGCAAGCCACAACTGAAGATGCAAGTGCTAGGCCGTCTGTGATGCCTGTGGGCCCGTGGAACCATCTCCACCTTGCAAGCCCCTGTAGCTGCAAGCTGTAAGCCACAATCCCACAGCCAAGTTGGCTGCAAACCTCACCTGAGCCACCAATTCTTTGAGCCATTGTCCGCCTTGTGTTTGCCCAATCATTTTGCTCTACCTCGTTGACTTGCCGATCCCAGAGCATACCTTTGAGCTACCATCTCGTGGAAGCTAACTTGTTGAGCCTCCTTTGTGCATACCTTCAGAGAGTTTGCATTGCTTTGTGCATTTGAGCAGCCCCCGTGTGCCGAGCCGCATTTAGAGTTGTGCCGAGAACACAACCCGTGCACAACCCGGGTTAAAATGTGAGCACACCGCATAAAGTCTTTGTGTAGTTAGCACAAATGGCACCGGGTTGAAAACAAATTGTACAAACCCCGAATCCCACTTATCGAGCTAACCATCAGCCAACATATCTCAAAACCACATAGTCGGGCCGGGATCGACCACACCACCTGGTCTCACCGAACCCGACTGGCTGAAACAAACTAAACTAAGCCCACATCTATTGGGCTGTACACACTGTTAGGCTCTGCACAAACAAGTTCACAAATCCTGGGCTTCAAACAGCAAATCCCAAACAAACCAAAACTCACAAAACCAAATTGAAACCCAGACAAACCAAATCCCAAACAAACCAAAGCCCAATAAACCAAATTCCCACATAAACCAAAGCCCATTTTTTTGTTATATTTGTAAGAATGTTAATGTTTCGTACATTATCTTCATTGTATATAATCCAAAGAGAACTTGTTAATTTTTTCTTTCTTGAATCGGTTGAGTCTTCTTGTGCATTTTTTGTGCTAATCCGATATGATCACCACCGAGAATGTTGGATTTTGCCTTGATTAATGAAGCTCAACCTTGCTCCCGCCGACATCCCAGTAATTTCTTCCCTTTTCTCTTATCAAGCATAGTTCTCTCGGTATGTGACTGTTTAAATTTTTTCTATATGTAGACACATTGAGGACAATGTTTGATTTAGGTTTGGGGGTGCATTTGCATTTAGAGTTTTTAGTCTTTTATTTTATCTTTTAATTTTACATTTAGTCTTTTATTTTATCTTTTAATTTTACAAAAAAAAAAAAAAAAAAAAAAAA
The DNA here is from genome assembly GCA_023531295.1 of Papaver armeniacum. Classification (NCBI taxonomy): domain Eukaryota; kingdom Viridiplantae; phylum Streptophyta; class Magnoliopsida; order Ranunculales; family Papaveraceae; genus Papaver; species Papaver armeniacum. The sequence goes on from JAJJWW010015270.1 coordinate 950,051, forward strand.
AAAAAAAAACTTTTTGCAAATAAAAACCTCCAACTTTTAGAGATTTTAGAGTCACTAGCATGCTTCTAGCTATGTTTACATAGAGAATCTGACCGAAATAACAAAAAGTTAGAAGTAGGAGAACACAATCGGGTTCCTTAATTGATTAGAGCGTTAAAGTTGGATTTAACCATCTGGGAGGGCGAATTAGGTCTTTGTTTAGATATTCGGTAGTAGAATTGTGATCACCCATAGTGGAGACTACCCATTTTACATCAAGTGAGGCACCAACCTTCAATTTTTTGCAACTTTCTAGAAAAGTCGTTAGAGTGTGTGTCACCGTACGTAAATTCCGGGTAGGAATGGTGAGCTACCCAACTTCGCACCAATTTCAAAGCACTACTTTTGATCTCTTGAGTGCTAGTTTTTGTCAATCATGAGGGTGACGTCTAAAGATGAAAACTCCTTCTAAATACCGATTTGCCGTTAGCATCACTCTCTCTCAATCGCAAGACCCATAGAAACACATCATCACAAGAAGCGGATCATCATCGAATATGGAAAGAAAAATTGATATAGTCCAAGGTTTATGTGCAACAAAGAAAAGAAAATAGGATGAGAATTAATAAATTTATAAAATCAAGACAATACAAGTTGTGGAAAAATTGAGTGTTAAAGTCCTTTGTCCATGGAGTTAGTTGTTTCATTATTTGTATTTTTATTTTTATTTTCACTTATTGTAAAACACAAAAAAAAAAAAAAAAAAAAAAATCAAAAGTCAAAAAATATTGTAGTTTATTTTCTTATTTTTGCTACCACCATGGTAAAGAAGAGTTCAAAAAGAAAAATCCAAACAACAAGGAATTTGAGTAGAAAAGTTAAAAATTGTCAAGTTTTGTGAAGTTTAGAAGTTCGTCATCAACATTTGAAGACCGAAGACCGAAGATTGAAGACGTTTCTATGGTTCTTATGAGAGAGTGATATTAATTGCCGATCGGGTGAGAAGGTAAGTGAGTACTCCCACCCCTTGCTAATGGTTGATTTCCTTTCTTAGAGATCATAAGAAAAGGTTCTTTTTGTCCACACCTCTGTGGAGTCTCCAGATTTTATTTCGGAAGGTTATCCTTCTTACCTACAACGTGTGCAGGATTTCTCTCTTTACTCCTGCCTGCACACATGAGAGACTAAAAAGCGATCTTTTTGAGTGCAATTATCATAAAACCCTAATAGTGAGGCGAAGTCGAGGCTTATGATCACAATCGAATCCGAATTCTTTCATATGGTATGGTTACTTCGCTCAAAGACTTAAGGATGAGAATGCGTTCTTTGGTAGTTTTAACTTCGTTACTAGCATGCGTAAACTCTATGTCCTCATAGCTTTTGGATGCTTGAGACTCTTTTACACTCTGGAAGTTGGAAAAGGTTTTGTGGGTACACCTGCGGTAAACCCTCACGAGACTACAACTCGTCCACTAGGGACACCTAGGGGTTTAAAGGCTTAGTGCATACGCTAAATGCATTCGAGAGACTGCGACAGGGGTATAGTTAGGATTTCTTCATTTCTCGTTTCACTAGAGGACAAGTAAAATTCAGGTTTGGGGGTATTTGATGAGTGCCAAATAGTGCATATTTATACACCTTTTTATTGGCATTTTACTCATCTTTTGCGCGTAGAAATCAGATATTATCCCGGATTCTCGTGTTTTCTTTGTTTTCAAGAATAAATATTTGTATTAATTAATTTTGTGTTTTTAGGTAATAAATAAAGCTCTGAGAATCCGAGAGCCAAAAGAGCGAAGAATTGGAGTCGAGCATCTATGGAGCAGATAGCCAAAGCTCGCGCGCGAATCGCTTGCAACCCAACAAGGAAGACATGGGCTAAAGCTACCCACGACCCGGATCCGAGCCCGTCTCTTTCCGAGACGTTGAGATTTCTTTCTCCCTCATCCAACGGTCGCCGCTTCCACGTGCATCGAAGATCGCTGCTCCCGCGCTACACCAGATCACGCCAAAACCGCTTACCTCCCTCGGCCGTTCAGATCGTAGCCGCCTCATCCAACGCTCGCTCGGCCCGTCCCATCGTCCGTCTGTCTGCACTCGCTCAACACCGAAGCATCCAACACCTACACCCCCACTCGAGCAAACCCTAATCTCTCCATCTTCTCTTTCTTCACCTCTCCTCTCACCCGACACAGCTCGCTCTTCTCTTCCGCCACTTCTTTCACCCATACCATCACCGAGCCACCACTACCTCCTTCTACCTACTCGCCATCATCAAACACGCCAAAAGAGTACTGCTACCTTCTCTACTTCGAGTTATCTCTCTCTTAGCCTCTACCAACTCTAGAAGCTAATTTAAAGATAACTAGAAGCTAGGGTTTGTCCACCAACATCACAAGCAAGCTACTGTGGACGATGTGACAAGAAGAGGAAAAAGAATCAGTATGGGTTTGAGTTATTATTCATTTAATTTCAATTTTTAATGAATTAGGGTTTGAGAATTTTGGGGAACCGCATGTATAAATAGAATGAGGGGTTTGTGTAGAAATCACGCCTGGATTAGCCAGTGCAGTCATTTAGCTTTAATTTTTGTGTATTTTGTTTTATCATGTTCTAGTTTAATTCTTCTAGGGTTCAGATGAAACCCATAACCTTTTGCTAAGAATTGCTCATGTTTTGATATCTCATTCTTGTTGTGCCTTATGGTTTAGGTATATATAATCAATACACATTTGCATTTTACTTTCACAAAGTATACCATGTATGCTTTGTAGTCGGTCACTTCTATGTAAAATGTGTGCAATTCATGCTTCATTGAATACTATTAATCCTCGACTAGAAGTGCCCCGAGAAGACAAGTAGTGCTTGGGAGAGATACTTTAATTGTTATTAGAATACCCATTTTAAGTTAGGTTGAATCATCTAAGTAGTGAACATGATCTCGTGATTAGTTGTACTATGACAAGACAACTAATACTAGGGATTAGTTAATTGCTTTGTTTGATAATAACCCTTTCATTGAGACCACGGAAATGGCAGACTTGCCATTACAAGGGACGAGAACAGATTTCAAAAATTGCACCTTTGTCTTAGCCGAGGTCGGGGGTGGATTCGACACCCTAGAGCTCTCTTTTGTTACAATTTACTCTTCTTTGTTTTCCTTAGCTTAGGTTCATTTCACTACTTCAGTAGTATCGGCAAAACCCCCGTTGTCACTTGTTACTTACTTGAATTCATTGAAGAAGCCTTAGATCACACACAAAGCACACCCTAGTCCTTGTGGGATCGACCCGTACTTGCCGCGTCTCCAATAGACGACGTGCACTTGCGGTATAACCCGTAGGCCATAAATTATACACCTTTAGAGGCCTACCACGCGTTGCACGCTGCACGCTGTAAACCGCCAGACCAATACCCCAGTATGTATCCCCCAATTTGTGACATGATTGATGTCTCGAGTGTGTGGATCGTGGGACCCACAGAAAGTTGCATGTAATGCTAGATTAAATAACTAAGTTATTTAGGAAGTCGATACTTGTGAAGTATCATGTGTATTCTATAGTCATCGCATCATGGTGTGGTAGAGTGACGGGTGGTGATTACCATGATGCCTCACTGACCAATTAACTCCTGACCAGGGTTGTATAACCAAGTCGGTGAAGTTGGACGGACGAGATGATCTTTGAGACACTCATCTGCGACCGTTGATGGAATTAGGGTTTTGAAGAGGTGCGCAGCATCACTCTTGCCTTGGTCGAATCCAAGCTTGGGAGACGATTTTGGCCAGGCCGATCGTACATGCGTGTAGACGGCATGACGGTGTAGGCGCCCATACCCCATTATCTCACGAAAGTGTGATCCGGACCACTCAATTCGTCCAAGCAAAGTCGAGTGGTCGAGATCGGCCATGGCGTAAAACGAGTGCAAACAAAATCCGCGCGTCGTGCCAACTTCGGGCGCGCGTTCCAAGACGAACAATCTTGGTCGGTCTTGGCCGATCGGTCTGTCGTGTACGTGGTAGGCTGGTGTTCACGCCTATACCTGACTGTCCCATGAAAACGTGATCTAAGCCACTCAAATCGTCCGGCGAAGTTGAGCGGTCGAGATTAGTTTGCAATTGGGAAGTGTAACCACGCTAGTTTGGGCGGACGATTTGGGATAACCAGGCATGGTATGCCTTGGCCGACCGAGCGAGGAGATTGATGGGTCCACGGTGGTCATGTTGGTATGACCGGACCTGCTTAATCTAATCTTGGACCCTCCATTCGTGCCGGAGAAGATGGACGCTCGTGATGCTCAAAACCCTAATTTTGGCTTTCACGGCCGTGTAACCATGCTTTATTCGGGCGCACGAATTGGGATGACCAAGCATGGTTGGTCCTGACCGATTGGTCAGGTATGTAGGCGGGCCCACGGTGATTGTGTTGACATGCTCTGGACCTTTTGAATCTACATATACACCCTCCATCTATACCTGCGAAGATGGATGGTTGAGACTGTTTTGTGACACATGTAATGTGCCGCAAACCCTAATTTAGGGTTTTCCGCCCATGCCGCTCTGGTTTGGACGTTTTGGCAAGCTATGCCAATTCTGGAGGCCGACCATGCGGGGTCCGCGTTGGTTCGGCAGCGAATATTCCATACCTGCTTAGGGGTTATGGAATTGATCTGGTCCATACAATCATGCTGGTAAAGTTGGATGAACGAGATCATATCCAGACTGATACAAACAGTCCGGATGCTCAATCGGGCTAGTATAACACACCGAGAGTTGCTCAATCGGGCTAGTATAACACAACGAGAGTTGCAGCCTGTACGGGTATTTCGTACATGCTTTCATTATAATGCTTGAGGTTCGTGTTGCTCGTGGAGAGCAACACTCGGTCGTCATGCCGCACCGATAATGAGTAGGTGAAATACAAGGTCGCTCACGCATTAATTAATAATTCTATAAATTCACAGGGGTATATGGGATTGTTGCTACATGCTCCAACCTTGGATGAATTTCGTGTATTTAATTCTGAGAATAGGATTGTTGCCACATGCTCCATTCTAGGTGAATTAGTAAAGTGGAAACGTATTCAACACTTATTAATGGCTTTATCTTTTACAAGATGTTAGCGCATAATTTTCTGGTTTTTTACAATTTTAACCTTAAATGAAAATCCACCATCAACATTAAGTCCCCTTCCTAGCACATAATGGTTACACTATTGTGGGGTATGCATGAGATGGTGACAAATTTGTGTACTGAAATGACCAAGCTAAAGTGAATACATATTTACTAGGATAGGTCGACATCGTCAGGCGTTGCCTCGAACCGGTTAGTCCGATTAAGGTCGTGAAGGAAGCAGGACTTGATCTGGTGAGTCGCTTTGGTTCCCTTTGTATATATCTGGACAGAGCTTGGCCCCTTCCTTGGGTCAGGTGTACTCCCTTTCGTCTAGCAGCTTTCCTCAGATGTATTTGATAAGCATCGTTGATTGCTATCCCGAATTAGTAGCCTTTATAGGTGGCAAGTGAAGACTTCTTTTCTCCTGGGATTCCGTTGACTTGCGAGATTATAAAGAATCATCTCACGTAGTCGTTTATTCTATATCTCGTGTAATTGTTCCACACTTAATCGATCTTCCGATTGACTGATCAATTGATTTTTTTTTTATTTTTTTTTGTGTGTGCTCGTAACTTCTTCTCCTTTGCAGTTTATCATGGAAGCGGTGGACGATCATTCGGTCACTTCTCCAGAAAGAAGCTTCGAAGTTGACAAGCCTGAAACCCATGCGCACGAAGAAGTAATGGCCAAGATCGATCTTCCACTTCGCGAAGTCGGTCGCGCTATACATGGGATGTCTATTTTGCACCTGCGTATTGCCAGGGGACGCATCTGTGCACTTTCAGCTGCGATTGACATGGAGGAGCGGTGGAGGCGCGAGGAAACGTTGAAAGCACTAGTAAGCGCAAGGGCAGAGAGATATGCAGCGCGGTTGAAGAGGCGGAGGGTTGAGCATAAACGACCTATGAATGAAGATAAGTGCGATTACCCAATCCAGGACGGCGTGATAATTCTTGATTCTAACACAGACGAACCAGATCATTTGAAAGCAATCGACACGACTCCTAATGTTGCTGTGTCCTTTGATGCTCCCGCTGATGATGTTGGGATGGAGTGCGTTGTTGTGGAGATGTCTGATGCAGAAGTTGAGGTAGATCCGAAGGGAGGAGCATCAACAGGTGATGGCGCTGAAGCAGAACCTAACGGTGGTGCAGGCGATGTCGATCCTCTTGGCGACTAAAACCTCTTTTCTTATTTTTCCGCTTTCCAAGTATATTCCGTATATTTGAACATCTTCCTTGTACTCAGTGGCAGCCGAGTTCAAGGTTTTCTTCTATTTGATTGTTTGAATAAAGGTTTTTTTTTTTTTTTTATAACCCTTTGTCAAGACTGCAATTGAACCTTCTCGGGCGCAAGGGTGCGCCTTCACACGTAATTCTTTGTGATAAAAGAAATAATGCCATAATGGAATACCTACGGACCTGTGTTCCTGATGCGAGATCTTCCCGGCCTTGCTGGGGTGAGTGTCTCAAATCTTCTTCCCTTCCCGCGCATATCTTTTCCCTCAACTCTTTTCAGGATGTTTTTGTTTAGGGTTTCTTTCCTGACCTGCTCTAGTGGGTTGATTTAGGATGGGCTTTGTGTCTTTAGGAGTAAAGAGGTTCTCAGGTGGAAATAACACTTCAATTAATTTGAAAATCGAAAATTGAAATCCTAATTATGAATGCAAGTATTGCAATCATTCTCTAGAGGAATTACAAATATGATGTGAAATTGTAAAGGGAAATACGCCGGAGGAAGTAGCACATCGTCTTAAAGCGTGTAGGATGCTGGAAAGTGATAGCATAGCGTCTTAAGTACAGTGGGGTTTGAGCCATCGTGAGTGAATTGTTACGCTTTCTAGCTTGTTAGCGTTGATGAGTTTGCAGTAGCCGCCTAGGATGACATCTGCTACCATGTATGGTTCATCCTCTTTCTCGGTGGCTGAATCGGGTGAGGTAGCCATTCTCACCATAATGCTTCCGACCTTGAATGCGGTTGTCTTCGTTACTAGGTCCCCAATTCCAAACGGGTTTGGGCGTGTAGACATTGGGTTCATGGTTTTGTCGTCTTTGATCGAGAAAGCTTCTAGACTCCTGATGAACTGTTTGAAGGGGCCGGCCTCCCATTCGCATCTCTTAGCCAAGGTTGGTTTTTTTGGCTAGAGCCAGTCCCCAGGACTTGTCAGAATGGAGGGCGGTAAGTTGTAAAGAGGGTTGTGCGATGAGACTTACTTGAGATCGGAACCTTTCAATAATCTTTGGCGTGCTCTCTCGGGAAGTTGTGTCACATTGGCAAGATTCTTTGGTGCGGCAAATGACAGACATCGAGTCCGAAGGCGTGTTGGAGATTCTTTCAGGTATCGAAACCGGTAGAGGACAAACTTCTAGTATTGCTTTTTTGTCATGCATCCAAGAGCGTCCTAGGATCATGTCGTAGTTGGGATGATCTTTGACTATGTAGAACTTTGCTTGTGTCGAGGCATCACCCAATTTGACTTCAAGATCGATATATCCATATGCATCTCTGAGTTCTCCTTCTGAATCTTTAACCACAGTTGGGTGACGAGTAGCTTTCTGCTTTAAAATCTTTGCTGCTCTCAAGGTCTTGATGGTAATGATGTTAAATTCGGAAACCGTATCAATCAACGCGCTATCGAACTCAACGTGTCTCAAACGGGTGACAGTTAGGAGTCCCCAGTTTCCCTTGCTCGCGTCCTTCAGGAAAGACTGGGATTCCTGGACTGCTTATGGATACAAACGCATGCCTGACACAATGCGGTTGAGGGCCGTAAATATGTCTTGACGCTGTCCTTTGGAGAAATACAAGATTTCACACAAGTGCTCCATTGTAGATTGCACAGTCTTGCGAACGGAATCCCCAGAAATCATGCAGTTCCTGATAGGAAGAGGGTCTCTATGAACACCTTCGTTTCCAAGCTGGAGTTCTCCTGTCTCTATCTTTTCCCTGAATATTTGTTTCAACCTGTTACAATCTTTGGTTGGATGATGGACGAATCTGTGGTAGTAACAGTATTTGGGATCCGCCATGTCTTTCTCAGTTGGAGGACGTAGGATAGGAGGCAGCTTGATGGCATCGTCTTGGATCCATGCTTTCAAGAGTTCTATCACTTCATTCATGGGGAAAGGAAAACGTGTATCTTCGGTGTCTTTTGCAGGAGTTTTGTCCGCTCCTTTCCGAGACGAAGTATTGTGTGCCGGGGATGCCCGCTTAGTTTGTTTTTCCGTCGCTGGAGCTTTCATTTTTTCTCCTCCGCTCACTACACTCACAGAAGGACCAGTGTTGTATTGCTTGTTCGTGAGACGCCTGCTTCCTCGACTTTCACGTGAATCTTCACTTCGAACAACTCTGGTTCTTTCTAGCAATGTTGGTGCAGTTGTTGCCGAACGTTAGGCGGCTTCATGGAGTTCAGAGAACGTTTGAAAGCCCAAATTTTCTAACAAGGCACAGTATATGGGTATCATCCCATTGATGCACAACTCCACCAACTGTCGTTCGGTGACGTTCAGGTCGTGACAATATAGCGGTTGGGTTCTGAACCTTTTAACGAAGTCGTTGGGATGTTCGTTGTTCCGCTGAAGGATTCTTCCCAGATCCGAAAAGGTTATCATTCGAGACACAAAGAAATACTTTCGTAGAAAGCACCGACCATCTCGCTCCAATTACATATGCTGTTAGGCGCGATGTTGTTGTACTAGGTGTACGCCCTCCCCGTAAGTGACTTTGAGAATTTTTTTAGGCGTAGAACATGATTATATTCATGTTCCCCCAAGGATTCTAAGAATCGAGAGATGTGTTCACGAGCATTACCAGTACCGTCGTAGAAGGAGAACTGGGGAGAGGTGTAACCTCTTGGAAGAGGAATTCGTTGCACATCTTGAGGGTACGACGGTCGATGTTGGTGTGCATCCATCAGATTTCCTTTGCCTCGGTTTTGGAGAAATCGTTCCAGGTCCTCACGTGTGATGAAGTTGGATGGCTGGTCCCTCTCTCTTGAGCGTTCAGGAGCAACACGAGCTTCTTCACTCATGTGGGTCTGAGTGGAAACGCCTGTTCCGAGTGCATTGAAGGCATCTCTTGTTGGCTCCAAGGATTGCCGTGAATCTTGTGGCAATCGTTCAGTTAAGGTCTTAAGGAAAGTGAGTACCTCTTTCTGAGTTGCGGCCATATCTGTTTGAGTCTTAGCAAGAACTTCTTGTTTTTCCATCAGATCTGCAATGGTAATGGACGGTGGTCCTCCTCTCGTTCCTCCGGCTCCTCGTCCTGATGAGGGAGTGAAAGTTGTTGTTATGGTGACTATCGGAGGTGTTACACTTGAGGAGATGTCGGGATTTGCGCATGCGCTTCGGCTCGCAGTGATGGGAGGTGTTACACTTACTGGAATATTTCCGCTACGCTGGTGCCGATGGTAGAAGTGACGGCTCCACGAGATGTATTGACCACGGTAGCTCCACCGATGTGTACTTCGACACCAGGATTGTTATCCATACTAGCTCCATCGAATTGATTCCGATCCAGACCTTAATTCCACCATCTTGAAATGAATTCTTGATTGAATTGATTCTAAGATCTACCCTTTTTGAAATTGATGAAATTGAATCGGATTTCAAAGAAATTGACTTTACAACCGAGAGATTAATCTCCCACTGTGGTCGCCAATTGTTTATGGGTGAAAATTATTTTTGCCGTTTTTGGTAATTTGGGGTGTGTGAATGAGAAATGAGTCTAAACCTTAAACAAATGCACTGCGCGGTGAGTGCTTGTAGATTCGAGGGATCAATCTGTGCAAGTCCGGCCTAAACCAAGAAATGGCCGTTCCAGACTTGTTTCGGTCACAAAGTGAAGGAGATGGGGTTGATCTTAGGGAGGGAAGCGAAGAAGGTGTTGAGAATGTGAAGATGTTGGCTATGATTGACTTGTATCAGAAAGTTGAACTGGCTTGCAGGGTGTAAGCTATCAGTTCCGGTGTTTGAATACGATTGTATCAACACTTGCCTCTGTTGTCTGGACTTGTCTTGTTTCTCCTGTTTGGAAAATAGGGAGGAGAACCTATTTATACAAGTCATTTGAGCCTTATTCACGTCTCTCGTGGGAAGTGGAGGAAGTGGAGTGATGGAGTAGTGGAGTTGTGTGTTGGTATTACACGACCAGTCTTGCCCACTTCTCCCGTCATCTCTAACCGTCCATGACTTCCTGACACGTTCTTGTGATGGCGCGTTGCACGCTGCACGCTGTAAACCGCCAGACCAATACCCCAGTATGTATCCCCCAGTTTGTGACATGATTGATGTCTCGAGTGTGTGGATCGTGGGACCCACAGAAAGTTGCATGTAATGTTAGATTAAATAACTAAGTTATTTAGGAAGTCGATACTTGTGAAGTATCATGTGTATTATATGTGTATCTTGCATCATGGTGTGGTAGAGTGACGGGTGGTGATTACCATGACGCCTCACTCACCAATTAACTCCGACTGTGGTTGTATAACCAAGCCGGTGAAGTTGGACGGACGAGATGTTCTTTGAGACACTCATCCGCGACCGTTGATGGAATTAGGGTTTTGAAGAGGTGCGCAGCATCACTCTTCGCCTTGGTCGAATCCAAGCCTCGGGAGACGATTTTGGCCAGGCCGATCGTACATGCGTGTAGACGGCATGACGGTGTAGGCGCTCATACCCCATTATCTCACGAAAGTGTGATCTGGACCACTCAATTTGTCCAGGCAAAGTCGAGTGGTCGAGATCGCCACGACGTAAAACGAGTGCAGACAAAAGCCACGCGTCGTGCCAAATTCGGGCGCGCGTTCCAAGATGACCAATCTTGGTCGGTCTTGGCCGATCGGTCTGTCGTGTAGGTGGTAGGCTGGTGTTCACGCCTATACCTGACTGTCCCATGAAAACGTGATCTGAGCCACTCAAATCGTCCGGCGAAGTTGAGCGGTCGAGATTAGTTTGCAATTGGGAAGTGTAACCACGCTAGTTTGGGCGTACGATTTGGGATAACCAGGCATGGTATGCCTTGGACGACCGAGCGAGGAGATTGATGGGTCCACGGTGGTCATGTTGGTATGACCGGACCTGCTTAATCTAATCTTGGACCCTCCATTCGTGCCGGAGAAGATGGACGCTCGTGATGCTCAAAACCCTAATTTTGGCTTTCACGGCCGTGTAACCATGCTTTATTCGGGCGCACGAATTGGGATGACCAAGCATGGTTGGTCCTGAACGATTGGTCAGGTATGTAAGCGGGCCCACGGTGATTGTGTTGACATGCTCTGGACCTTTTGAATCTACATATACACCCTCCATCTATACCTGCGAAGATGGATGGTTGAGACTGTTTTGTGACACATGTAATGTGCCGCAAACCCTAATTTAGGTTTTCCGCCCATGCCGCTCTGGTTTGGACGTTTTGGCAAGCTATCCCAATTCTGGAGGACGACCATGCGGGGTCCGCGTTGGTTCGGCAGCGAATATTCCATACCTGCTTGGGGTTATGGAATTGATCTGGGCCATCCAATCATGCTGGTGAAGTTAGATGAACGAGATCATATCCGGATCGATACGGGACAGTCAGGATGCTCAATCGGGCTAGTATAAAACACCGAGAGTTGCTCAATCGGGCTAGTATAACACACCGAGAGTTGCGGCTGTGACGGGTATTTCGTACATGCTTTCATTATAATGCTTGGAGGTTCGTGTTGCTCGTGGAGAGCAACACTCGGCTCGTCATGCCGCACTGATAATGAGTACAGGAAATATAAGGATGCTCACATATTAATTAATAATGCTATAAATTCACGGTGGTATATGGGATTGTTGCTACATGCTCCAACCTCGGATGAATTTCGTGTATTTAATTCACAGAATGGGATTGTTGTCACATGCTCCATTCTAGGTGAATTAGTAAAGTGAAGAAGTATTCAACACTTATTAATGGCTTTATCTTTTACAAGATGTTAGCGCATAATTTTCTGTTTTTTTACAATTTTAACCTTAAATGAAAATCCACCATCAACATGGTCTTATCGAACAAGCGATTGTATTTGTGCAATCGGTTTAGTAAAGGAACTAAGGTGCTTAGTCGATTTTTGTTTTGAAAATTGCTTCGGGCAATTTTTTCCTTGGTAACATATCAAAACAAAATTACTGTGTAGTTTCGGTTTTGATATTGGTTATCATAAATGGTGTGTGGAACCCTCGTGCTTAACTCTTACAGGTTACAAGTCTTGTGAGATTTGTAAGATCCTTTCGGTTTGTCTTTTATTTGCTCGTACCTTTGTCATTTTGTGACAAAAAGGGGGAGAAATATATGGAGTAAACAGGTGATATTGATATTGATTTATGTTGATTTTGGTATCACTAAGGGAAAGGGCATTGGTGCTTAAGCGTTATATCTAACGAAAGAGTAAAGCATAGACTAAGGGGGAGTAGCACATCATATTGATAAGGAAATAACAAAGACGTGCGGATTGAAAATCTACCTATCTTACCTTTAGGGGGAGTATTAGCTTTGTTATTATAATGTCAACAACGACATTTATGGATTGAATGTATACAAGTTATTGTGCTGTTGAATTTGGGAGTCAATCATATGTATAATGAATTCTTGTAATTTGTTTATCCATATGATGTAAGAGTTTTGTCACTAAAATTGACAAAGGGGGATATTATTAGAGCATAGCTCGGTTGAACCCACCAAGTGTTGGTATGTCAAATTTGGTTGTCATATTTTAGTGAACCAAAGCTCATTTAAAGAGTCGCTTGATTATGTACTATAGTCAACTTCATATAGGTTAGCTTGAAAGTATTAGGATATGACACATTACAAGTATTACGTAAAGACTTGAAGAATGTGAAGAAGTAAGGAGCTACAACGACGACAATATCCTTCCACTTGAGGTTAGTAATATTTCACTTGAACTTTTTCATTCCCTAATGTATCTTTCAAGTCGTGCATATTGAAAACATAATTGTGAAGCTATGAATGATTATACTCTAGTTAGACGTAGTATTAAGGAATACAATACGAAGTATAACGCTTATCTTTTGAACATCGTATATAAGACATCGACATAATCGTTTGAATGCTATTGTGATTATGTATGGGTATGAGGTGAAGATTTCATCCTAGGAAACAGTGTTTTACATTCATTTAAAGGAAGTACATTCATAAACTTTTTTTGTGAATGGAAAGGGAAATCGCTAGGCTTATTGGTATTTGTTATTCATTGCATTTCTTTTGAACTACCAATATGTGTGTTTAGTATAACCACTCATAACTTGTTTATGTTCTTGGTAAAACTATTCACAATGCCTGACTTTTGTATTGGTATGATTTTATTAGTGAAACTGATCTTAAGTAATCACCTGAGATGGTATGATCGATTTGTTGTAATTGGTATGACCAACTCTAGTTATTGGGGAAGCGATCCTAGTACCTAGTCTACCAACTTTTGGTAACTAGCGTGACTGATTCTAGTACCCACATGGAGGTAGAACTGAAACTTGTTTTGGTAGAACCGTGAAACCCATGTTTGGTGATTAGATAGGATAATCAATCACATAGTGCTTGGAAGTCAGATGAACCAATTCTAAACTTGTTTGGAGGTGTGGCAATTCGGTTCCAAGATTGTAAGTATGAAAAAGTACTTACAAAGTAAAGATGTCGACATAGTTTGAACACGTGTTGTAACGCTTATCTTTTGTTGTTCAAAGATATTCCTGAATAACTAAAGGAGAATCCCGGATCGAAATAATTGAGAATATTTTAATTAAGGTTTTTAGTTTTATATGCTTTTAATTTCCAACAATTAAAATGCATATCTTTAGAAAATAAAAATTGGTAATTTGCATTTACTAATTGGAGGTTTTCTACTAAGATTTCGGTCAATATTTGGACAAAGCATTTCCAGGAATTATGAAAACCGAATTTGGAAATATATTGCATATCTTGAGAATATTTTCGGTTTTGGAAATTCCTTGGTGTCCAAACTTCCTTGGTCTATAAATATTGAAGTTTGCATTTCAAGCAAACTAATCCTCAGAGCCAGCAAAACTACCTAGTTGTGTTGTAACTGGTGGAGCCGCCTATTCGGAGAGGAAAGTAACCTAATTAGGCGAAATCTCTTACGACCGCTCGGTTTAAAGACTTCTTTGGGATTGAGAAGCTCTATTAGTACCATTGGTGGGAAACTAGATAATTGCGGTTTATTATTAGTTTTCGATTGATTTGATTGACTAGCGGTTGTTGAACTTTGACTGCACCTAGTTTGTTTATGTTTGAGAATCTTCTCTTCTGATATAAGATTCACTCAAACTAGATCGAAGTCTCGACGGGGATCTTTAGACTGTTTGTAGATCTAAAGACGTCTTGTGATAATCCATTGTTAACAGACTCCGTTCTGTGTGTGATTAATCACAAGAGATTCAAGTTTATTGTGTGCAGGTGTTTATTGAAGATCTAAGAAGATTTGAAGACGAAAAAGATTTCTGATTTGGGTTCATAATCTTTGGTGTGCACAATACTTGTTTCGGCTAAGAAAAGGATCCAACTATAATCGGTTTATCCTTGTGATAGATTGGATTGATTAGTTGAGTAGATCGGCATAAATACATTTCTTTGTGATTCAAAGTATTGATTGCAAAATCTTAAAAATTACTTTGGTAGTTGTTGATAAGATAGATCTAAGGACCTGACAAAGGAGTTTATTGGGATAAACGGAAGATCCTTTTGTCGAACTCATATTACTTGATTGAAAAGAGTTATTACTGAACAGATTTGTTGTTCATTTACTGTTTGGAATACGAGCCAAAGGAATTGTTCCAAGTGCGTGACTTATTAACAAGTTGGAGGCGCATGGATACAGACGGAACTAGGTGAACTATAGGTTTAGTTGCTTGGTCTCAACTATAAGAAGTTGGTTTAGATTTTGTATAGCGGCTTAATCCTGAGAGTATACAATTTTGGACAAGGTCCCGGGTTTTTCTACATTTGCGGTTTCCTCGTTAACAAAATCTTGTTGTGTCATTTACTTTTATTTTCCGAATTATAATTATTTTATTATAATTAAATTAAATTACACAAACGTTAATTCCTATTTACTTGATAGTAATCCTATTGTGTTTGGTTAAGTCCGAACCTCTTATCAAGTAAACATACTTCGTTGTTGTATTGTCTCGATCTCGTATCCATAGACGAACACACGAAGTGTGAACCGAATAGTTGTATTGTCTCTACTCAGTCCATAGACAATCACTTTCGGAGAAAGGATTTATAGGTGGAAATTTTTTAGATTGAGGTATATTTGGGTACCCTCGTCTTTTCAGGCTATACTCAAAAGTCACTAACCATAAGGAAGCGAGCCAATATATGAGACTGAAACACAATGATTTATCTCATAAACTCAAATGCAATACACCAAAAATATTAAACAGAAAATCAAGTATTGCAATAGCCTCAATCTTGTAGGAAATTGAATTACGAAACCAACGCAAAAAGAATGAGGTCATTCCGAGTTCGGACGAAGAAGTTATAGGCAAAACAGTTTTACACTCCTTCGTATGGACCAATCACACCAATCACTAGGACTGGTTACAACAATCACTAGGACCGGTTACAGTAGTTACTTGTGATAGATCACAACACTAAAATGTTTTTGACATAAATTTTGCATACAATGTCCGAATTTGGTGATTTCTTGGCTCGTCTTAACCATAAAAACAAGAGCTACACATTTATGACCAGTAGATATCAACACCATGAACTCAAAATTACCGTTTCTATCAAAAGCTCAAATATTGATAGAGAAGGTATGAGTATAGAAGACAAAAATCTCCCTGAAGGTGTTAAATAGTCATACAATAAACGAGAGATCATGTGCTCAGTTTCATGTGCTTCCTCACCTTTCAAAAGATTGAGCACAAAGGTGAGCATGAACATTCTAACACAACTAGGTTGTGTTTATTTGAGCCTTGTCTTATTTGTCACTAGGGACTAAGACATAATCACTCTTGACCTCTAGATTGATTTGTTTTCTCTTGTTTCATCTCTTGTTTTTGTTCTTTGACTTGTGATAAAGAGTGTCATTATCACAAAGTTTACTAGTGCAAGAGATTTCAAACATGATATCTTTCTTTAGTCTTTCAAGAAAACTCTTGTAATTATTGTCACCAACAATTAACAACTGGGAGTATTCTTGTGATTAACTTTTGTTCCCTTCTTGGCTATGGAGGACTTCGGGACCCATTTAGAATTGGGTTTCGCAGGAGCAGCTTTCTCCTTCATACCATTAGGATGATTGTCCTTTTGAATACTTTGTGAAATCACTTTTCTCCAATTTGGAACATCAGATCTTGTCTTAGCATTTACAAAGTCATCTATCTTTCTATATTTGGGTCTTTTATGAGATGGCCTTGTCGAGTTGTAGGAAAATTTTGAACTATCATTATAATAATTCTTTTGCCAAAACTTTGGACAATATCGATCTGAGTTCCTTTGGGGAGAAATCTTAGCCAATTCGTTTGATACAAAAGAAAGTGTATCTTCAATCTTACGAATCTTGCATCCCCATTCCACATGCCCTTTATTACCACAATAACAAAAATGCTTAGTAACATACGAAATATGAGTTTTAATGTTACCTTTTTGTGGATCCTCTTGTATTTGAGCTCGACGAGTTTTGTTCTTCTTCTTCATCTTATCTTTGTTCAACGTTGTTGCTTTCTTGACATTAGCAGAAGTGCTCTCTTTGATGGTTGTACTTGACGAGTCTGGTTGAACACAATTCTTAGGCATGACAAGATTTTCTTCTTTACAAGAGATAGGAGCATCTTTGACATCACTGGAAGCCTCTGGTTGAGAAGAATTTGTAGCTTTAACAAATTTTACATTTTTGCTAATATTTGAAGCATCTATTCCCTTATATCCCAATCCTCGTGTATCACGATGATTTCTACTTGCTTCTAACATTAAGGTTAAATTGTTTGAGCTAATATTGAACTTTTTAAGGTCCAAATTTTCTTCTTCCAACATCTTGATTTTTTCAAGAGCACCATGAAAAGACGAGGGTAACCAAATACACCACAATCTTTAAATTATCCACCTATAAGTCCTCTTACCGAAAGTGATTGTCTATGGACAAAGTCGATATATAATACTACAAATCGGTATTCACACTTTGTGTGATCGTCTATGGATACGAGATCGAGACAATACAACAATCAAAGTGTGATTACTTGATAATAGGTTCGGATTTAACCAAACTCTATAGGATCACTATCAAGTAATACGAAGTTAACATTTGTGTATTTTACTTTTAATTATAATAAACAATTATAATTGCGGAAATAGAAAAGTAAAAGACACAGCAAGATTTTGTTAACGAGGAAACCGCAAATGCAGAAAAACCCCGGGACCTAGTCCAGAATTAAATACTTTCATAATTAAGCCGCTATACAAAATCTAACAAACTTCGTATAATTGAGACCAAGCAACTAAACCTATAGTTCACCTTGTTTATTCAGTATCCATGCGCTTCCGACATTCAATAAGTGTACGCATTGGAACAATTCCTTTGGATCGTATCCCAAACAGTAAAGGAACAACAAATTTGTTTGGTAACAACTCTCTTGATTCTTTCGGATGAAGATATGTCAAGTCATAAGCAAAGGCTCTTCTATTTAACCAATAAACTCCTTTGCCTGGTTAGATCAATCTATCCAACAACTACCGAAGTAGCAGAGTTTAGATTTGCAATCAATAAATATAGATTCAAACAAGAAACTATAAGGTGATGCCGATCTTACACAACTAATCAATTCAATAAATCTGATTCTAATTGGATCCCAGCCGATCAAGGTTTGTGCACACCCAAAGATATAGAAACCAAATCAGAAATCTTCTTTGTCTTCAAATCTTCTTTAATCTTCAATAAACACCTGCATAACACCACTTGAGTCTCTTGTGATCAATCACGCACAGAACGGAGTCTGTTAACAATGGATTATCACAAGATGTCTTTAGATCTACAAACAGTTCTGAAGATCCCGTCGACACTTCGATCTAGTTTGAGTGAATCTTATATCAGAAGAGAAGATTCTCAAGAATAAACAAACTATGTGCAATCAAAGTTCAACAACCTTAGTCAATAAAATCAACCGAAAACTAAAATAAACTACAATTATCCAGTTTCCCACCAACGGTACTCATAGATCGTTTCTTGATCCCACAGAAGTCTTTAAACGAGCGGTCGTAAGAGATTTCGCCTAATTAGGGTACTTTCCTCTCCGGATAGACGTCTCCACTAGAAACAACAAGAAGAAGAAGTTTGCCTGGCTCTTAGGATAGTTGCTCAAAATACAAACTTAGGTATTTATAGACCAAGGATGTTTGGACACCAAGGAATTTCCAAAACCGAATATTCTCAAGATGTGCAATAAATGCCCAAATCGGTTTTCATAATTCCTGGAAATGCTTTGTCCAATATTTCTGAAATCTCACTAGAAAATCTCCAATTAGTAAATGCACATTACCAATTTTTATTTTCCAAAGATATGCATTTAATTGCTGGTAATTAAAAGCATATAAAACTAACAACCTTAATTAAAAGATTCTTAATTTATTTCGGTACGGGATCTCCTTGAGTTATTAAGGAATATATTTGAACAATAAAAGTTAAGAGTTACTGAACATGTTCAAAGTATGTCGACATCTTTTCTTTGTAAATCCTCTTTCATATTTACAATCTTGCAAATCGATTATACCACTCTTCCAAACAAGTTTAGAATTGGTTCATCTGTATTCCAAGACAACTATGTGATTGATCAAATATCAATTCACTATCATGGGCTTATGGTTCTACCAAACACAAGGATCGGTTCTACCTTAATATGGTTACTGGGACCGGTTACATCAGTTACCAGGATCGGTTACGTCAATTACCAAGACCGGTTACCATATTCTCATGGTATTACTTGTGATCGGTTACACAAGTCACTAGGATCGGTTACACCAATTACCAGAATCGGTTACACCAATTACTATGACCGGTTACGCCAATTACAAGGATCGAGTACACAACTCTTTTGTGATTGGTCACACCAATTACTAGGATCAGTCACACCAATTACAAATATCGATCATACCATTGTTTATGGGTAAAAACCGATTCTTCTATTTTTGGTAATTTGGGGTGTGTTGATGAGAAACGAATTCAAACCCTAAACAAATGCACTGTACGGGTGTTTATGGGTGAAAACTACTCCTGCAGAATTTGGTAATTTGGGGTGTGGATGAGGAAAGAATTTAAACCTTAAACAAATGCACTGCGCGGTGAGTGCTTGTAGATTCGAGAGATCAATCTGTGCAAGTCCGGCCTAAACCAAGAAATGGCCGTTCCAGACTTGTTTCGGTCACAAAGTGAAGGAGATGGGGTTGATCTTAGGGAGGGAAGCGAAGAAGGTGTTGAGATTTTGAAGGTGTTGGCTTGCTTATGACTTGTAATGTAAAGGTGAGCAGGCTTGTGATTGATGCAAGCAAGCTCTGGGTGTTGGAATACGTTTTTTGTATTAACACTTGGTTTTCTGTCTCGTCTGGACTTGTCCTGTTGTTTGAAATAGGGCGGAGAACATATTTATACAAGTCATTGAGCCTTATTCACGTCTCTCGTGGGAAGTGGAGGAAGTGGAGTGATGGAGTAGTGGAGTTGTGCGTCGGTGCCACACGACCAGTCTTGCCCACTTCTCCTATTCATCTCTAACCGTCCATGACTTCCTGACACGTTCTTGTGATGGCGCGTTGCACGCTACACGCTATAAACCGCCAGACCAATACCCCAGTATGTATCCCCCAGTTTGTGACATAATTGATGTCTGGAATGTGTGGATCGTGAATCCACGAAAGATAGCATGTAATGCTGAATTGAATAACTGCGTTATTCAGGAAGTCGATACTTGTGAAGTATCGTGTGTATTTTATGCAGGTATGCATTATGTTGTGGTAAAGTGATGGGTAATGACGCCTCACTAACCAAATAACTCCTGACCAGGGTTGTATAACCAAGCTGATGAAGTTGGACGGATGAGATGATCTTTGAGACACTCATCTGCGACCGTTAATGAATATTAGGGTTTTTGAAGAGGTGCGCAAGCATTACTCTTGACTTGGTCGAAACCGAGCATGGAAAGGGATTTGGAGAGGACCGAATAGAGCATGTGTGTAGACAGCATGCCGGTGTGCACGTCCATACCTCATTTTCCCATGAAGGCGCGATCTAAGCCACTCAATTTGACCGGTAAAGTTGAGTGGTTGAGATCGGTTTGTGGCAGAAATCCATTGCCGCAAAGGAGTTGGAAACCGCGTGACATCCCTAGTTTGGGCACGCGTTTCAAGACGACCCATCTTGGTCGGTCTTGGTCGATCATACCAGCGTGTGTAGGTGGTAGGCTGGTGTTCACACCTATACCGACTATCCCATGAAAACGTGATCTAAGCCACTCAAATCGTCAGGTGAAGTTGAGTGGTCGAGATCGGTTGCAATTTGGGAAGTGTAACCACGCAAGTTTGGGTGGACGGTTTGGGATAGCCGGGCATGGTATGCCTTGGCCGAACACATGAGGAGGTATATGGGCCCATGGTGGTCATCTTTGGTATGACCGGACTCGCTAATCTAATCTATGACCCTCCATTCGTGTTAGGAGAAGATGGACGCGCGTGATGGCTTGAAACCCTAATTTTGGCTTTTCAAAGCCGTGCGTCACTCCTTGTTTGGGCGTACGAATTTGTTACAACCATGCGTGGTTGGTCTTGACCGATTGGTTAAGTGTGTAGGCGGGCCCACGGTAATCGTGTTGACATGCTCTGGGCCCTTTGAGTCTACATCTACACCCTCCATCTATACCTGCGAAGATGGATGGTTGAGACTGTTTTGCGACACATGTAATATGCCGCAAACCCTAATTTAGGGTTTTCCGTCCATAATGCTTGGTATGAACGGTTTCTTGGCAAGTTAGGCCAATGACCGACCATGCGGGGTCGGCCGTGGGTATTCCATACCTGCTTGGGGGTGATGGAATTGATCTGGGGTCAACCAATCATGCTTATGGAGTTGGATGACTGCGATCAAATCATATCCGGACCGATACGGTCAGTCAGGATGCTCAATCGGGCTAGTATAACACACCGAGAGGGCTCAATCGGGCTAGTATAACACACCGAGAGTCAGCCTGTACGGGTATTTCGTACATGGTTTCATTATAGTGCTTGGAGGTTCGTGTTACTCTTACAGAGTAACACTCAGTCGTCATGCCACACTGATAATGAGTACTGGAAATACAAGGATGATATGAAATTCACAGGAAGGGATTGTTGCCACATGCTCCAACCTGGAGGAATTTCATGTATTCACAGAATGGGATTGTTGCTACATGCTCCATTCTTGGTGAATTAAGTGAGGGAGTATCCAACACTTACAAATGGCTTTATCTTTTACAAGATGTCAGCACATGATTTTTTCGGTTTTTTACAAATTTAACCTTAAACGAAAATCCGCCATCAACATTAAGTCCCCTGCCTAGCACATAATGGTTACACTATTGTGTGGTAGGCATGAGATGGTGACATACATATATACTTGAAATGACAAAGGCTAAAGTAGATACATATTTACCGGATAGTCAGGCGTTGCCCTGGAACTGGTTGGTTCTGATTAAGGATGCGAAGGAAACAGGACTTGATCTGGTGAGTCGCTTTGGTTTGATGAGTGCCAAATATTGCATATTTATACACCTTTTTATTGGCATTTTACTCATCTTTTGTGCTCAAGAATCAGATATTATCCCAGATTCTGTATTTTCTTTGTTTTCAAGAATAAATATTTGTACTAATTAACTTTGTGTTTTTAGGTAATAAATAAAGCTCGGAGAAAATGCGGAACCAAAAGAGCAAAGGATTGGAGACAAGCATCTATGGAGCAGAGAGCCAAAGCCCGCGCGCGAATCAGTTGCAACCCAACAAGGAAGACTTGGGCTAGAGCTACCCATGACCCGGATCCGAACCCGTTCATCCCGAACCGTTCAGATCGCGTCTAGCTACATCCTACGGTCGCTCCATCGTTCACATCATGTCTTGATACTCCCGCTCCACACCAAAACACCCCATCACTTCCTCAGCCGTTCAGATCTGTCCCCCAAGATCCAACGCTCGGTCGGCTCGTCTCATCATCATTCGATGTACCTGCCTCACAGCAAAGTCACCTAACCCTATACCCACTCGAGCTAACCCTCATTTCTCCTTCACCTTTCTCTTTCTTCTCCCACGAGTTCTCAGAGAAAACCCATACTTCCACCTCCTTCTTCCATGTCTCTTGTCAGAGCCACCTCCATCATCACCTCCATCTCCTTATGTCGCAATCACCACCAGATCCTACTCCATCACCCTCTCTCTCAATTATCTCGTTCGTAGCTTCTTATCAACCTAGAAGCTAGGTTAGAGATAATTAGGGTTAGGGTTTTTCACCAAACCCCCATTGCATGTCGATTCAGAGGTCAGAGGAAAGTCATGGCGCATCAGAGCAGGTTTGGGTCATCAGTATAGTGGTTAGTTGATATTTTTTGGAGTATAAATTGTTGTTTGTGATGAAAGAGAAAAGAGCATAGTCTTAGTTAGGGTTTAGTTTTGAATTTAGTTTGAAGTTTATTTTGCTCAAAGATGATGTTCTAAACAACTTAACTAGGGTGTTGATGAAACCCCTATTGAATATATGAAGTTAATTCACATCCATGTTTTAGTCTAAATTGTTTGAATTGCATAAGGTTCATTAACCAATTGTTGAGCAAATCTCTGTGATTGGTTGTACTGTAAGAAGACAACCAATACTAGGGGATGATTTGTGAATTCAATTGGCTTAATTTTCCACCTGAAACTTCCAAGGGGAGTCATATGATTAGAATTTGATGTGTGTTACCTTAGTATAGGATTAGGGGGTGAATTCAGTCACCCTAGTACTCTCAATTCACAGTTACAACTTCTTTGATTATTAATACCTTAGCTTAGTGTCAACAACAATCACAGCTACTCAAACTTGTCGTTTCGACACCAAACAGATCTCCTTTGTGTTACAACCTTGCCACTTGTGTAGAAAATCAGTTAAGAAGAACCTTTAGATCATCTTAAGCACACTAGTTCTCTTGTGGATCGACCTGCACTTGCCGCGTCTCCGATAGACGCCGTGCACTTGCGGTTTAGACATAGTCGTAGGATAAATCACTTTTAAGCTCCTACCAAGTTTTTGCGCCGTTCTTGGGAACCGGTAGTATCTTTGTTTGATTTTTTTATTACTTTACTTTACCGATTCTCATTCTAGTTTTGTACATATGTGTTAATCCTCGCATCTGTGTTCTCTTGTAATCAGAACTTAGCTCAACTCGTATACATAATCGCATCATCGTTTAGTCTCATTATTCAGTTCACTTGCACTTGCCAATTAGCTATTATACTGTAGTTAGTCCATCTATAGTCTAGTAGCATCACTGACCTGTATATATATAACCATCTGTCAGTGCTAGTTTCCTTTTGTGCTGATTGCAGCTCATTATCTCTTGTTTGTATCTAGTTCTTCTCTTAGTCATTGATCTCGCACATCTTGTGGCCGAGATTGAGAAACCGCAACTGACTTCCTCAGTTACATTAAACTTTCTTTCAAAAACTCTGAACTTTCTCACTATAACTTTAGTACTTCCTTGCTTTAACTGTGCAACATTGAGAACTGAGAATGAGCTGTTGAGTAGCAGGTACTTGTGGTATAGTTTGAGCAAACTCAAGGAAATCAAAGGAGCAGCGGGGTGAGGTGGAATTGCCTAAACCCCGGTGTTATACCGGTGGTAATGTATCTCAATCCTTGAATGAATGAATAAACCTTGTATTCCCCGAGCATGTTCTTTTGCACTGTGTATAATTCCGTGCACCGTGCATTGGCTGCAAGCCCCTGTAGCTGCAGTGACTTGACCCCTGTGAGCCCTCTGCAACCTTGCAAGCCCCTGAAGCTGCAAGCTGTAAGCCACCACCTGGATAGCCTAGTTGGCTGAAAGCTCAAGTGCTGTGCTGTTGAGCTGTAATACCTTGCTAAGATTGTTAGTCTCATCTGCCTGAGTGAGTTGACTCCACAGATGGTTATTTCTGCATGCTGGCTCTACCCTGAGACTTAGTGTTAGTCTCATCTGCCAAGGGTGTGATCAACCCTGAGCTGACTTGAATAACCATTCCTTGTAAGCCTGTATTGCTGACCCAGTAGCTGTGTATTACCTTGCCTTGTGTGTTCTTCAACCAACCCTGAGCTCTGAGTTTGACATCAACTCAGACACGGTAAAATCACTGGTCAACCTTGGGCAATATCGTATGTTTGTGTATGGTCTCCGAGACTTGTCGCCCGAGTTGAGCATGTTATGAGCAACTAACTATATTCATTTCTTCGCTGATTTTTATGCATGCCCTGAATTTGTGTGACATGTGGTGTGTGAATGATCTGTTAAGAATCAAGATTTGTGATGAGTTACATCTTGTTTTTCAAACAACACAACCCTTCACAATGCTGCACCATTGAGTGAGCACAACCTCTACCCTGTGCACAATCCACAATTTTTTTTTTTTTCTTCTTATTTGCCTGTGCTGTGCTGTTACTCATTGGTGATTACTCAGAGCCAAGCTGTACTCAAGCTGTGCTCTCCTTGCTCCATCTGATCTGTGCAAGACCAACAAGCTGTGTAGTCACTAACTGAGCTGAGACCACCTAACCAGGCTGTGCACACAGCCAGTGGCTGAGTTTGCCAACCTAGCACCAACAGACCCTGTGCCATATCAACCCACTTCTGGGCTTGCACAAAACCGAGCCCAACATCACAAAAACTGGGCCATACATTTCTCAACCTAACCTGGGCCGTGCAAACAATCAAACCTACACCTTTTGGGCTGGGATTAACCTATTCTGCTGGGCCTTACAACATCAATAACCAACTCATTGGGCTTGAGTCTTGTGTTAGTGGGTTATTTTGGAGTTTTTGTTTTGTCCGTGTTAAACTTGATTGTGTGTTAACATGTTAGAGGCGCGTGCTAGGCTATGATTGTGTCTTTTAGAGACCAAACAAATCGATTAGTTAGAATCCGCTTGGGACGAAATCGTTAGCATACCCAGTTCTTCAACAAAGCCCAATTCCATCGTAAAGCCCATCCGAATCGAAACCATGGGTGAGGAACTTAACCAACCCCGTAGTATCAAGGACTACATGTACCCAACTAGGGCAACCCAGCCCTCTTGCATCATTCTCGCCCGAGTAGATCTTTGTGCGTTTGAACCGAAAGCAAGCACCATTCATATGCTACCCGTGTTTAGAGGGGTCAATGATGAGAACCCCTACCATCACGTTAGAGACTTTGAGGATATTTGTGGGACTCTGCGTTTTAACCAAATGTCGAGGAGTCCCTCAAATTGAGACTGTTTCCTTTTTCTCTCGAAAGACAAAGCCAAGTCTTGGCTACATGCTCTACAACCACAGTCCATTAGAACACGGGATGACCTCACAAAGGAGTTTTCAAAAAAATTCCCAAACCATAAGATGCGGCAATTCGCCAAAGTCTAAATGGTTTTATGCAATTAGAAGACGAAACTCTAGCAAGGTACTTGGAGAGATTCAATGAATTACTACTCCAATGTCCCCACCATGGTTTTGAAAAATGGAGACTCGTGCAAATCTTGTATGAGGGTCTAGATGTTAGAACCCGAATCACAGTCGAGTCAATGTGCAATGGTGCATTTATTGAGAAGAGTGCCGATGACGGTTGGTCTTTCTTGATCGAAGTCATTTGTAAAGACTCAACGGTGGGAGTCCATCCGAGAACCAAAATGGACTACCCCTACAAACAATGTTCATAGAATCGAGTCTGACTTTGAGGGAAGGGCAAAAATGGCTGCTATGGCCCGGAAGATAGAAGAGCTTGAGTTGGAAAAGAAATTAAAATCTAATGCCCCTACTCTCCGTGACCAAATTGCTATGGCCACTTGTGCCGCATGCCATAGTTCTGACCACTTAGTGGACAGCTGCCCAGATCTACATGCATTTCAAGAGTCCCAAACCGAGCAAGCCAATGCATTATACCATAGGCAAAAGAACAACCCTTATTCTCAAACCTACAACCCAGGGTGGAGGAATCACCCTAACTTCTCATGGTCCAAGGGGGACCAACACATAACAACCAAGGATACTCATATCCTAGAAACCCCCAAGTACAACCACCCCCTCAGTACCCCGTGGAGAAAAAGACGGCTTGGAAGGCGTGTCGTTCTGTTAACCCAAGGTCTTTCAAAACTTGAGAAAACTACCGACCAACATCTTGCTGAACTTCGCAAAACCACCGACCAACGTCTCACCAACCTAGATCTTAAGATTGGTCAAATCTGTGATGCATTGAATGAGAGAGAAAAAGGAAAATTTCCTAGTCAACCCCTACAAAATCCAAAGAATGTGTTTCAAGCAGGCTCCTCTACCTGCAATGAACCTTCACATAGCCAGGCAAATGCTATCACCATTCTCCGTAGTGGTAGAACTGTTGAGAACCATGTAGGTGTACCACCGTCAAGCGAGTCTACATCAGACTCACCAGTACACACAACACCGCAGAAAACATCTACTGTAGAGAAAGAATCTGAGCTTGTTGATAAAACCAAGAGTCCTACTGATGTAGATGTTCCTTTGCCAAGTCATGTACCTGTTGCTCCATTCCCACAACGGTTGGTGCAATGAAGGGGGGTAACCAATACAATGAGATTTTGGAAATGTTCAAGAGAGTTAACATAAACATTCCATTTCTCGAAGCAATTAGACAAATACCCACCTATGCTAAGTTTCGAAGGACTTATGCACACAAAAGCGAAAGCTTCATGTGCATAAGCGTGCCTTTCTCACCGAGCAAGTGAGCTCCATAATCCAAAACAAGATTCCAACTAAGTTTAGAGACCCGGTAGTCCAACAATTACATGCACCATAGGTGACCATGTGGTCGAAAAGGCGTTACTAGACTTAGGAGCGGTGTGAATCTATTGCCATACTCTGTGTATGTGCAATTGGGCCTTGGGAGTCAAAGCCCACACCGTTACGCTACCAGTTAGCGGACAGATCCGTGAGAATCCCCGTGGTATTGTTGAAGATGTGTTAATCAAGGTTGATAAATTTTTCTTTCCGTAGACTTCATCGTCTTAGACACTCAACCCGTGCAAAACCCAAGTAATCACATCCTCGTGATTTTAGGACGTCCTTTCCTGGCGACGTCCAATGCTATCATCAATTGTCGTAATGGAGTGTTGAAATTGTCTTTTGGTAACATGACCGTAGAGCTGAATGTTTTTAACACTAGTCAACAACCCATTGATTGTGATGATACCGATTTGCATGAGATTAACATGATCGAGAGTCTGATCCAAGACTCTTTGCCCGACATTTTGTCAATAGACCCTTTGCAAGCCTGTTTAGATAACTTTGACTTAGATCTCTTTGAGTCTAAGTACATTGGTGAAATTAACTCTTTGCTTGAATCGGTCCACCCATGGATATTGCTAAATGGCGTAATGCGGTGGAACCACTTCCACTCTCTCGATACCAAATCGCCCCACCTCTTGATACACCACCTAAGCTTGATTTGAAACCATTACCTCGATACTTTGAAGTATGCCTTCTTAGGTCCTTCCCGACACTTTACCCGTGATTATTGCATCATGTTTAGACACACGAAACAGGAAAGTCGACTCTTAGAAGTACTCAAAGAACATAAAGGAGCTTTAGGTTGGACCATCTCCGATCTTAAGGGTATAAGTCCCACAATTTGCATGCATCACATAAACCTTGAGGAGAACACTAAACCATCTAGGGAAATGCAAAGGAGACTTAACCCCAACATGAGAGATGTTGTCAAGGGTGAGATTCTGAAACTGCTTGACGCGGGTATCATTTACCCCGTCCCTGATAGCCAGTGGGTCAGTCCTATTCAGGTAGTACCCAAGAAGTCTGGCATTACTGTTGTTCAAAACGAGATGAATGAGCTCCTTCCCACCCGTGTGACCACTGGATGGCGAGTATGTATTGATTATAGAAAACTGAAACACAAGAACCAAGAAAGACCATTTTCCTCTTCCCTTCATTGACCAAATCTTTGGAAAGGTTAGCCAAACATAAGTACTCGCTTCTTAGATGGCTATTCTGGCTACAACCAAATTCACATAGCACCCGAAGACCAACAAAAGACCACTTTTACATGTCCTTATGGAACATTTGCTTATCGTCGTATGCCTTTTGGGCTGTGCAATGCACCCGCTACTTTTCAACGTTGCATGATGAGCATTTTTTCCGACATGGTAGATAAGTTTCTTGAGATTTTTATGGATGATTTTTCTGTGTTTGGATCTTCATTTGATGAGTGTTTGCATCACCTCACATGTGTGCTAGTTAGGTGTAAGGAGAAGAGTTTGGTCTTGAATTGGGAAAAATGCCATTTTATGGTTAATTCAGGCATTGTTCTAGGGCATATCATCTCGGAAAAAGGCATAGAAGTAGACAAAGCCAAGGTAGATCTCATTCAACAGTTGCCTCAACCTCGTTCTGTGAGGGACATCGAGATCATTTCTAGGCCATGCGGGTTTTTACCGCCGATTCATCAAAGACTTTAGCAAAATTTCACGACCTTTGTGCAATCTTCTTGCAAAAGATGTTGCATTTGTCTTTGATGATGCTTGTAAGGAAGCATGGGAGCAACGAAGGCTCTCCTTACATCTGCCCCTATAGTCAGACCCCCTGATTGGTCATTACCATTTGAGATTATGTGTGATGCGTCTGACTATGCTGTAGGAGCTGTTTTGGGCCAACGAGTAGACAAACTCCCTTATGTGATCTACTATGCTAGTAAAACACTTAATGATGCTCAATTGAATTATTCCACTACTGAGAAGGAGTTGCTAGCTGTTGTGTTTGCATTAGACAAGTTTAGATCTTATTTGATAGGGTCTAAGGTCATCATTTATTCTGATCATGCTGCATTGAGATATCTTTTGTCTAAGAAAGATGCTAAGGCTCGTCTAATTCGATGGATACTCTTGCTACAAGAGTTCAACCTCGAAATTCGAGATAAGAAAGGGTCGAAAATGTTGTTTCGATCACTTGTCTAGGTTGAATGTTGAATCTTCCGATGAGTCTGTGTTGATTAGGGAATCATTCCCCGATGAGCAATTAATGCTTGTGTCTCGAGATGCCTTGGTTTGTCTGATATTGTGAACTACCTTTGCTACAGGTAGAATGCCCTTGCATTGGTCTAAACAAGACCGTGCTAAGTTCTTGGCTGAAGTTAAACATTTCCTTTGGGATGACCCATATTTGTTTAAGTACTGCCAAGACCAAATCATTCGGAGATGTGTCCCCAATTCTGAACAAAGGGACGTCATCTCTTTCTATCATGACCATGCATGTGGAGGCCACTTTAGTGCCAAGAAAATCTGCGCAAAGATCTTGCAAAGCGGTTTCTATTGGCCAACACTCTTGTTTAAGGATTGCCATGCATTCTCGTGTTGCTTGTGACCGATGCCAGAAACTAGGAAGTATATCTAGGAGAAACATGATGCCCTTACAACCCATATTGATTGTTGAACTGTTTGATGTTTGGGGCATTGATTTCATGGGTCCATTTCCGAATTCTGAAGGTAAGTTGTACATCCTTGTAGCTGTCGATTATGTCTCCAAGTGGGTAGAGGCCATTGCATCCAAAACCAACGACCATAAAGTTGTTCTTTCTTTTCTTAAGGAGAACATTTTCTCCCGTTTTGGAACCCCGAGAGCGATAATCGATAATGGAGGTAGTCATTTCGCAATAGACCCTTTGAATCACTAGTGCGCAAGTATGGAATCACTCACAAGGTCGCAACACCTTACCATCCTCAAACCAAAGGGCCAAGTAGAAGTTTCTAATAGGGAAATTAAGCATATTCTTGAGAAGACCGTCAATCCTTCTAGGAAAGATTGGTCTTTGCGCTTAAATGATGCTTTATGGGCCTATAGGACTGCCTACAAGACTCCCATTGGGATGTCGCCTTACGAGACTTGTGTACGGAAAAGCATGTCATCTACCCGTTGAGTTAGAACACCGTGCATATTGGGCTGTGAAGAAATTAAATTTTGATCTTGATAAGGCTGGTACGTAGGAAACTTCAACTCAATGAGTTAGAAGAATTGAGAAACGATGCATATGATAGTGCCAAAACGTACAAACATAGAATGAAGGTGTTTCACGATAAGCGCATTCTGCGCAAGTCTTTCACCCCATGTCAAAAAGTTTTATTGTACAACACTAGGTTGCATTTGTTTCCAGGAAAGCTACGTTCCCGATGGTCTGGACCATTCGTGGTACGTACCGTTTTCCCCCATGGAGCGGTAGAAGTTGAAAACCCAGCAAATAAGAACTCCTTCAAAGTCAATGGTCAAAGACTGAAACCATTTCTGGAGCATCTTCCACCAGAAGTTGAGACCGTTGACTTGGAAGACCCCATCTATGTGGACTGATCTAGTTCACTTGTGTACATACTTATGGACTAAAAATCCATCATCTTTCCCTTTTCTTTTTCCTTTTGCATAATTTGATGTGTGCTAACCATTTGTTTTTTTTTTTTTTTTGTTTTTTGTCTTTCCCTTGGGTGTTTGCTTTCAAGCATTCACCCTCCTTTGGTTTAGCAACATCCTTGTACATCCGGTAATCTCTTCCCTTTTCTTTATTTAACATAGTTCTCTTGGTATGTGACTTTTTGAATTCTTATTATCTGTTGACACATTGAGGACAATGTTTAATTTAGGTTTGGGGGTACATACATTTGCATATAGAGTTTTTAGTCTTTCTTTTCAAAAAAAAAAAAAAAAAAAAAAAAAACTCTTTGTAAATACTTGCATGAAAAACCTCCAACTTTTAGAGATCTTAGAGTCACTAGCATGCTTCTAGCTATGTTTACATAGAGAGTCCGACCGAAATAACAAGAATTTGGAAATACTAGAAAACGCAATCGGGTTCCTTAGTTGATTAGAGCGTTAAAGTTGGATTTAACCATACCGGAGGGCGAATTAGGTGATGTTTAGATATTCGGTAGTAGAATTGTGATCAACCATAGTGGAGACTACCCATTTTACATCAAGCGAGGTACCGACCTTCACTCTTTGTGACTTTCTAGAAAAGCTTTTAGAGTGTGTGTCACCGTACGTCAATTCCGGGTAGGAATGGTGAGCTACCCAACTTCGCACCACTTTCAAAGACTACTTTTGATCTCTTGAGTGCTAATTCCGTCAATCATGAGGGTGACGTCTAAAGATGAAAACTCCTTCTAAATATCGATTTGCAGTTAGCATCACTCTCTCTCTCAATCAGCAGACCCATAGAAACACATCATCGTCAGCAAGCGGAGCAACATCAGAATATATGAAGAAAAGTTGATATAGTCCAAGGTTACGTGCAACAAAGAAAAGAAAAAGAAGATGAGAATTAATGAAATTTTTAAAATTAAGACAATACAAGTTATGGAAATTGTGTGATATAGTCCTTCATCCATGGAGTTAGTAGTTTCATTATTTTTGTTGTTATTTTCAATTAATGTAAAAATCAAAAAAAAAAAAAAAAAAAAATCAAAAATCAAAAAAATATTGTAGTTTATTTTCTTAGTTTTGATACCACCATGGTAAAGAAGAGTTCAAGAAGAAAATTCCAAGTAACAAGGAAATTGAGTAGAAAAGTTAAAAATTGTCAAGTTTTTGTGAAGTTTAGAAGTTCGTCATCAACAATTGAAGACCGAAGACCGAAGATTGAAGACGTTTCTATGGTTCCTATGAGAGAGTGATATTAATAGCCGATCGGGTGAGAAGTGAGTGAGTACTCCCACCCCTTGCTAATGGTTGATTTCCTTTCTTAGAGATCATCAGAAAAAGATTCTTTTTGTCCACACTTCTGTGGAGTCTCCAGATTTTATTTCGGAAGGTTATCCTTCTTACCTACAACGTGTGCAGGATTTCTCTCTTTACTCCCGCTGCACACATGAGAGACTAAAAAGCGATCTTTTTGAGTGCAATTATCATAAAACCCTAATGGTGAGGCAGAAGTTGAGACTTATGATCACAATCGAATCCGAATTCTTTCATATGGTATGGTTACTTCTCGCCAAAGACTTAAGGATGAGAATGCGTTCTTTGGTAGTTCTAACTTCATGTTACTAGCACGCAGAAACTCTATGTCCTCATAGCTCCTTGGATGCTTGAGACTCTTTTACACTCTGAAGTTGGAGAAGGTTTTGTGGGTACACCCTCTGTAAACCCTCACGAGACTACAACTCGTCCACTAGGGACACCTAGGGGTTTAAAGGCTTAGTGCATACGCTAAATGCATTCGAGAGACTGCGACGGGGGTATAGTTAGGATTTCTTCATTTTTGTTTCACTTGAGGACAAGTAAAATTCAGGTTTGGGGGTATTTGATGAGTGCCAAATATTGCATATTTATACACCTTTTTATTGGCATTTTACTCATCTTTTGTGCTCAAGAATCGATATTATCCCCATTTCGTATTTTCTTTGTTTTCAAGAATAAATATTTGTACTAATTAACTTTGTGTTTTTAGGTAATAAATAAAGCTCGGAGAAAATGCGGAACCAAAAGAGCAAAGGATTGGAGACAAGCATCTATGGAGCAGAGAGCCAAAGCCGCGCGCTAATCGTTGCAACCCAACAAGGAAGACTTGGGCTAGAGCTACCCATGACCCGGATCCGAACCCGTTCATCCCGAGCCATTCAGATCGCGTCTAGCTACATCCTACGGTCGCTCCATCGTTCACATCATGTCTTGATACTCCCGCTCCACACCAAAACACCTCATCACTTCCTCAGCCGTTCAGATCTGTCCCCCAAGATCCAACACTCGGTCGGCTCGTCTCATCATCATTCGATGTACCTGCCTCACAGCAAAGTCACCTAACCCTATACCCACTCGAGCTAACCCTCATTTCTCCCTCACCTTTCTCTTTCTTCTCCCACGAGTTCTCGTGAGAAAACCCATACTTCCACCTCCTTCTTCCATGTCTCTTGTCGAGCCACCTCCATCATCACCTCCATCTCCTTATGTCGCAATCACCACCCAGATCCTACTCCATCACCCTCTCTCTCAATTATCTCGTTCGTAGCTTCTTATCAACCTAGAAGCTAGGTTAGAGATAATTAGGGTTAGGGTTTTTCACCAAACCCCATTGCATGTCGATTCGAGGTCGAGGAAAGTCATGGCGCATCGAGAGCGGGTTTGGGTCATCGGTATAGTGGTTAGTTGATATTTTTGGAGTATAAATTGTTGTTTGTGATGAAAGAGAAAAGAGCGATGGGTCTTAGTTAGGGTTTAGTTTTGCATTTAGTTTGAAGTTTATTTTGCTCAGCATGATGTTCTAAACAACTTAACTAGGGTGTTGATGAAACCCCTATTGAATATATGAAGTTAATTCACATCCATGTTTTAGTCTAAATTGTTTGAATTTCATAAGGTTCATTAACCAATTGTTGAGCAAATCTCCTGTGATTGGTTGTACTGTAAGAAGACAACCAATACTAGGGGATGATTTGTGAATTCAATTGGCTTAATTTTCCACCTGAAACTTCCAAGGGGAGTCATATGATTAGAATTTGATGTGTGTTACCTTAGTATAGGATTAGGGGTGAATTCAGTCACCCTAGTACTCTCAATTCACAGTTACAACTTCTTTGATTATTAATACCTTAGCTTAGTGTCACAACAATCACAACTACTCAAACTTGTCGTTTCGACACCAAACAGATCTCCTTTGTGTTACAACCTTGCCACTTGTGTAGAAAATCGAGTTAAGAAGAACCTTTAGATCATCTTAAGCACACTCAGTTCTCTGTGGATCGACCCGTACTTGCCGCGTCTCCGATAGACGCCGTGCACTTGCGGTTTAGACATAGTCGTAGGATAAATCACTTTTAAGCTCCTACCAGTTCCTCTTGTACATATTTGAGCTCGGCCGCTTCTTCAGGTGTACTTCCTTCATCATACACGGCTTTCCTCAGGTATATCTGATAAGCCTCGTCGATTGTTATCCCGAATTAGCAGCCTTCATAGGTGGCAAGTAAAGACTTCTTTTTCTTCGGGATTCGTCGACTTGTGAGATTATAAAAAATCGTCTCACGTGGTAGTTTATTCTATATCTCAGGTATTGCTCTGATCTTCTGATTGACCGATCGATTGATTTGGTTTTTTGATTTTTTTTTTTGTGCGCTCATAACCTCCTCTCCTTTGCAGTTTATCATGGAAGCGGCTGACGATCATTCTGTTGCTTCCCGTAAAGAAGTTTGAAGTTGACGAGCCCGAAAACCGTGCACACGAAGATGTAATGTATAAGATCGATCTTCCTCTTCGCGAAGTCGGCCGTGCTATACAGGGGATGTCTATTTCACACCTTCGTATTGCAAGAGGACGTATCTGTGCACTTTCAGCTGCGATTGACATGGAGGAGCGGTGGAGGCGCGAGGAAACGCTGCAGACACTAGTAAGCACAAGGGCAGAGAGATTTGCAGCGAGGTTGAAGAGGCGGAGAGTTGAGCATGAACGACCTCCGAATGAAGGCAAGTGTAATTACCCGGTCCAGGATGGCGTGATAATTCTTGACTCCGACACAGAGGAACCTGAACACCTGAAAGCAATTGGTACGACTCCTAATGTTGATGCGCTCTTTAATGCTCCCGCTGATGATGTTGGGATGGAGTGCGCTGCTGCGGAGATGTCTGATGCAGAAATTAAGGTAGATTCGAAGGGAGGAGCATCAACAGTGACGGCACAAGTAGAACCGAAGTGGTGCAGGCGATGTCGATCCTCTTGACGGCTAAAACCTCTTTTCTTCTTTCTTCTTTCCAAGTATATTTTGTACGCTCGAACATCTTCCTTGTACTCGGTGGCGGCCGGGTTCAAGGTTTTCTTCCATTTGATTGTTTGAATAAAGTTTTTTTTTTTTTATAACCCTTTGCCAAGACTGCAACTGTGTTCCTGATGCAAGATCTTCCTGACTTTGCTGGGGCAGATGGCTCAAATCATTTTCTTTTTGTGCACACGTTCTATTTCCTTCTTCCCATGAGATGCTTGTTTAGGATTTCCTTTCTTGCTTAGTGTGTTGATTTAGGCCGACTCAGGGGTAGAGAGGTTCTCAGATGGAAATAATACTTCAATTAAATTGAGAATTGAAAATTGGAACCCTAACTGTGAATGCAAGTATTGCAATCATTTTCTGGAGGAATTACAAGTATGACATGAAATCGAAAAGGAAACACGCTGGAAAAATAGCACAGTGTTTTAAAGAGTGTAGGATCTTTGGAAAGTGATAGCACAAAGTATCTTAAGTTCGGTAGGGTTTGAGCCATCGTGAGTGAATTGTTATGCCCTCTAGTTTATCGGCGTTGATGAGTTTGCGGTGAGCCGCCTAGGATAACATCTCGCTACAGTGCACGGTTCATCTTCTCTTTCGGTAGGCGAGTCGGTGGAGTGGTCATCTTCACCGTCACGCTCCCAAAATTGAACGTAGTCGCCTTCGTCACCGTGTCTCCAATTCCAAACGGGTTTGGTCGTGCGAGATACTTGGACCTTGGCCTCATCGTCTTTGACCAAAAATAGCTTCCACGCTCGATAAAACGCTTGAAAGGGCCGGCCTCCCATTCACATCTCTTAGCCGGGGTTGGTTTGTTGATTGGAGCCAGTCCCAGGACTTGTCGAAAGAGGGGCGGTAGGTTGCAAAGAGAGTTGTGTGGTGAGACTTACTTGACATCGGGACCTTTCAATGTATGCCGGCAGTGCTCTCCCAGGAAGTTGTGTCACATCGGACGTTCTTTGGTGCGGAAGCAAACAATCATCGGGAGGTCCAAGGCGTGTTGGAGATTCTTTCGTGTATCAAAACCTAGAGAGGACAGACTTCCAAAGTATGGCTTTGTTGTCCTGCATCCAAGAGCGCTCTAGGATCATGTCGTAGTTGGGATGATCTTTGACTATGTAGAACTTGGCTTACGTCGAGGCATCACCCAATTTGGCTTCAAGATCAATGTATCCATATGCATCTCTAAGCTCCCCTGTTGAATCTTTAACTACAGTTGGGTGACGAGTAGCTTCCTGCTTCGAAATCTTTGCCGCTCTCAAGGTCTTGACAGTAATGATGTTAAATTCGGAAGCCGTATCAATCAATACGCTATCGAATTCAACGTTTCTCAAACGAGTGACGGTTAGGAGTCCCCAGTTTCCATTGCTCATGTCTTTCAGGAAAGACTGGGGTTCCGGATCTTCATCGGATGCAAACGCCTACCTGACACAACGTGGTTGAGGGCCGCAAATATGTCTTGACGCTGTCCTTTGGATAAGTACAAGATTTCACATATGTGCTCCATCATAGATTGTACGGTCTTGCGAACAGAATCCCCAGAAATCATGCAGTTCCTGATAGGTAAAGGGTCTCTATGAACACCCTCCTTTCCAAGCTGGAGTTCCCTTGTCTCTACCTTTTCCTTGAATATCTGTTTCAACCTGTTGCAATCTTTGGTTGGATGATGGACGAACCTCGTGGTAGCAACAATATCCGGGATCTGCCATTTCTTCTTCGGTTGGAGGACGTCGATAGGGGCAGCTTTACGGCATCGTCTTGGATCCACGCTTCCAAGAGCTCTATCACTTCATTCATGGGAAAAGGAAAACCCGTGTCTTTAGTATTTTGTGCGGGAGTTTTGTCTCTGCTCCTTTTCGAGACGAAGTCTTGTGTCTTCTGGGATGTCCGCTTGGTTTGTTGTTCCGTCACCGGAGCTTTCCTTTTCTCTCCTCCGCCCACTACACTCACGAAGGACCGGTGTTGTATTGCTTGTTCGTGAGGCGCCTGCTCCTCGACTTTCACGTGAATCTTCACTTCGAACAACTCTGGTTCTTTCTAGTAGTGCGGTGCGATTGTTCCGAACGTTTTGCAGCCTCGTGGAGTTCGAGAGAACGTTTGAAAGCCCAGTTCTCTAACGAGAGCGCGGTATATGGGTATCATCCCGTTGATGCACAACTCCACCAATTGTCGTTCGGTGACGTTGGTCATGACAATCCAGTAGCTTGAGTTCGAATCTTTTGATGAAGTCGTTAGGATGCTCGTTGTTCCGCCTTGAAGAATTCTTCCTAGATCTCGAAAAGGTGATTTGTTCGAGACACGAAGAAATACTTTCTAGAAAGCACCGACCATCTCGCTCCAGGTTGGATATCTTTGTTAGGTGCGATGTTGTTGTACCAGTGTATGCCCTCCCGTAAGTGATTTCGAGAATTCTTTCGGGCGCAGAACATGATTGTATTCATGTTCCCCAAGGATTCCAAGAATCGAGAGACATGTTCACGAGCATTACCGATACCATCGTAGAGGGAGAACTGGGGAGAGGTGTAACCTCTTGGAAGAGGGATTCGTTGCATATGTTGAGGGTATGGAGGTTGGTGTTGGTGTGCATCCGTCAGATTTCCTTTGCCTCGGCTTTGAAGGAGTCGTTCTAGATCCTCACGTGTGATGAAGTTGGGTGGCTGGTCCCTTTTTCTTGAACATTCAGGAGCAACACGAGCTTCTGTCCGAGTGGAAACGCCGCTCCGATGGTGAATTGAAGGCATCTCTTGTTGGCTCCAAAGATTAACGTGAATCCTGCGGCAATCGTTCAGTCAAGGTCTTGAGGAAAGTGAGTACCTCCTTCTGAGTTGCGGCCATATCTGTTTGAGTCTTAGCAAGAACTTCCTGTTTCTTCATCAAGTCTGCAACGGTAATAGACGGTGGTCCTCCTCTTGTGCCTCCGGCTCCTCGTCCTGATGGGGGAGTGAAAGTTGTTGCTCTGGTGACCACTGGAGGTGTTACACTTGAGGAGATGCCGGGTTTGCGGTGCTCTGGATCTAGTGATGGGGGCGTTACACCTCTTTGGGATGTCTCCTGCTCCGCTAGTGTTGGTGATAGAGGTAACGGCTCCTCGAGATGTGTTGGCTACGGTAGCTCCACCGATGGTACTTCGACACCGGGATTGTTATCCACACTAGCCCCATCGGAATTGATTGTCGATCCAGGACCTTAATTCCACCATCTTGAAATGAATTGTTGATTGAATTGATTCTAAGATCTACCCTTTTTGAAATTGATAAAATTGAATCGGATTTGAAGAAATTGACTTTACAACCGAGAGATTAATCTCCCTTGTGGTCGCCAATTGTTTATGGGTGAAAACTACTCTCGCGGAATTTGGTAATTTGGGGTGTGGATGAGGAATGAATTTAAACCTTAAACAAATGCACTGCGCGGTGAGTGCTTGTAGATTCGAGAGATCAATCTGTGCAAGCCCGGCCTAAACCAAGAAATGGCCTTTCCAGACTTGTTTCGGTCACAAAGTGAAGGAGATGGGGTTGATCTTAGGGAGGGAAGCGAAGAAGGTGTTGAGATTGTGAAGGTGTTGGCTTGCTTATGACTTGTAACAGAAAGGTGAGCAGGCTTGTGATTGATGCAAGCAAGCTCTGGGTGTTGGAATACGTTTTTTGTATTAACACTTGGTTTTCTGTCTCGTCTGGACTTGTCCTGTTGTTTGAAATAGGGCGGAGAACCTATTTATACAAGTCATTGAGCCTTATTCACGTCTCTCGTGAGAAGTGGAGGAAGTGGAGTGATGGAGTAGTGGAGTTGTGCGTCGGTGCCACACGACCAGTCTTGCCCACTTCTCTTGTTCATCTCTAACCGTCCATGACTTCTCGACACGTTCTTGTGATGGCGCGTTGCACGCCGCACGCCGTAAACCGCCGACCAATACCCCAAGTATGTATCCCCAGGTTTGTGACATAATTGATGTCGGAATGTGTGGATCGTGAATCCACGAAAGATAGCATGTAATCTTGAATTGAATAACTGCGTTATTCGGGAAGTCGATACTTGTGAAGTATCGTGTGTATTTTATGCAAGTCTTCGCATTATGGTGTGGTAAAGTGATGGGTAATGACGCCTCACTAACCAAATAACTCGACCAGGGTTGTATAACCAAGCTGGTGAAGTTGGACGGATGAGATGATCTTTGAGACACTCATCTGCGACCGATTAATGAATATTAGGTTTTTTGAAGAGGTGCGCAAGCATTACTCTTGACTTGGTCGAAACCGAGCATGGAAAGGGATTTGGAGAGGACCGACCGGGCATGTGTGTAGACAACATGCCGGTGTGCACGTCCATACCTCACTGTCCCATGAAGGCGCGATCTAAGCCACTCACTTTGACCGGTAAAGTTTGAGTGGTTGAGATCGGTTTGCGGCAATCCATTGCCGCAAAGGAGTTGGAAACCGCGTGACATCCCTAGTTTGGGCACGCATTTCAAGACGACCCATCTTGGTCGGTCTTGGTCGATCATACCAGCGTGTAGGTGGTAGGCTGGTGTTCACACCTATACGACTATCCCATGAAAACGTGATCTAAGCCACTCAAATAGTCCGGTGAAGTTGAGTGGTCGAGATCGGTTGCAATTTGGGAAGTGTAACCACGCAAGTTTGGGTGGACGGTTTGGGATAGCTGAGGCATGGTATGCCTTGGCCGAACACATGAGGAGGTAGATGGGCCCACGGTGGTCATCGGGTATGACCGGACCTGCTTAATCTAATCTGTGACCCTCCATTCGTGTTCGGGAGAAGATGGACGCGCGTGATGGCTTGAAACCCTAATTTTGGATTTTCAAAGCCGTGCGTCACTCCTTGTTTGGGCGCATTTAATTTGTTACAACCATGCGTGGTTGGTCTTGACCGATTGGTCAAGTGTGTAGGCGGGCCCACGTGAATCGTGTTGACATGCTCGGGCCTTTTGAGTCTACATCTACACCCTCCATCTATACCTGCGAAGATGGATGGTTGAGACTGTTTTGCGACACATGTAATATGCCGCAAACCCTAATTTAGGGTTTTTCGTCCATAATGCTTGGTATGAACGGTTTTTTGGCAGGCT
Organism: Papaver armeniacum; assembly: GCA_023531295.1. Classification (NCBI taxonomy): domain Eukaryota; kingdom Viridiplantae; phylum Streptophyta; class Magnoliopsida; order Ranunculales; family Papaveraceae; genus Papaver; species Papaver armeniacum. The sequence continues at coordinate 990,201 of JAJJWW010015270.1, forward strand.
AGGCCAATGACCGACCATGCGGGGTCGGCCGTGGGTATTCCATACCCGCTTGGGGGTGATGGAATTGATCTGGGGTCATCCAATCATGCTTATGGAGTTGGATGATGCGATCAGATCATATCCGGACCGATACGGTCAGTCCAGGATGCTCAATCGGGCTAGTATAACACACCGAGAGGGGCTTAATCGGGCTAGTATAACACACCGAGAGTCAGCTGTACGGGTATTTCGTACATGGTTTCATTATAGTGCTTGGAGGTTCGTGTTACTCAGAAGAGTAACACTCGACCGTCATGCCACACCGATAATGAGTACTGGAAATACAAGGCTGATATGAAATTCACAGGAAGGGATTGTTGCCACATGCTCCAACCTCGGAGGAATTTCATGTATTCACGAGAATGGGATTGTTGCTACATGCTCCATTCTTGGTGAATTAAGTGAGGGAGTATCCAACACTTACAAATGGCTTTATCTTTTACAAGATGTCAGCACATGATTTTTTCGGTTTTTTACAAATTTAACCTTAAACGAAAATCCACCATCAACAACGGGAATGCTTTTAGGTTCGAGAAATCAATCTGTGAGACTCTGGCCTAAACCAAGAAATGGTCGTTCCAGATTCAATTCGGTTACAAGGTGAAGGAGAAGGGTTGATCTTAGGGAGGGAAGCGGAGAAGGTATTTGAGATTGTGAAGGTGTTGGTTGTTTATGACTTGTGTCAGAATGTTGAACTGGCTCGCACAATGCAAGTTATCAGTTTTTGGTGTTTCTGGATACGGTTTTAGCAACAACTTGGTTTTTTATATTGTTTGAAGATAGGTTGAAGAACCTATTTATACAAGTCATTTGAGCGCAATCTTCATCTCGTAGGAAGTGGAGGAAGTTGAGTGATGGAGTAGTGGGGTCGTGTAAGTGATTGTCACACGATCACGCCTTGGCCCACTTCCCTCATCATCGTTAACCGTCCATGCTTCCTAACACGTTCTCGTAATGGACGCGTTGCACGCACGTCGTAAACCGCCAGACCAATACCCCAGTAAGCATCCCACAGTTTGTGACATGTTTGATGTCTCGAATAAGTGGGTCGTGGGACCCACAGAGAATAGCATGGTGCTATTAGATGAAACAACTAAGTTGTTTATGAGTCCAAAATAAAATATGTATGTATTCGATGCATGTAAAGTAGCTTAAATTAATCGATGTGTATGAAGCATCATTGTTTTTGAGCTTGATTGAATAAGTCGCGGATAAGCGTCTTAAAAGAGGAAGCATGATCCACCACCTTTGGGTGATCGTTTGAGGACCCTACGGTCAAGTCATCACTTGGTCGATCGCCTCATGTGGAAGAAGGATGGCCGGTCTTCACAATGTTGCTTTGTTTATTTTCTAAAAATAAATCTATACCATCTAACTAGGCTGGCGAAGTTGGATAGTCGTGATCGTTTGCGGCAGTTTCAAACTACCATTGACGCGACTTTGGGGTTTAGGGGGCCGCGCGGCCAACCCTCTTTGGGCGAGCGATTTCGAGGTTTCGATCGTCAGCTCAAGCAGGTCAGTCGGTCATACGTGAAGGTGGGCCGACAGTGATCACGTTGATGTCTTCAAGGCCGTTTGAGGTTAAAGCTAATCCACTCAAATCAGCTGGCGAAGATGAGTGGTCGAGATCGATTTGCGGCAGTAATGCATTGCCGCAAAGTAATTTTAGGTTTTTGGAAACAGCGTGTTCACGCTTCTTTGTGCTGGCGTTTTGATGCGCTGAAGCCTTGCTATGAGCAAGTCGATCGACCACGTGTGGAGTTGGTTCGATGTTGAACGCGTTGGTATCTCCTTGATCATTTGAAACACAATCTAAGCCGTCCAATTAGGCTGGCGAAGTTGGACGGATGCGATTAATTAGCGGCAGTTGTGTAATGTTGCTTATTCAATTTAGGGTTTTATAGGCTGCGTGATCACCCTCCTTGGGGCCGGCGTTTTAATGTGCTTTGGTCCCGTTGGGGACAGGTCGATCGACCAAGGGAGAGCTTGGGCCGATGGTGAACACCTCGACATCTCTTTGATTGCTCGAAATGCGATCTAAGCCGTCCAATTAGGCCGTCGAAGTTGGACGGACGTGATGCGTTTTGAGACCGTTTTTGCCGGTCTCAATTCATTCGAGTTATCTTACACAGAGAGAACGCCCATGTTTGGTAAGCGGTAGAGCACTCTATAGGTTTGTCGCATGCTAGTCGATCGACTAGGGCACTAGTGGGACCGCTGATGATCATGCTTGCGCTTCCTTAACTTCCCGTAGGAAAATCTAAGCCGTCCAACTAGGCTGGCAAAGTTGGACGGCCGCGACATTTTTGAGACTGTTTTAGATAGTTCAGCTCATTCGAGCTTCTTTCAATAATGTGATCACCCTGTTTAGGGTTAGCGTTCGGCAACACTAGGACGCGTTGAAGCAAAGTCCGGTTGGTTGGGACGTTGGTGGGCCCACGGTCAATGCAGTAATTACCTAGTTCCGCCAGGAGTGGTCCAGGTTTGTTGAATTATGCGGCCAAATTGTGTGGCCGTGATCACTGATATAATCAGTGTATATTTTCCTTTAAGGAATTCAAGCGCAATTAAGCTGATTTAAAAGCGCGTTGACATGAGATTCTCTTTGTCAGAGAGTGATGTAGCCGTGGGGTATTTTCATGCAGATCTCAATATTGGCATTTCGGGAGATTCATGTTACTCTGCTGAGAGTGAACACTCCATCGTCATGTCATGTCAATAATGAGAGTTGGCTAAGAACATAGCATAGGAAAATACCAGGCAGGTATTGGCATTAATAACTAATGCAATAGGTTGAATTTTATAGAATATCTGGGATTGATGCACCAATTCTGATAAATTTCATAAATATGTCGAATTACTCAACACATATATAAGTAAAGAACGCTCATCGCTTTTCAAATGGCTTTTGTTCCTTTGCAGGATAACAGCGCATTAAATACAGGGTTTTATAATTTTGACCCTGAACTAAAAACCACCATCAATAACCATCTTAGGTGATTACTTAGGATCGGATACACTAATAAAATTCATACCAGATCATAAATCAGGCATTGTGACTAGTTTGACCAAGATACATAACAAGTTATGATCGGTTCTACTAACTCACACATATTGGTAATCCAAAGATATGCAATGAATAACAATACCAATAAGCCTTGTGATTTCCCTTTCGATTCATAAAACAAGTTCATGAATGTACTTCCTTTAAACAAATGTAAACATTGTTTCCTAGGATGAAATCGTCACCTTCACTCATACACATAATCATAATAACATTCATACGATTATGTCGATGTCATATATACGAAGTTCAAAAGATAAGCGTTATACTTCGTATCCTAATTCCTTAACACTATGATCATGTGATCATTTCTTACTATTAGAGCATAATCATTCACAGCTTCGCAGTTATGTTTTCAATATAGCACGACTTGAAAGATACGTTAGGAATGAAACAGTTCAAGTCAAAATATTACTAACCTCAAGAGGAAGGATGATGTCGTCGTTGTAGCTTGTTAATTCTTCAAGTCTTCGAGTAATACTTGTATGTCTCATAATCCTAATCTTTCTAGTCTAACCTATACGAAGTTGTCTCTAGTACATAATCAAGCGACTCTTTAATTGAGTTTTGATTCACTAAAATATGACAACCAAACTTGACATACCAACGCTTGGTGGGTTCAACCGAGCTATGCTCTAACACACCAGTTAGATCAGCCTCAAGGTGTTTTTCTCGAGAGAGATATACACCTTCTTTCTCTTCAAAAATTACTTGTTGAGAGTTAATCCTTGCTGCAGATTCAACAAGTTTCTTTTCCAACAAATAGACTTTTTCAAGAGTAGCATCACGATCTTTCTCTAATAGTTCCGCTCGAGAAAGACTAGCACTTACTTTATCATAAAGATTTTGTATATGTTGAGAATTATTTTCAACCTTTGAGAAAGCAAGATCAATAACAAGTTAATCGTTCTTGGCTTGCAGACATCTTATATTATCTAGAAGCTTTCCTTCTCTTTCTAATGTATGAATTAGTTGGGGTTGAACATGAAAGAAATTTTTCGTATAATCCTTTTGACTGAGATGTTTCTATATTCAAAGAATCAATGTTTTTCTCGTCATCAAGAGTTAATTCAGAACTCTTGATATCTTGTATTATGTTAACTGAATCATTCTCAGGTTCTATAGAAACCATTTCTAGATTCCAGTCTTATAGGTTGGATCGCACCAAACACAGATTGTTAGATCTTTTCGTGTTTGCCTGCTCTAATACCAATTGAAAAGACGAGGGTAACCAAATACACCACAATCTTTAAATTATCCACCTATAAGTCCTCTTACCGAAAGTGATTGTCCATGGACAAAGTCGAGATAATACTACAAATCGGTATTCACACTTTGTGTGATCGTCTATGGATACGAGATCGAGACAATACAACAATCAAAGTGTGATTACTTGATAATAGGTTCAGACTTAACAAAAATCTATAGGATCACTATCAAGTAATACGGAGTTAACGTTTGTGTATTTTACTTTTAATTATAATAAACAATTATAATTGCGGAAATAGAAAAGTAAAAGACACAGCAAGATTTTGTTAACGAGGAAACCGCAAATGCAGAAAAAACCCCGGGACCTAGTCCAGAATTGAATACTTTCAGAATTAAGCCGCTATACAAAATCTAACAAACTTCGTATAGTTGAGGCCAAGCAACTAAACCTATAGTTCACCTTGTTTCTTCAGTATCCCTGCGCTTCCGACATTCAATAAGTGCACGCACTGGAAAGATTCCTTTGGATCGTATTCCAAACAATAAAGGAACAACAAATCTGTTTGGTAACAACTCTCTTGATTCTTTCAGATGAAGATATCTCAAGTCATATGCAAAGGCTCTTCCGTTTAACCAATAAACTCATTTGTCTGGTTAGATCAATCTATCCAACAACTACCGAAGTAGCAGAGTTTAGATTTGCAATCAATCAATATATAATCAACAAGAAACTATAAGGTGATGTCGATCTTACACAACTAATCAATTCAATAAATCCCATTCTAGTTGGATCCCAGCCGATCAAGGTTTGTGCACACCCAAAGATATAGAAACCAAATCAGAAATCTTCTTTGTCTTCAAATCTTCTTTAATCTTCAATAAACACCTGCACAACACCACTTGAATCTCTTGTGATTAATCACGCACAGAACGGAGTCTGTTAGCAATGAATTAATTATCACAAAACGTCTTTCGATCTACAAGCAGTTCTAAATATCACGTCGATACTTCGATCTAGTTTGAGTGAATCTTATATCAGAAGAGAAGATTCTCAAGAATAAAGAAACTATGTGCAATCAAAGTTCAACAACCGTTAGTCAATCAAATCAATCGAAAACTAAAATAAACGAAAATTATCTAGTTTCCCACCAACGGTACTCGTAGAGCTTCTTGATCCCACAGAAGTCTTTAAACGAGCGGTCGTGAGAGATTTTGCCTAATTAGGGTACTTTCCTCTTCGGATAGACGACTCCACCAAAAACAACAAAAAGATGAAGATTGCCTGACTCTTAGGATAGTTTGCTCTAAATGCAAACTTGGGTATTTATAGACCAAGGATGTTTGGACACCAAGGAATTTCCAAAACCGAATATTCTCAAGATATGCAATAAATGCCCAAAATCGGTTTTCATAATTCCGGAAATGCTTTGTCACACAGAAAAGTCAAAGACTTTAATAAACAAATCTGTATCACACAGAAAAGTCTATGGAATAGATAAATCTGTCTCCCACAGAAACACCTACAAGTTTTGTTCCGTCTTTTGATAAATCAAGGTGAACATGAACCAATTGATAACCCGGACTTATATTCCCAAAGAACAGCCTAGTATTATCAATCACCTCACAATAATCTTAATCGACGCGGCGAAATAAGATATTGTGGAATCACAAACGATGAGACGAAGATGTTTGTGACTACTTTTATATCTTGCCTATCGGAGATATTAATCTCAAGCCAATCGTTACGACTGTACTCAAAACGATAGAATCAGCAAGATCAGATCACACAACTACGAGAAAGTAGTATCGGTCTGGCTTCACAATCCCATTGAAGTCTTTAAGTCGTTAACCTGGTTTTCAAGAAGAAACCTAAGGTTAAAATAGGATCGACTCTAGCTAATACAACTAGTTTCACACGGAAGGTATGGGGATTAGGTTTCCCAGTTTCTAGAGTTCTCCCTTATATAGTCTTTTAAATCAGTGCTTGCAATCAATGTTAGCTTAGTAACAAAGCATTCAATATTCACCGTTAGATGAAAACCTGATTAGATTCAAGATAATATATTTCAACCGTTGGATCGAAAACTTAGCTTATTACACACAAATGAAATGCACGATTTTAGGTTTGTGTAAACGTACCCAAACATGTACATTTGTTGGTTCAACAATAGTTAACCAAATGGTTAGCCATATGAGCATTTTCATATCAACCATATTCTTCTTCACCATAACTAGTTCAAATGACTCAAATGAACTAGTTAGAGAGTTGTTCAATTGCAAGGAAATATTATGTAACTACACAAGACACAATCGAAGCAAAAACGATTTGATTCACTCGAATCGGTTCATGAACTTTATAGCCATGGTTTGCATTTAGCATTCCTTAGTTAATATAAATGAGTTCAAAAACAATCGTTTTTAGATATAACCAACTTAAGTTCGCAAACTTAGTTCGCGGACTTAAGTTCCCGGAAGGAATTCTCAAACTACAGCAGAATTTCTCGGGTCGAGAACTTCTGCCAGTTCGCGGACTGATTTCACGGCTCTTATTCCGGTTCTCTTGATCAATAAAGTTCGCAAACTTCGGTTCAAGGAAAAAGAACTTATACATATATGTGTTGCCACACAATGCTTATATCCACCATTGGTTATATAATCTAAACTCTCATTTCAATCATTGAAACATTCTTAGAGGACGTTATATAGTTGTTATTCACAAACCATTTTTCGTCAATGAAATTTTCAAAGTGATTGAAACATAACATGACTTTCACTAGGTAAAGATGAACTTGGACAAAGCGAAATCTTACCAACACATATTTCGAGAAATAGATAGGCGAGATAAACTCGGCTCGAAATAGCAAATGTGTATAATCAAAGTCTATATAGCAAAATGACTTTTGTCTCAAAATAGGAGATAGAGTAGATAGACTTTTGAGTGATAGATAAGTTCAAGTCTCCACATACCTTTTAGTCGATGAAGTTCCACCAGTTCCTTGAGTAGTCCTTCGTCATGTATGATGATTGCCATGGAGTTCTTGAGCTCAACTACACTTTCTATCCTAGTCCGAGACTTAACTATAGCAGACTAGAAATCAAGACTTATAGTTTTGATCACTAACATTGACAAACATGCTTGAGATAGCAACGCATGCGAGTTCGACCGAGCAATGCTCTTACACTTACCGTTTTTGGTATGTTGGTAGCACGACTGACTGATGTCCTTATTATCCCAGCATATATAGTTCATGTATACCAAATCATGATGGGTCCTTGATTGGGTAAGTTATAAACATGGTTAATCTAGAACCATGTGTGTTTTATCTAACCAACCACTTCTACTAGGATTGTTGCATATATTTCGAAAACTACTTAGACGCTCTATGCGGACCTAAGCTGGGGTATCTAGAAGATGTTCTAGTAGTTTGAGTCCTCGGTCATAGCAACCAGAATAGAGGCATTTATTTTTTTTCTTCTGAGTTCGATGATGGTATGGTTTGGGGAGGAGATCAAAACAAATTAAATTATTGGGTGCTAGAAGATGCATTGCTGTAAAGATTTAACATATTTAAAAGGGGGATATACAACAAGGCATTTAAGCACAATGTTACAGTTAGTTAATAAAGAAATGTTAAGAAAATAAGGTGTCATGCCGAGAAAACCACCTAATACTGTTGTACATATTTACACATAGTTCCTCGCAAAGAAAGACATCATACTGAAAAACATAAATCTGGCAACAAAAAATATGGTGATTTTTTCTTTCTTTTTTTTTGATATCAATCGTACTAAATTGTGATAATAAAGAGAAAACACAAATTAGCCTTTGAAATTTCACTTAAATCTTGATTGGTGGTGAAAAATACAACAACAACCAATGCATTTTAGGACCTTAAATGAAATTACAATGCTTTTCGAAAAAAAGAGTATTCACCATATCATAAAAGGAAACAAAGAAGGTCTATATAGCAAATGTGTATAATCAAAGTCTATATAGCAAAACGACTTTTGTCTCAAAATAGGAGATAGTGTAGATAAATTTTTGAGTGATAGATAAGTTCAAGTCTCCACATACCTTTTAGTCGATGAAGTTCCACCAGTTCCTTGAGTAGTCCTTCGTCTTGTATGATAATTTCCATGGAGTTCTTGAGCTCAACTACACTTTCTATCCTAGTCCGAGACTTAGTTATAGTAGACTAGAAATCAAGACTTATAGTTTTGATCACTAACATTGACAAACATGCTTGAGATAGCAACGCATGCGAGTTCGACCGAGCAATGCTCTAACAATCTCCCACTTTGTCTATTTTAATGACAAAACTATCAATACCTATGGAATACAAAAATAAATGAATTAACTTTTGTAGCTCATATTCCACATGCCTAATCTTCAACATTACTCGAAATCTTCGTCACTTCCAAGTACTCCAATGATCCCAAAGGTTGTAAGTTCAGCATCATCGTTGTTGAAAATCCGTAGCTATAACAACGAGAAAACAAGAGTTCTCAATCATTGTTATACAGTGTCATAGTATCATTATATAGTATCAAAGTTCAATTGTATCCCAACTTTGACAACAATACTATGGTGATATGTATCACTCCCCCTTAGTCAATACTCTATCTCACATGGAAACCACTCCCCCTTACATAATGATCCGAAAACCATATGTATTTGTAGTGTTAACTACATATTAATTCTCCCCCTTTTTGTCAATAAAATTGGCAAAGGTACGAAAACGGGATCCTAATGAAATTTCCGAAAGAGACATTTCATGACCAAAAGAAAGGACATATCATCTTATTTAGATGCAATCATATAGCCGAAGCTAAATGCATTCATCAAGGAGTCTATAAAGATACACGATAACCCCTATAATATTCCACAGCCGCACTCTCCACAAAGATTTGGCAATTAAGCACAAGTTCAATTAAGAACTCTCCCCCATAATATGTCATTCCCGAAAGAACGACAAGAGCGACCTTAATTTCAAAAGAAAACAAGGATTTCTTTGGACTTTTTTTTTTTGCTAAGTCCAATAGTTTATTAAGCAAAAAAATGCAATTACAAGAATTACAAGCAGGAGGCACAAGGCCTCCCTACCCCCATAAACCAAAAGGGTAAAATAAATAACTACTCTGAAAGCCAAAAAATTATAACTGAATAAAAATAAACAGAGAAAAAGAAAAAGAAGACTAGACACCTAATTTTTCTTCACTTTCTATAGCGCCAAAATAACCAGCAAAACACTCCTATCAGCAATAAGGTTAAGTGTTTCCACCTCCTTTAGCTTTCTTCTTTGGAGTCTTCATTCTTTTTAATTGATCTTGTGTTTCCTTGACATACTCCTTTCGAAAGGAAGAGTCTTTCAAATACTTTTGTTGTATATCAAATTTTGTAATTGTACAAAAAAATTAATGTTCTTCTTTTGTTAACTGAGTAAAACCACTTGCACGATCCTTGGGATGTACTTCCATATCCATATTTGCAGGACCATTCACTTGCAAGCCCAAATTTTTAGAGCAAACAAAGTCCGTGTAATTTTCAGTCACTTCACGTACAGAATCCAAGTGAATTTGGATTTTCGTGTCTTCCTTGGACTCAGCTACAATCCTCTCATCTTCTAACACACTAAACTTGTTCGGAGATAAAACCACTCCAGTGCAAGTTAGTTTACCTGACGAATTTGAGGAGTAATCCTTATACGCCTTCTTAGCTCTCTCCAAATCTTCTCGCGCCTTCCGCAAATTAGTTAAATCTTCTTCCATTTTATTTCCTAGTGTTGATGGTGGTTTTTAAACAAGGGGCAAAATCGTAAAACCCCATGACCTAGTGTTACCCGCAACACATTAACTAAGAGCATTTAACTCAGGTGTAAATAATTAATAGGGGTATTTTTTCAAAATACCAGATTAGGGTTTTCGACAAAAAACCCTAATTCCAAAACTAAGCCGCACACTGCGCACCAATGCCAAACCAAGCCGCACACTGCGCACCACGGAAACTATGCCAAACCAAGCCGTACACTGCGCACCATGGCAACAATGCCAAACCAAGCCGCACATTGCGCACCACGGCAACCATGCCAAACCAAGCCGCACACTGCGCACCACGGCAACCATGCCAAACCAAGCCGCACACTGCGCACCACGACAACCATGCCAAACCAAGCCGCACACTGCGCACCACGGCAACCATGCCAAATCAAGCCGCACACTGCGCACCACGGCAACCATGCCAAACCAAGCCGTACACTGCGCGCCATGGCAACAATGCCAAACCAAGATGCACCCGCGCGCCACCGCAACAACGCTAAAACCAAGCCGCACATCGCGCACCATGGCAGCAACGCCAAAACCAAACTACATATCACACTCATTGGCAACCATGCCAAACTAAGCCGCTATGCCATTGGCACATGCCAAAGATAGCGCCTAGGCTTGCAAAACGTGCAACTAGGTCAACATGGCCGTACGTGCCATTGGCACATGCCAACGCGTACCACAAGCCATATTTCCAAGCCGCTATGCCATTGGCGCATGCCAAATATAGCGCCCTAGGCTTGCAAAACGTGCAACTAGGTCAACATGGCCGTACGTGCCATTGGCACATGCCAACACGCACCACAAGCCATATTTCCAAGCCGATATGCCATTGGCACATGCCAAATATAGCGCCCTAGGCTTGCAAACCATGCAACCTAAGCCAAGTCGGCCACGCATGCCATTGGCACATGCCAACATGCTCGCTGGTAGCTTTTCCTACCAAGGCCACGGCCCTAATGGCCACGCATGCCATTGGCACATGCCAACATGCTCGCTGGTAGCTTTTCCTACCAAGGCATTCCGCACATGCCATTGGCACATGCCAAACACACACGCTGGTAGCCTAACTTGCAAACCGTGCAACCTACCACCAAGGCATTCCGCACATGCCATTGGCACATGCCACACACGCCACTAGCAGCTCTAGCATTGCCACTTACACTCAACGTGTAACCTACCACCAAGGCATTCCGCACATGCCACACACGCCACTAGCAGCTCTGGCATTGCCACTTACACTCAACGTACAACCAACCACCAAGGCATTCCGCACATTCCATTGGCACATGCCACGCACGCCACTAGCAGCTCTGGCATTGCCACTTGCGCTCGAAGTACAACCCGCAACAAGGGCATTCCGCACATGCCAATGGCACATGCCACACGCGCCACTAGCAGCGCCACTTGCACTCAAGGTGCAACCAACGAGATATCAACACAAACTAGGGGATGCTTTCCAGGGTTTTGGTTTGGCGGTCACGACTTGCGGCAGTACACTACGCTCACATTAAGAAAGCGTGAAAAGGAATAAAGCGGTCAAATAAATGAGGAAATAATGGTGAAAACGTTTTCACCCATTAACACCATGCGGTTACCACCTCCTCCCATTATTTCACCCTTTACTCTCTTCCTTCATGAGGCGGTACGTTTCAATCTCGACTTGTATAAATAGGTCTTACCTATTTCCACCGGATAACAAGTCTCGGTCGGGAGAAAAATACTACACTCTCGGAAAAGGCAACTTTGCAAGCTCTCCAAAAAGCTTTCATCTCTTGCAAGCTTCCTAAGCTTTCACTTTCTCGATACAAGTCGAGACACTACTCTCCCGTAACTATTCTCGGTCTCAACACCTTTCTTTGCTTCCTCCCCAAATCAACCCTTCTCCTTCACTTTGTGACCGAAGCAAGTCCGGAACGGCCATTTCTTGGTTTAGGCCGGACTTGTACAGATTGATCTCTCGAATCTATAAAGTGCTCACGTGCAAAGCACATTTGTTTAGGGTTTAAACCAGTTTCTCACTCACCCACCGAATTTACTGAAATCGGCAGAAATGATTTTCACCCATAAACAATTGGCGACCACAGCGGGAGGATTGATCTATCGGCTACAATGTCAGACTGTCGATCTCGTTCTTCGACCCAAATGTCAAGACGGTAGGGGATGACGACTCAATCCGACGCAACTACCAGACGACCCGGTTACCAGTTGTAAAAACTACACAAGAAAACTGGGGACTCGCTGAAGATGCTACCAGTGATTGGGGACTTGCTGGCGATGCTACCAGCAAAAACCGCCTTTTACATGAAGAGAGGCATGTTCGCAAAACCTATGAAGTGAGTAAATTCAGACTGCGCAAGATATACGATTTGTTTTTAGTAAAACCATTATACTACCGAGTATTGTGCCTATTGCTAGCACACACTTTCATAAAGGCAATATTCCTTTCCCAAAACATAATCGGAGTCATATTATCAAAACCATTTATCCCAGAAATAATCCAATATCCTCAAAAGCTACCAGCTGTCTACCAAAACCGGTCAAACTTTGAACCAGACATCCAATATGTCTTTCAAAAAAAAGAGAGAAAAAGAACCTAAATGAAAGTTTAACGGAGAAACATTCAAGGAAAATCATCCAACAGAGGTCCATTCTTCTTGGAGAAAGTCAACTTTGCATCTTCAAGAGCCGCTCTCTTCATAGTCAACATCTTGGAAAGTTTTTCGAGTTCTACCTCCCGTCGTGCAATCTCCTCAGCGGAAAGGCTTTCGATCGGCTGCATTTTTCAACTTTTGGATCTCAAAGCAAGGCCTTCGACAAACCACGAAGTGTTGAACTCCTTTTCTACGCACACGTCGCGATGGTGCTCCCAGTTGGCAATAACGTCTTCAGAAACGGTGTGACCGGTCACCTTACGCATATCCTCGATGGAAGATAAAGCCTCTTCTACACGCTTAATCAGTGCAAATCGACTAGTGACTTTCTTGGTTGTGGCCATATGTCCGTATTTCTCCTGGATTCGGTGTACAACGCCTCGTGCTTAGCCAAGCACGTGTGAAGCCTCCAACCAAAGACATGACCCGGATAAGGAACCAAGTACGGAGGATCAAAAATGGCGCCGCACCTGGCCTCACGACTCGCAGAGGGTTTTCCTCCATGTCTACGGCAACAACCATCGAGAATCATCCGCCGTTTGAGCCACATCCGTGCCGGCAATTGGCTAACGCCCATCTCCAAGTCACCAGCGGTGGTCACCAAAGGCAAGTTTTCGTGTGCCTCCACCCTTTAATCATCCTCCGAATCGGATTCCTCCCGCGAACTCGAGTTAGACATTTTTCAAAGAGAAGAAACAGAAGAAGAGAGAAAAGAAACGCGAAACTCACCGAACCACTTCCCGAAAAAGAACCGGTACTGCCAGAGGAACCACTCTCACTTGTCGAACTTTCTTCTTTCTCTGACTCATCATCGCTACGAGAAGGCTCAGTGCTGCTGGAATTCTTTGAAGAAATCGCTGTTGATGTGGTTTTAACAAGTTGCAGTAAAGTGGTAAGAAAGATGTCGTTCACTCAGACTTGTAAAGATTTGGTTTCAGAAAATACTAAAAACAAAGAAAATATGTACAGAAGTTTTTGTCACAAATATCGAGAGAACTGGGACTTCGGATTCCACCATAAAGTTCATTCATGCGATTAATATATTTATTCTAGACAATTATAGCTCAAATAATAATAAAATATTGACTCTATGTTTTGCCAAGGTAGATTTTTGAAAAGCAACGACTGTATATCTAAAGCATGGGATATCGAAAGACTTAACCTAAGTATAACCCATCAATTGAAATCACAACGATTCAATAAAAACCATAAAACAATTAACAATCCATGCAAAAAGTCATGAAAGAATTAAATATAATTACCACACGCATGAAATATGGCTTCCTCCGTCGTCCCAGTGTTGGGGTTTAGCTCCTCATATCAAAAACACGCACAAAATAATAATCCATAGCTCAAAAAGGTGTTTTATTGAAGAAATTATATAAAAACAGAGATTTGTAACTTATTTGTAATGGTGTTACGACGTCATCATTTACAGATTTCTAAGATCGTTGAACAACGATACTTGTTTGTCTCGTCGTTGTTTCTTGAGATCGCTTCTACGACTGACTCTGTTGGTCCAATGTTCTTGATGTTCTTGAAGTTTTGCAGTTGAGAGAACTTTCTCTGAAACTTTCTGTTGATCTCTGTAGCTCCTCCAAACCCTCTGCTCGGCCCCCAAAACTATCCCCAAGTCTCGACACCCTTTCTGGCTTCCACAGCTTCTTTTTTATACACCACAGACGAATAAATCCCGAGTATATCTCTCCTTTCTTTCCCCGCGGCAAGTTCCGAGATTTTCTTCCTGTTATATCTCTTCTTTCCGCGTAACAGAGTCTGGATTATTGAAAACTCTTTCCCAATATAGATTAAATCCATTAGAGAAGATATTCTACCGTATTCACCACAAAACTTCCAAATAAGTATGCCCGAGAAAGTCTAGTCCCTGTTTTATCGAAAACTCTTTCCCTGTTTGGTTGTTTCATTTCAAAACTGATTATCCGGCCCAACCTGATCGGTTCAAACACTCATACCAACACTGTCTGGCCATAACAAGTCCAGCCCATAAGAAATCAGCAATTGAATCTCTTTCAAACTCTTCAAAAATTCGATCCATAATCTGCCAGTAAAGTGTGTACTATTTCCCGCCAATTTCAATATTCAAAAGGTAGGGGATGATGCCCCTTAACCACTGGTGGGGTGCGAATAGTAGATGCTCTGAAAATGGGTTGCCCCTTAGTAATTGAGGTACCCCTTATCCAAAATGAAGGTCCGTATAGTAATTTTCTCCCACGAGCGCAAAAACCACTTTTCGAGCCAATTTCGCCGCAAAAGCTTATTTCTCCAAAAACACCTACAAAGACGCAAAAAGCCAAAATAAATACAAAATCGAGCACTAACAATATATACAATTGAGATTATATCAGACACAAAAATGTGTCTATCAAATACCCCCAAACTTATTATTTGCTCGTCCTCGAGAAAATCAAATCTAGAAAATAAAATCCTAACTCACTGTCGCAGGCATCGTCGATTGCATTTAGCGTATGCAACAAGCCTTTAAACCCCTAGGTGGCCCTAGTGGCCGAGTTATAGTCTCGGGAGGGTTTACAAGAGATATACCCACAAAACCTTTACACTCCAGACCCTAACTATCTACGCAGAACCTTGGAAAGAACTAAAGAATCTCCTTGGTTGGCATACTTATTGACTACAGGAGGAAGTACCCTGATGCGAAATTCCAATTGTTGTACACGAGTTTGCACTCAAGCATACTAAAATTCATATATAAGTCACAAAGCTCTACTCAGATAGTCGCACTATGGACATCAATACCCGGAGTCAAAACTAATCACATGGATAGATCAAGAAGATGGATATAGAGAAAAACATAGATGGTTTTGATGTTTACTAAGTGATCGATGTTTCCCATATCCGTCTCAAGGCCTCCGCTAAAATGAACCTATCCTAATGGACTGAGATACTAGTCTGACTAATATCAACACACTGGCATATACAAGGGAACCAGTGGTCGATAAACCTAACTCTAGGTCAACACAACTGGCATATACAAGGGTTCCAGTGGTCGACATTATTGAATTTATTCCGGTTGGTCTGATGGTCTGGTCTCACTTTTTTTCTTCTCTTTTTTTTTTTTTTTTTTTTTTTGAACTTTTTACTTTTTTGAATTTTTTTTTTTTTTTTGATGATTTTTTTTTTTTTTTTTTTTTTAATATCTCAATCACTCTAATTCACCCTAGCATTGGTAACAACTTGAATCGTGGGCCCCACCTAATCACTTAGAGAAACATAGTTTAAAAACAAAATAAAATAAAAACAGAAGTGAAAAGGACTCAACGAGATTGGTGAAACTATCATGTTATTTCTAACACCCGAACTCGTGCTTTTATGAATAGACTCTTTAGATGTTGCCATCTAATCGATTGGTTCCTCAACTCCTACAACCAAAATGCTTCCATTCACTTAGATTGGTTAGTGCCATCCTTAATAAGCATAAATTTCTAGGCTCTGGAGTTTAATAATGCAACAAAAATGTTTCTCCTATACCCCCAAACTTAAATCTAACATTGTCCTCAATGTTCTAAAGATAAAATTAAAAGCATGAACAAGGAGAAATTACCATTTGAAGTAAAAGAGTTAAGGAAAGATATTACCGTGTCGCATGAATATTGGGTTACCTCCCAAGAAGTGCTAAGTTTAAAGTCTTGACCAGACTAAGAAAGGATTAGTCACCTCATAAAATCATAAAGTAATAGCCGAAATATCTCTGTGGGTCATCAAAACCAAATAGAGCTATCACAAATAAAAGGAATCGTAAACTGCCAAGAAAATTAACAAATAAAGCAAACCCTTGCCTAGTTTCTGTTTAAGACAACTACATCTAGCCGTGGTTCAGTTCAGTTCTATAACGGGTCCAAATAAAATATTTTCATGGGTTGGATTTCCTCGAAGCTAAGATCCGGTTCAGCAAAGTCCGTAAAAACTCAAATAAGAACTTAGAAGCACATAATAATAACCTGAATAATTGTGGATCCTTAAAGTCGGGCCGTTTTGACTCACACAATTGACCACGATGAAATCGGCGGTCAATCATAAGAAAACGTGTCATTTCTATTCTCCTAAAATAATTAGGTTTGGTCTCATAACTTAATAAGTGACACATTTTGAACTCATACATTCCCACAATTGGTTGAAAAATATTTGGTGGGAAAACAAAGTCAATCTGGGCATCATAGCCTGGGCTAACCACATCAACCAGAGGATGGGTTTCTAACAACTGAACTTCCTTATGGATATCACTAGGTTCAGGAAAACGTGTATGAAGATAATCTTTTAAAATGGTTGAGGCACATATGTCAAGTCCCAAGTGAGGGACCTTTCTAAGAGTTAAGGCACATGGAGAATGATAATCACCCCCAACTTAGAGTTTTCGGTGTCTCTAGAAAGACTAGTCACAACTTCCCTAATTTCTAGGTCATCGATTCCCGAAAATGGTCAATTGATTCTTCTAAGTCGGGTTCATCCTCACTCATCTCTACGAGTTCATTTCTTTTTCTAAGTCGTTGTTTCTAAATCGCTAGACTCAAAATATACCCGTTCCTCTAAACCATAATCGGCTTCAGTAATCATAAGGAAAAACTACGTCGTCTAAAACGGTGGTATCTCTAGTCAAATCCTCGTCCTTTGAATAGGTGAATAATTATTAAAATTATTTGGATTCAAACTAGAAATAATATTATCGTTGTTAAGCTCAATTGGAGTAACAAATTCCGATCACTATGCCTACTCATTTCAAATTCTTCATCAACGCTATCCTCATCATAATCATCAGTGTAATAACATGAAAATGCTCGAACCTCATCTAAAGTAGTGTTACCAATTCTAACCTCGTCATCTTGATTATGCAAATAACTATCCTCATTTTCAAAGGTACTATTGGAAACACTATATTGGAAATTAAGACTATCTTGAGCAAGTTCTTTCCCCGGGCCTCTAACAACATTTTCCGAGTCGACTCACATGACTTCCCGATTTGATCTAGGAAAGAAGGTTCACACGTTGCATTGCTTTCGTCCAAAACTAAGTTATTCATCTCATCCGAACTACGTGTTGACTCAAGTAACTTTGTGTCGACTCGCCTAACTTACATGCGGACTCTAGTAGAGAGGAATTTTGCTCGTATGACCGGTGGGTGTATGGATAGTAATTGGGCTCATCATGGTATGAGCCATAACCTTGAAAAGGCCGATGTTCCCAACCACTATTCACACTATGGTCAAAGTAGTAACGTCCATTTTGAAACTCAGTCGGATATTCGTTGTATTGGCTATTGTAATACCATTCGACATTCTATTCGCATAGGTGTGAGTTGTCACACGAATAAAACCCACCGATTGGGGATTCGTGGGTGGATAGAGTCTTACCTCCCCGTACTGACGGCGATGAACCGTTGAAGTCGACTCGTGCCACCGACTCCGATGTCAATTTATACGAACCCGAGGGGCCGAGACAAAGATCAAAAAGTGAATCGTCCTTCCTCGCAAACAAAAATAACTTTATATTTAATTTCAACCCTTCCTTAGGGTTTTAAAATAATGTCCAGTCCAAAAAAATGTCCAAAAAGTGTCCAAAAATAAAAAGAAAGATTACAAAAAATACAACCCTATTTACAGTTTCTTTGCCAAAAGTAGATTTTATAAAGAATTAGATGTAAATCATAAGCATAGCGCATCAAGAGTTCTTAGACTAAGCATACGCTATCAGACAAAATCACAAATAATCAATGAAAATCATAAATCGGTTAAAAATCAATGCGGAAAGTCATTAGAATCAATTATAATTACCACACGCATGAAATATGGCTTCCTCCGTCGTCCCAGTGTTGGGGTTTAGCTCCTCATATCAAAAACACGCACAAAATAATAATCCATAGCTCAAAAAGGTGTTTTATTGAAGAAATTATATAAAACAGAGATTTGTAATGCTGTAATGGTGTTACAGACGTCACTGTTCTGATTTCTAAGACTGTTGAACAACGATACTTGTTTGTCTCTGTCGTTGTTTCGAGAAAGCTATTCTACGATCGACTCGTTGGTCCAATGTTCTTGATGTTCTTGAGTTTTGCAAAGTGCAGAGAACTTTCTCTCACCAAACTTCATTGATCTCTCGTAGCTCCTCCAAACCCTCTCGCTCGGCCCCCAAAACTATCCCCAAGTCTCGACACCCTTTCTCGCTTCCACAGCCTTCTTTTTTTTATACACCATTGGCGATTTAATAAATCCCGAGTATATCTCTCCTTTCTTCCCCGCGGCAAGTTCCGAGATTTTCTTCCTGTTATATCTCTTCTTTCCGCGTAACAGAGTCTGGATTATTGAAAACTCTTTCCCAATATAGATTAAATCCATTAGAGAAGATATTCTACCGTATTCACCACAAAACTTCCAAATAAGTATGCCCGAGAAAGTCTAGTCCCTGTTTTATCGAAAACTCTTTCCCTGTTTGGCTGTTTCATTTCAAAACTGATTATCCGGCCCAACCTGATCGGTTCAAACACTCATACCAACACTGTCTGGCCATAACAAGTCCAGCCCATAAGAAATCAGCAATTGAATCTCTTTCAGACTCTTCAAAAATTCGATCCATAATCCGCCCAAGAAAGTGTGTACTATTTCCGCCAATTTCAATATTCAAAAGGTAGGGGATGATGCCCCTTAACCACCGGTGGGGTGCGAATAGTAGATGCTCCGAAAATGGGTTGCCCTTAGTAACTGAGGTACCCTTATCCAAAATGAAGGTCCGTATAGTAATTTTCTCCCACGAGCGAAAAAAACCACTTTTCGAGCCAATTTCGCCGCAAAAGCTTATTTCTCCAAAAACACCTACAAAGACGCAAAAAGCCAAAATAAATACAAAATCGAGCACTAACAATATATACAATTGAGATTATATCAGACACAAAAATGTGTCTATCAGCTGTCTCCTGGCAACGTGCAAAGGCAGCGAAAGCATTAACACTACCGAAGCCCCGGAGGAAACAAGACGCATGTTTTCAGCGAGAAATTCACGTGTTTTGAGAAAAACCAAAGAAGAGGCGACACATACCAGGTTATTGGAAGAACCGAAAGACACGAGAGCCGAGGAAGGGTCTTTTGAAACCGTCCGAACCCGCCAAAGACGATTCTTCGTTCTCCGTTCCTTGGCCTGGGACTTTCCGAGTTGCTAGGCAACTTTTGCTTGAGGTCTCTCAACATCGGATACTTCTTCAAAACATTCGGGGAAGGTTTACAACGAACGTTCTCCACCACGTTATTCACAAAAGCCCGGATCATAATAAACTCATCGCACTGTAACTCATTATAGACAAAGGTCGTAAAGTTACTCTTCCCATTTGTAAGAAGGGGAGGCGGATACCCGCCCGAGAGCACCGGCATTGAGGGCGGCACGCAATGAATCCTTAGGAAGCACCGGCTGGTAAGCAAGAGGTACCCCTTGATCGAAACCCATGTGACGAGCAAGACGACGGTCAATATCAGCGACTATCTGGAAAGACCCCATGAAGAAAGATGGCATATAACCGGGCAAGCAGCTTTGAACGAACAAGTTTTCACCAACGCTCAAATCGCCATCAGAAGACAAAGACGTGAGTGGAGCAGAAGCAAAGGTGTCAATTTGAGTCACTGACCTATGGACCGGCTCCCATGGGCGAAAATTGATTTCGCATACGACTTATCAAGAAGACTAACCAAGCTCACGCCAAACTTTGGGCCTTTGTTCACCCATCGAAGAATTCGGAACCCCCAACTCGCGGGAATCGAAGGCATCGGTTTTGAGCATACTTCTCAAAGTGCTCCCATAGCCAGACTTGCAGGAAAGCAACGTGCACATATGAATTCACTTTCATGAAACCATTCGAAACTCGCGTGTTCGCAACTAGGTGATCCAAATGCACATACAGGGAACCGAGGAATAGCTTGCCAATGGGAAGAACTTCACCTTTTGCTAACTTCACAGCAACCGCTAGCAACTCTGGTCTTATTTCCTTTTTGCCAGAACCGTCATCAAAAATGTCTCTAGACAACCAGAGAGCCAAAAATGCTGCAACATGAAGATCATTGCTTTTTGTTGTGTTCCAACTCGTCCGGAAACCACCGAGACATCCACCAGCTATAAAATCACCTTTCATCCTCTTCCGGACGTAATCCTTCGACTTCGCAATGAGTCTTTTCGAGCGTAATCTCCCAACTTAGCGTCAAGGTCATCCCGCATCTTCACCTCACTTTCGAGATAATTGGATTTTAAGATTCCCCGATTCTTAGGAAGATTCAAGCAAGAGAGCCACACTCTCCAAGGAGAAAGTTATCTAACCCCATCTACATATGATTGTATGGGTGTACGAACACCATCCGGAGATGAAAGAAACCAAGCCCGGATATCCTTCCTAATTGGAGGTTTACTGAAGCTCTGACAGCATCAATAATCTGCGCTCGAGTCAGGTTGGTGCTTATGCGCTCCTTACTCACCATGAACTCAACCCATCTACCAAAACAACGCAATGGGCTTTGACACATCCTGAAATCAATGTTAGAAGAGGAGTATACCCCTTTTTGAAGACAGAACCGTATAGTATTCTCTGGGCGAATCGAACGTGTCTTCCTGTCATCTTCACCACCGGTTAACAAAATTGGCACGAAGCCTGGGTGATTTTTCCGAGCAGAGACGAGTTTTTGGCGAAGAACTCATCATCCGTGTTTGGTTTGGAATTATGGACATCCTTTGAGGAAGCGAAATTTTGTCCAGGTAACATCTTTTAATAGCAACCTAGTAACAAGATACCTACACACAAAAAAAAAAAAACAAGATTATCTCCCTGACACATAACCGCGCCCAACAAAAGAAAACCCGAAATAATAAAAAAAGAGGAGGGCGTATTTTCTTCGGTTTCAAGACTATATATGCAGAATTTTCTTCGGGTTCAAGACTATATACGCAGAATTTTCTTCGGGTTTAAGACTATATACGCGGTATTTTATATGGGTTCAAGTGTGCCTACAGTATCCTTCTTCGGGTTCAAAATTATATAGAGCATTTTTCTACGAGTTCAAAACTGCACGCGCAGTATTTCTTTCAGGGCCGAAAAAATCATATATACAATATTTCCTGCGGGTTCGAAGTCGTATGGAGCATATATACAGTATTCTTCTTCGAGATTCATGTACAGTATTTTCTACGGGTTCAAGACCGCACACGCAGTATTTTCTTCAGGGTTCAAAATTATATACGCGGTATTTTATACGGGTTCAAGTGCGTCTACAGCAACCTTCTTCGGGTTCAAAATAATATATGGAGCACTCTCCTACGGGTTCGAAAAATATATGCAGTATTTCCCTTGGTTGCATACATACAATATTTTCTACAAGAGACACGCCAAGAAATTATAGGCGCAAAGAAAAACGCCTAGGGTTTACACCTACATAAAAAAAAAAAAAAAAAAAAAAAAAAAAAAAAGAAGAGAAATACTGGAAGACATACCTGGAAATTGGTTCTTCTTTATGACTCTGTCGCTGGTAGGAAAGGATGAAAGGATGAAAAGATGAAAGTACAAGATGGGAGAAAGGGACTTTATATACATAGGCGCGAGGATTCTGAAATAGGGAAGGATTTCCTTTCCAAAATCGTGCGTAAGAAACGGCTCCACCAATTGCGCCAACTTCTCAATGGCCGCCCAAGTCACGCTTGCAAGCACGCACAGCTTCCACACCTTGCGCCGGTCCCACCAGCTAGCACACTCAGTTTCCCAGTTTCACGCAACTTCCCAATGTCGCCCAAGTTCCACCGGCCCCACCAATTGCGCCAACTTCTCAATGGCCGCCCAAGTCACGCCTGCAAGCACGCACAGCTTCCACACCTTGCGCCGGTCCCACCAGCTAGCACACTCATTTTCCCAGTTTCACGTAACTTCCCAATGTCGCCCAAGTTCCACCGGCCCCACCAATTGCGCCAACTTCTCAATGGCCGCCCAAGTCACGCCTGCAAGCACGCACGCCTTCCACACTCTTGCGCCGGTCCCACCAGCCTAGCACACTCAGTTCCCGGTTTCACGCAACTTCCCAACGTCGCCCAAGCCGCACCGGCCCCACAAATTGTGTCACCTACCTATTTGTGCAAAACTCCCAGAGGCAAGGATCCCAAATCCTATTTATAAAAGGTCAGACAAGCCCCTCAATTCTCTTTACGGTTTGTTGTTGATAGTCTGTCACCATCTTATGCTTACCTCGCAACAAAGCCCCTGTTCCGAGCTAAGCAGGGGACTTAATGTTGATGGTGGTTTTTAAACAAGGGGTAAAATCGTAAAACCCCATGACCTAGTGTTACCCGCAACACATTAACTAAGAGCATTTAACTCAGGTGTGTAAATAATTAATAGGGGTATTTTTTCAAAATACCAGATTAGGGTTTTCGACACAGAATCCTAATTCCAAAACTAAGCTGCACACTGCGCACCAATGCCAAACCAAGCCGCACACTGCGCACCACGGCAACCATGCCAAAACAAGCCGCACACTGCGCACCACGGCAACCATGCCAAACCAAGCCGCTGCGCGCACCAAGGCAACAATGCCAAACCAAGTCGCATATCGCGCACCACGGCAACCATGCCAAACCAAGCCGCACACCGTGCACCACGGCAACCATGCCAAACCAAGCCGCACACTGCGCACCACGGCAACCATGCCAAA
Source organism: Papaver armeniacum (assembly GCA_023531295.1). NCBI lineage: Eukaryota > Viridiplantae > Streptophyta > Magnoliopsida > Ranunculales > Papaveraceae > Papaver > Papaver armeniacum. Next base: position 1,013,687 of record JAJJWW010015270.1, read on the forward strand.
TCAAGCCGCACATCGCGCACCATGGCAACAATGCCAAACCAAGCCGCACATCGCGCGCCATGGCAACAATGCCAAACCAAGCTGCACCCTGCGCGCCACTGCAATAACGCCAAAACCAAGCCGCACACTGCGCACCATGGCAGCAACGCCAAAACCAAACTACATATCACACTCATTGGCAACCACGCCAAACTAAGCCGCTATGCCATTGGCACATGCCAAATATAGCGCCCTAGGCTTGCAAAACGTGCAACTAGGTCAACATGGCCGTACGTGCCATTGGCACATGCCAACGCGTACCACAAACCATATTTCCAAGCCGCTATGCCATTGGCGCATGCCAAATATAGCGCCCTAGGCTTGCAAAACGTGAAACTAGGTCAACATGGCCGTACGTGCCATTGGCACATGCCAACACGCACCACAAGCCATATTTCCAAGCCGCTATGCCATTGGCACATGCCAAATATAGCGCCCTAGGCTTGCAAACCATACAACCTAAGCCAAGTCGGCCACGCATGCCATTGGCACATGCCAACATGCTCGCTGGTAGCTTTTCCTACCAAGGCCACGGCTGATAGACGCATTTATGTGTCTATTTTGATCTCATTTATCTATTTTGATAGTACCCATTTTTGTACTTATTATGGTGTTTTGTGTATTTGTAGGTATTTTTGAGAAATAAACATTTTTGGAAAAATCGGCTCGAAAAGTTGCACCCGGAGGACACCTACTATTCGGACTCTCATTTTGGATAAGGGGTAATCTAATTACTAAGGGGCACCCCATTTCCAGGCAGCTACTAAACACAGACCCGTGGACGATAGGGGGAGGTCACCTTCTTCCCCGTTTAAACTTTTTTTTGGCGGGAAAATCTGTTTCTTCCCTGGAAGATTAGGTTTGAGATTTTGGGCGATTCTTAAGGAGACTCAAGGGCTTGTTTTCGTTGGATTGGACCTGTTATAGCATAACAGGGTCACTTTGGTTGATTAGACCCAACCAGTTGGGCTAAATAAGCCGGGAGAAGAAAACAGGGAAGTGAAGTTATTCTCGGGAATTTTCCGAGTTTTATAAGGAAGGTACGTGTAAACTTGGGAGGATATCGTTCTGTTGGATTCGAATCTATCAAAAGAAGGAGAGTTTGGACTAAACAGGGAAACGCGTAAGAAGAGGAGAGCAATATTCTCGTAACTTGCCGTGAAGGATAAACCAAAGAGATTTCTCGAGATAATTGGTCCGGTGAAGTATATATAGGAAGGCCTGCATACACGTAAGAGGGGGTCGAGACTTGGGGATAGTTTTGGGGGCCGAGCAGAGGGTTTGGAGGAGCTACGAGAGAGATCAATGAGAAAGTTTCGAGGAGAAAGTTCTCTCGCTGCTGCAAAACTCAAGAACATCAAGAACATTGGACCAACAGAGTCGAGTCGGCCGCAGAAGCGGTCTCGGAAACAACGACAGAGACAAACAAGTATCGTTGTTCAATGATCTTAGAAATCTGTAATAGTTGACGTCTGTAACACCATTACAGCGTTACAAATCTCTGTTTTATATAATTTCTTCAATAAAATACCTTTTTGAGCTATGGATTATTATTTTGTGCGTGTTTTTGATATGAGGAGCTAAACCCCAACACTGGGATGACGGAGGAAGCCATATTTCATGCGTGTGGTAATTATATTTAATTCTTATATGACTTCTTGCACTTGATTTAATTGTTTTATGATTTTCACTAATTAGTTGTGATTTCTTTTGATGACGTATGCTTAGTTTTAGTACTTTTGATGCGCCATGCTTGTGATTTACAATTAATCTTTTAAAAATCTACCTTGGCAAAGAAACAGAGTCAATATTTTATTACTATTGGAGCTATAATTGTCTAGAATAAATATATGAATCGCATGAATGAATTTTACGGTGGAATCCTGAGTCATAGTACCTCTCGATATTTGTGACAAACTTTTGTATATATTTTCTTTGTTTTTAGTATTTTCTGAAACCAAATCTTTACAAGTCTGAGAGGAACGACATCTTTCTTACCACTTTTCTACAACAACATAAAATCACATCAATTTTTGGCGCCGCCGACGCGGACTTGTATTTAGGTTTTAGGTTTTAGGTTTTAGAGTTATTTCTATTTTTATTTTTTATTATTTTTTGTTCTTTTTTACGCCTTTGGTATTTTTCGATTCTTTTCAGATTTGGAGCGAAGCTACAAGGAAACAAAAAGTGCTATAAAAGGAAAGCATAGCCAAAGAAGGAAGGAAAAGAGGAGTCCAAGGAGTGAAGAAGAAGATTTTGTATATAACTATTTTGTTTTATTTTTAGAAACTGTAAATAGGGTTGTATTTTTGTAATTTTTCTTTTTATTTTTGGACACTTTTTGGACTTTATTTTGGACTTGGACATTATTATTTTTAAACCCTAAGGAAGGGTTAAGGTTAAATATAAACTGTTTGCAGGGAAGGACGACAGTTACGATACTGTCTCGGCCCCTCGGGTTCGTACACTGACATCGGAGTCGGTGGCCTGAGTCGACTTCAACGGTTCATCGCCCGTCAGCACGGGAGGTAAGACTCTATCCACCCACGAATCCCCTGTCGGTGGGTTTTAATTTTGTGTGACAACTCACACCTCGCGAATAGAATGTCGAACCGGTATAATAATAGCCAATACAACGAATATCCGACTGAGTTTCAAAATGGACGTTACTACTTTGACCATAATGTGAATAGTGGTTGGGAACATCAGCATTTTCAAGGTTATGGCTCATACCATGATGAGCCCAATTACTATCCATACACCCACCGGTCATACGAGCAAAATTCCTCTCTACTAGAGTCCGCATGTAAGTTAGCTGAGTCAACACAAAAGTTACTTGAGTCAACATGTAGTTCAGATAAGATGAATAACTTAGTTTTGGACGAAAGCAGTGCAACATGTGAACTTTCTTTCCTAGATAACATCAGGAAGTCATGTGAGTCGACTCAGAAAATGCTGTTAGAGGCCCAGGAAAGAAATGCTCAAGATAATCTTAATTTCCAATATAGTGTTTCCAATAGTACCCTTGAAAATGAGGATAGTTATTTGCATAATCAAGATGACGAGGTTAGAATTGGTAACACTACATTTTTAGACGAGGTTCGACCATTTTCATGTTATTACAATGATGATTATGATGAGGATAGTGTTGATGAAAAATCTGAAATAAGTAGGCATAGTGATCAGGAATTTGTTACTCCAATTGAGCTTAACAACGATAATATTATTTCAAGTTCGAATCCAAATAATTTTAATAATTATTCACCTATTCAAAAGGACGAGGATTTGACTAGAGATACCACCGTTTTAGACGATGTAGTTTTTCCTTATGATTACGAAGTCGATTATGGTTTTGAGGAACGAGTTTATTCTGAGAATACTGTTTTAAAGTCTAGCGATTTAGAAACATTAGCCTTAGACAAAGAAAATGAACTCGTAGAGATGAGTGAGGATGAACCAGACTTAGAAGAATCAATTGACCATTTTCAGGAATCTAATGACCTAGAAATTAGGGAAGTTGTGACTAGTCTTTCTAGAGACACTGAAAACTCTAAGTTTGGGGGTGATTATCATTCTCAATGTGCTTTAACTCTTAGAAAGGTCCCTCACTTGGGACTTGACATATGTGCCTCAACCATTTTAAAAGATTATCTTCATACACGTTTTCCTGAACCTAGTAATGTCCATAGGGAAGTTCAGTTGTTAGAAACCCATCCTCTGGTTGATGTGGTTAGCTCAGGCTATGATACCCAGATTGATTTTGTTTTCCCACCAAATATTTTTCAACCAACTGTGGGAACGTATAAGTTTCAGATGTGTCAGTTATTAAGTCTTGAGACTAAACCTAAGTACTTTAGGAAATTAGTATCGACACATTTTATTATGATTGACCGCCAGTTTCATCGTGGTCAATTGTGTGAGTCAAAACTGATTGACTTTAAGGATCCGCAGCTATTTAGGTTATTATTATGTGCTTCTAAGTTTTTATTTGAGTTTTTCCAGACGCTAATACCTAAATCGGATTTTAGCTTCGAGGAAATGCAACCCATGAAAATATTTTATCTCGACCCAGTTATAAAACCTGAACCTGAACCACAACTAGATGTAGTTGTCTTGAACAGGAAACTAGACAAGGGTGTGCTTTATTTGTTAATTTTCTTGGCAGGTTGCAGATTCCTTTTACTTGTGATAGCTCTATTTGGTTTTGATGACCCAAGATTTTTTCGGCTATTACTTTATGATTTTATGAGGTGACTAATCCTTTGTTAGTCCTGGTCAAGACGTTAAACTTAGCACTTCTTGGGAGGTAACCCAATATTCATGCGACACGGTAATATCTTTCCTTATCTCTTTTGCTTCAAATGGTAACAGTTTCTCCTTGTTCATACTTTTAATTTTATCTTTAGAACATTGAGGACAATGTTAGATTTAAGTTTGGGGGTATGGGAGAAACTTTTAGTTGCATAAATAAACTCCAGAGCCTAGAAATTTATGTTTATTAAGGATGGCACTAACTAATCTAAGTGGATGGAAGCATTTTGGTTGTAGGAGTTGAGGAACCAATCTGATTAGATGGCAACATCTAAAGAGTCTATTCATAAAAGCACAGAGTTCAGGTGTTAGAAATGACATGATAGTTTCACCAATCTCGTTGAGTCCTTTTCACTTCTGTTTTTATTTTTGTTTTCAAACTATGTTTCTCTAAGTGATTAGGTGGGTCCCACGATTCAAGTTGTTACCAATGCTAGGGTGAAATAGAGTGATTGAGATACAAAAAAAAAAAAAAAAAAAAAAGAAAAAGAAAAAAAATGAGACAAGACCATTAGACCAACCGGAATAAATTCAATAAAGTCGACCACTGGAACCCTTGTATATGTCAGTTGTGTTGACCTAGAGTTAGGATTATTGGCCACTGGTTCCCTTGTATATGCCAGTGTGTTGATATTAGTCAGACTTGTATCTCAGTCCATTAGGATAGGTTCATTTTGGCGGAGGCCTTCAGACAGATATGGGAAACACCATTCACTTAGTAAACATCAAAACCATCTACGTTTTCTCTATATCCATCTTCTTGATCTATCCATGTGATTAGTTTTGACTCCGGGTATTGATGTCCATAGTGCGACTATCTGAGTAGAGTTCTGTGACTTATATTTGAATTTTAGTATGCTTGAGTGCAAACTCGTGTACAAAGAATTGGAATTTCGATCGGGGTACTTCCTCCTGTAGTCAATAAGTATGCCAACCAAGGAGATTCTTTAGTGCCTTCCAAGGTTCCGCGTAGATAGTTAGGGTCCGGAGTAAAGGTTTTGTGGGTACACCTCTGGTAAACCCTCCCGAGACTATAACTCGGCCACTAGGGCCACCTAGGGGTTTAAAGGCTTATTGCATACGCTAAATGCAATCGACGATGCTGCGATACAGTGAGTTAGGATTTTATTTTTGGATTTGATTTTCTCGAGGACGAGCAAATAATAAGTTTGGGGGTATTTGATAGACGCATTTATGTGTCTATTTTGATCTCATTTATCTATTTTGTTAGTACCCATTTTTGTACTTATTATGGTGTTTTGTGTATTTGTAGGTATTTTTGAGAAATAAACATTTTTGGAAAAATCGGCTCGAAAAGTTGCACCCGGAGGACACCTACTATTCGGACTCTCATTTTGGATAATGGGTAATCTAATTACTAAGGGGCACCCCATTTCCAGGCAGCTACTAAACACAGACCCGTAGACGATAGGGGGAGGTCACCTTCTTCCCCGTTTAAACTTTTTTTTGGCGGGAAAATCTGTTTCTTCCCTGGCAGATTAGGTTTGAGATTTTGGGCGATTCTTAAGGAGACTCAAGGGCTTGTTTTCGTTGGATTGGACTGTTATAGCATAACGGTGGTCATCGTGGTTGATTAGACCCAACCAGTTGGGCTAAATAAGCCGGGAGAAGAAAACAGGGAAGTGAAGTTATTCTCGTGAATTTTCCGAGTTTTATAAGGAAGGTACGTGTAAACTTGGGAGGATATCGTTCTGTTGGATTCGAATCTATCAAAAGAAGGAGAGTTTGGACTAAACAGGGAAACGCGTAAGAAGAGGAGAGCAATATTCTCGTAACTTGCCGTGAAGGATAAACCAAAGAGATTTCTCGAGATAATTGGTCCGGTGAAGTATATATAGGCTGCTGCATACACAGAAGAGGGGGTTGAGACTTGGGGATAGTTTTGGGGGCCGAGCAGAGGGTTTGGAGGAGCTACAGAGATCAACAGAAAGTTTTAGAGAAAGTTCTCTGCTACTGCAAAACTCAAGAACATCAAGAACATTGGACCAACAGAGTCAACCGCAGTAGTCTCAGAAACAACGACAGAGACAAACAAGTATCGTTGTTCAACAGTCTTAGAAATCTGTAACATTGACGTCTGTAACACCATTACAGCGTTACAAATCTCTGTTTTATATAATTTCTTCAATAAAATACCTTTTTGAGCTATGGATTATTATTTTGTGCGTGTTTTTGATATGAGGAGCTAAACCCCAACACTGGGATGACGGAGGAAGCCATATTTCATGCGTGTGGTAATTATATTTAATTCTTATATGACTTCTTGCACTTGATTTAATTGTTTTATGATTTTCACTAATTAGTTGTGATTTCGTTTGATGACGTATGCTTAGTTTTAGTACTTTTGATGCGTCATGCTTGTGATTTACAATTAATCTTTTAAAAATCTACCTTGGCAAAGAAACAGAGTCATTATTTTATTACTATTGGAGCTATAATTGTCTAGAATAAATATATGAATCGCATGAATGAATTTTACGGTGGAATCCTGAGTCCTAGTACCTCTCGATATTTGTGACAAACTTTTGTATATATTTTCTTTGTTTTTAGTATTTTCTGAAACCAAATCTTTACAAGTCCGAGAGGAACGACATCTTTCTTACCACTTTTCTACAACAACATAAAATCACATCAACGGCCCTAATGGCCACGCATGCCATTGGCACATGCCAAACACACACGCTGGTAGCCTAACTTGCAAACCGTGCAACCTACCACCAAGGCATTCCACACATGCCACACACGCCACTAGCAGCTCTGGCATTGCCACTTACACTCAACGTGTAACCTACCACCAAGGCATTCCGCACATGCCATTGGCACATGCCACACACGCCACTAGCAGCTCTGGCATTGCCACTTACACTCAACATACAACCTACCACCAAGGCATTCCGCACATGCCACGCACGCCACTAGCAGCTCTGGCATTGCCACTTGCGCTCGAAGTACAACCCGCAACAAGGGCATTCCGCACATGCCAATGGCACATGCCACACGCGCCACTAGCAGCGCCACTTGCACTCAAGGTGCAACCAACGAGATATCAACACAAACTGGGGGATGCTTTCCAGGGTTTTGGTTTGGCGGTCACAGCTTGCAGCGTACACTACGCTCACATTAAGAAAGCGTGAAAAGGAATAAAGCGGTCAAATAAATGAGGAAATAATGGTGAAAACGTTTTCACCCATTAACACCATGCGGTTACCACCTCCTCCCATTATTTCACCCTTTAATCTCTTCCTTCATGAGGCCAGGGTACGTTTCAATCTCGACTTGTATAAATAGGTCTTACCTATTTCCACCAGACAACAAGTCTCGGTCAGGAGAAAAATACTACACTCTCAGAAAAGGAAACTTTGCAAGCTCTCCAAAAAAGCTTTCATCTCTTGCAAGCTTCCTAAGCTTTCACTTTCGATACAAGTCGAGACACTACTCTCCCGGAACTATTCTCGGGTCTCAACACATTTCTTTGCTTCCCTCCCCAAATCAACCCTTCTCCTTCACTTTGTGACCGAAGCAAGTCCGGAACGGCCATTTCTTGGTTTAGGCCGGACTTGTACAGATTGATCTCTCGAATCTATAAAGTGCTCACGTGCAACACATTTGTTTAGGGTTTAAACCAGTTTCTCACTCACCCACCGAATTTACTGAAATCGGCAGAAACGATTTTCACCCATAAACACCTAGCTCTAAAGCTATACGCTCCTCAAAGCACTTAATTCATCCCCTCGTTCAAATTGAGCCCCGAGCTATGCAATCGCACCCATAATGGGAGGAAGGTTTTCATCATCTTCTTCCTGAGGCATATTTGTACTCTTATTTCCATTCCTTTTATGCTGAACTTCATGCCAATCACTTGTAGCATCCACAGCAACATGGCTTTGTAAGCTATTTTTTTCCCCAGCATTAGTTGGATTGTTACGTACCTGCCATTGCTGTTTTGGAGGACCTTTGGATTGCGGTTTTGCCTGTTTCTTTTTCCTACATTCAGCATCCATATGACCAATTATTTTGCACTTGGAGCAGAACTTTGGACGCTTTGGAATGTCGATATCCTCGCAGAACTTTCTTCCCCCCAGCCGTAAAATGAATAGCATCAGCTTCATAACAAATCACATACAAGTATGAATTTGAATCCAAAATACTCAATTAAATTAACCATAAGAGAACCCATGATTAATTTAATCGGAAATGCTCAACATAAGTGAACTTATGGAGACTCAAAAAATACCCAACTAGATTAATCACAAGAGAACCCATAATTAATCTTATCGGAAATACGCAACCAAATTAACCACAAAAAGTAATCAATTTAATTGGTCATGCTCGACATAAGAGAACTTACGGAGCAACAACTAAATAACCAAACAAGAATGATTAAATTTAGTTGAACATGCTCGACCTAAAGTATCTCACGGAGCAACAACTAAGCCAAATAATAACTCAGTCGATAGAGCTCAACATAAGACACCTTATGGAACAACACAGTATATACACAAATTGTGGATCGGAGATCGACCTAATACCGTGGAATACGCAAGGATTCATTCTATTTTCAATCACCATTTGCACAATGACATATAATAGACATAATCCTTGTAAATAAAATATTTTAACCTATCTTCCATCAATAATTGACATAATAGGCTTAACTTTTGTATTTGTCAAAAGTTCATTCCTTCTTTTATCAACACATGAATATCGACATATAAAGGACTTAACTTTTGACAAGGTATGGGACAATCATAGTTCACGGACGCAAACACACATATCCCATAGCAAGTTGCAATATATAAAACCATAAAGATTAATACTGCAAAAATCATCTTTCAAACAATTTTTAGAATTTATAAACAAATAAATCTAAAAACATGAAGATGAAACCGTTGAACATAGCTATGTGTAGTCACAATAATGGCTATTCCAAACTCTAGTTATTCTTCTAAACAAACAAGAAAATAGAAGATTTACTAGACATACAAATGAAAAATCAGAGTTCATTGAGAACCTCATATCTTTCAATGAATCCATCAAAGAAGGTATCACTGATTTCCTTTATTCTCTCTGGACCGAAGTAGACACACCATGTTCGTGAGTTAGGACACTAACTTTGTGATCAACAACCCGAGCAAGTTGTCTAGCTTTGACGCAGTCCATGATGAGCTTCTTTTGATTTTGTATCAGAATATTCTGATTAGCAAGGATTCTGGCCAGACCATATAGAAGTTGGTTTATTTGCAATTGAAGATTTGCAAACTCGACCTTTGAATCGTTCTGAAAACAAGTTAAATCCTTGACATAATCATCAACCCAGGAGTTGTGATCCTTTCTTTCAAGCATCTTCTTTAGAACCAGCTCCTGAATTAACTCACGTCCCTGATTGTCCTCCTCCATATCAAGATGCACAATCTCTTGATATTTTGCAGAGTTCTCCATGTATACCCCCCCTTTTTTTTTGTTAGGGAAGGAAAAACACAATATAGTACAAGTATATATGTGTTTGTAAACATGAGTCGGAAACTATGTTATGAAAACCCTAAGAACTCACGAGAGGAGTACGCGGACGTTTGTGGACCGTCAGCACAAAAACTCAAACAGAAATAATATACAACATACTTGAGCATTTCTCAATTATTATCCTTGCACCTCTCAAGTTAGAAACAATGAAAAGAATACCTGAAATCAGGTAGTAGAGTGGAAATTAATCCCACTATGATCATCGAGAAAGGAGTTGTACATATTATCTGACAGTTTGATCTTTGTGTTTTTCGCCTTTCTTCGGTTAACCTTCATCCTACAAGAGTAAGACACAAAGTGTGATTAACATATCCGTCGAAGGCATTCTCTGAGGACTTAATCTAGGACCTCTTGCAATTGGTTCAAGAGGATCAGAATAGAGAGTAACCCATTTTCTAGACTTAGATTTACCAGACTCATCCTTATAAGCACAAGGAGTGTGTTCATTAGTGGTACAAGAGTTTATACCATTGAGATGAACTTGTTTCTGTGATGATTTCTAGAATAGAGATCATTTTTATAAGGTTTCTGGTTTTCTATGGGCACGAGATTCACCTGCAGAAGTCGATAGACTATTTACTCCATTGATAGTAGAAAGAAGCAAATTATGAAGATTTGAGATTTGTTTCCTTCTGGCAAGGCAATGGATAGCATAGTGATTCTTTTTTCCACAGAATGTACAGGTTCGTGGAGGAGAAACAAAAACTGGCACCTGTTTGAACTTCATAGCCATATGAGAGGGTTGTAATAACTCCTTCTTGACACAACCTTCTTCTGGAGAACATTTCTTCATGTGATGTAATTCACAAGAATTAGTTGGTACGGAAGAATTTCTACTTAAGAAAGAGTTTTCCTTTTCCAAGGATCTGCATTGTTCATGGGCTAGAACAAGAGATGCACCTAGTTTCTCTTTTTCAACACGAAATCTGTTTAGATCTGATGAATGCGTCTCGATCATTCGTTTTTCTCTAATTGAGTCTTCCTTGACAATATCCTCAAGAACACTAATCTTTTCACGTTGCAGAGTAGTTTCTTGGAGAAGTTTTTCAATATTTTTAGAGAAAGACTCAATGTTTTATATAGTTCACGTTCTCGATCAAGAGACTTTTCAAATTCATCAATAAGCTGAGCATGATCTTGAAAATCAATAGCTTCAGTGGAATTTTTCGAAATTCTGGTGAGCTCCATTTCATCTTTTGCCAAAGTGTCACATGCCTCATGAGAGGGAGAGATGTCAACATCTGATGGACAATCTTTCTACCTCAGGATTCGGAAGAATCAACTAAGGAGTAATCCTTTGAGGTGTTTGCAAGACACTTGGTATAATTAAAATCTTTAGGAGACATCTTGGTATGCGTAAATGCTAGAGAAGATATTTTCTCCTCAGACTCAGATTGCCACAAACACAGACTTGTAAGGTCTTTAAACGTGTTTGCCTGCTCAATACCAATTGAAAAAGCGGGGGTACAACAACCACACCCAATATTTCGCCTAGCAATCTGTATGGACAAACTCTAATATACTTTTAAGAGAATCAACAAGACTCAATCTATAAAAAGTATATCAAGGAGTTTTATCTCTCTTTCTTGATTCAATTCTTTCTCGAGCAAATAGAAATCTGCGAGTCTAATTGAATACAAGAGAAATCACTTGAACGGTACCAAAGACTAATGTTCAAGGATCAATCAATTTCCAATCACCAACCAAAGGTCGGATTTCCAATTGATTGATTCAAACACACTGTGATATTTAAATTATATAACAAAATATAATGCGGAATAGAAATAACACAGACATCAGAATTTTGTTAACGAGGAAACCGCAAATGCAGAAAACCCCCGGGACCTAGTCCAGATTGAACACCACACTGTATTAAGCCGCTACAGACACTAGCCTACTACAAACTAACTTCGGTCTGGACTGTAGTTGAACCCCAATCAATCGCACATCGATTCAAGGTACAGTTGCGCTCCTTACGTCTCTCGATCCCCAGATACTACGCACTTGATTCCCTTAGCTGATCTCACCCACAACTAAGAGTTGCTACGACCCAAAGTCGAAGACTTTAATAAATAAATATGTATCACACAGAAAAGTCTATGGAATAGATAAATCGTCTCCCAATAAATACCTACAAGTTTTGTTCGGTCTTTTAATAAATCAAGGTGAACAGAACCAATTGATAACCCTGGACTTATATTCCCGAAGAACAGCCTAGTATTATCAATCACCTCACAATAATCTTAATCGACGCGGTGAAAGAAGATATTGTGGAATCACAAACGATGAGACGAAGATGTTTGTGACTACTTTTATATCTTGCCTATCGGAGATATTAATCTCTAGCCAATCGTTACGATTGTACTCAAAAAGATAGAATCAGCAAGATCAAATCACACAACTACGAGAAAGTAGTATCGGTCTGGCTTCACAATCCCAATGAAGTCTTTAAGTCGTTAACATGGTTTTGATGGTGGATTTTCATTTAAGGCTAAATTTGTAAAGGCCCAAAATTATGCGTTAACATCTTGCAAAAGATAAAGCCATTAATAAGTGATGAATACTTCTTCACTTTACTAATTCACCTAGAATGGAGCATGTGGCAACAATCCCAAAGATTGTGAATTAAATACACGAAATTCATCCAGGTTGGAGCATGTAGCAACAATCCCATATACCAATGAATTTACAAAGATTATTAATTAATGCATGACCAGCCTCGTATTTCCGTACTCATTACCGGTGCGGCATGATGACTCGAGTATTGTTCTCAGCAGAGCAACACGAATCTCCAAGCATTAATAATAAAACATGTATGAAATACCTGTGCTACAACTCTCCTGTGTTATACTAGCCCGATTGAGCATGTTTGAACCTCGAATCGACCATATCTGGGTCTCGAAACGATCACGACCATCCAACCTCACCAAAGATGATTGGATGGCTTAGATTAAATCCATGACCCCAAGCATGTATTGGAATATTCACCACCGACCCAACGTGGCCCCCGCATGGTGGTCTCCGGAAGGGGTGGCATAGCTTGCCAAACCGTCCAAACCAAAGCAGCATTTAAAAACCCTAAATTAGGGTTTGCGGCACATTACATGTATCGCAAAACAAGTCTCAACCATCCATCTTCGCAGCATAGATGGAGGGTGTAGATGTAGATTAAAAGGG